>CP092881.1:28787357-29297411 GCA_030710605.1 Cordylochernes scorpioides | reverse complement strand
GATAATTTTCAAATATCGTTCTACAATAATAACAATGCTTATTACTGGTATTATTACTGTTATTCCTGCATGACCCATACATATCTACTTGGAGAATCTGTATAAGACTAGAAGGTCTTAATAAAACTTTATGTTGTTGTTGTACATTTCTAGAGAAGAGGTTCACATTAAGACTAACACAAAGCAGTCATTATATTACCTAATGTCTAGCAATCAGTAAGTGGAGAGATTCTCAAGAATAAATTCTTCACCTTCCAAATTTGTCACTTTGTTTTTTTCTGAGCACGGAAGTGTCAGCTTCCCAGCGATTTTGTGGTCCAAGGCACGAGACAAACAAAAACAGCGCTGACAAAAAAACTAATGACAGTGACGATAAAAAACGTTTCCCTTTTGGGCTTGAGCGATTTGAGGAGTATCAATCGGGTTACGCTGACCGATACTTCGTTGTTTTGTAACAAATTTGTAACCCTGACTGACTACGTTTTATAACGTTTTATCTGACGTACAGTTAAACTTCTCTATAGCGCCCCCTCTAAATAGCCCCTTCCTCTCTATAGCGCCTGATTTTAATACGTAGTACGATGCGATTTACATTAAAAGTGACCTGTCTATAGCACTCCCTCTCTATAGCACCCTATTTTGGCGAGTTCCAAGAGAGGGGGTGCTATAGACAAATTTAACTATATATCTTCGATAGAATTATTCTTTTCTAAAATGTAAGTATAAGACTAGAATAACTTTCCAAATACAGTTAAACCTGTCTATAGCGCCCCCTCTTGGGACTCACTAAAATAGGGAGCTATAGACAGGTCACTTTTAATGTAAATCGCATCGTACTACCTATTTAAAATCGGGCGCTATAGAGAGGAAGGCGCTATTTAGAGGGGACGTTATAGACAGGTTTAACTGTATATTGTATATTCCTGGCTTCTCTCTCTCTCTCTCTCTCTCTCTCTAGAATAAATGAATCCGTATTTGATATATATATATACACTTATGGACAAAACTTGAGGAAGTTGTACCTTTTAGCATATACATCGGGGGATTCAGACAATAACTCTGAAAGATATCTGATACACAGTGACCTTTAATGAAGACACACGAGATAACCAAGTGTAAACAAAATTGACTCTGTCTCTTAAAAATAAAAAAAAATAGGCGACGACCGGCGATATCAAAGACTTTCTACTTCCTTAAGTTTTATCCATGAGTGTATACATGTATATGTTTTCAAAATCAACATCTGACCTTTTTCAATTTTCTAACTTTTTCACCTATTTATTGTAATCACGCAAAATTGGCCTTAAATACTATTATTGATTTCTCAGGAAACTTCTCTTGGACTAAATTTTTGGTCGTTGAGGTACAGCCTGCACCACGCTGATGAGAGCCAACAACCCGAATCGCATAAGTGGTTG
Source organism: Cordylochernes scorpioides (assembly GCA_030710605.1). Classification (NCBI taxonomy): domain Eukaryota; kingdom Metazoa; phylum Arthropoda; class Arachnida; order Pseudoscorpiones; family Chernetidae; genus Cordylochernes; species Cordylochernes scorpioides. Next base: position 29,295,993 of record CP092881.1, on the reverse strand, counting down.
GCTTTCCTATATTTATTAATATATATTACAATTTCTTTATACAATTAATAAAAAGAGTTGCGGCGTCTTATACCTTTTTTTTATATTACAATTTATTCATTAAAAATAAAGAAAACCTATCCTGACCAGGAGCACATTTGCTTTTTAGATGGCAGAGCGCCATCTAGTGGAACAGAAATCAACTAAATATTGATTTAACCTGTTCCCTGATATTTGGCCAACCCAATTTCTTGATAAATCAAGAAAAGCCATCCACGAACGCGTTTCGCGCTGTTGGCGCTTGTCAGCATGGAGTAGGCTATACCACTGCGACCAAAAATATTTTTGGTCCCAGAGGCTACTTGAGAAACCAAGAAATGGGTATTTAAGGCCAAATTTGCGTAAATACGCCTAACACATGAAAAAAACAATAGAAAAAAAATAAATTATATTTATTTATTATTATTTTTTAAATCCCTTGATAAATAAAATTATAATGAATTTATATTTTTCATCGATACTAGATAAGGTTTTTATATTTGTTCCTTGATAGGAGACATGATAACTAAAATATCTATATATCATGTTTGGGAACAGACATTGTATGAAATTTAAACTATTTTGAGGCAAAGTCAGACTTTCACCAAAGTGTGCCTGGATCATGGTGTCATGATCACTGGAAGCTGCACCCCTATACCCCATTCCATGAGATCATGAACTCATGGAATTCGTGTAATCTTTACACAAGGGGATAAGAAACAACAACAAACTATTTTTACCAGTATGATTCTTTTAGACATAAAACAATTTTGTACTGCCCTTACTGCAATGATAAAATATAGGGAGGGCCTGTCTTACCAGTGGTGAACTCTCCCAACGATTTCGCCAGTTTAATCTACCATACCATACAATTGTTTTATTTCGAAAAGAATCATACACGTCAAAATACTTTCTTATAACAGACGACACGCTAATAAAACATTATATATGCTTTGTTTATCCCTAGTACATGTGGTACAGACTATGATAATCATGGTGGGTAGAAGTAGGCGACTGATTTTACAGTAAGTGCATCACATGTCTACACATGTGAAAAGCAGTTCGACTTTGCACTTACAAATATGCCTCGTTTGGTTACTTGCACTCGCTAGTGAGATTGGACTTTTGCAAGAATCGGGGGCCATTGGAGCATTTTTTTTTAAACAAAAAAAGTGCCCAATGCGGGAATCGAACCCGGGTTCGAGAACCAACGGTTTAGACCATCCTTCCACCGACCCCCACATTATATATGATATTTGAAAGAAACAAAGTGCGGTTCTATCTAGATTAGGAAAGAGCCCCAAACGAAGAATTACTTCAACAGACGATACAATGACGTGGAGGTATAAAAGAAAAGTTGGATCCATTACGAGAACCACGGTCGGTGTAATAGAAGCAAACTTCATTAGCTTCTGGGAGATTGCCTGTTTGGGCACATTCCAGGATCTCTGGACAGTAACTTGCTGGCACGTTGTTTACCATCTTGAGCGTGTACATATACTTGATATTGATCAATATTATAATTTTATCTAAATATCTTTACACAACACGTGTACCTGGAATTTCTCTAATTTTTTCGCTATATACAGCAACAACAAAATCTTACGAAATTTCGATTTAAATAGACTCGTCCTAGTCTAAAAAAAGAGACGAAAAGAATGTATCAACAAGAAAAATAGCCATCAGCTATATAGTCTTGGTAGAGAGACACAAAAGACACTGAGTGTCTCTTTTAGTTATCTTTTTTTTTTTCACATTTTCTAACGAGATTCTAATCTTTTCTACCGAATTGTAGAATCAGTTGTATAAGTAGACAAAGCTCTTAAACAGTCAACAACTCAGAGTGAAGCTTATACATTTTTTTGTATTTTTAGGTGGCAGACATGTGAATCACTGTTAATTTTTGTCTTTTTTTCCTGAAGCCGGGGACAATGAAATACTCTGAGATGTACAATGAGATACTCTATTTTGTTAATTAAATAATTCAACAGGTCTCTGGAGATGAGTTACTTTTAATTTTTTATTACATTCTAAAACTTTCGGGCATCTCCGCCCTTCTACAGGGGTACAAAATGAACAATAAAGAACACCGTTAGATACTAACTAAAATTATATATAATACATTTATATTTGACTGGATTTTGTATATTACTTGATTTTAAATTATTTTATTGAGTTAATTTGTATTTGCATATTAACTATTGTCCAGGGTAGCCTAGTGGACATGGCACCTGCCCGGTAAGCAGAAGGTTGTGGGTTCGATTCCCGCCCCTGGACACTTTTATTTTTCCCGTTCGCCATTACTCTTCATATTTTCACCCTCTCATACTTCATTCAAAAAAAAAGTTAGAAATAGTAAATATTTCTCTTTAAAATAAATATTGATTTTTCATAGAAAAGAAACTTATGCGGTATAATTTTAAGTATTGTTTATAATCACACGCCGCAGTCCTTTATAATATATTAACTATTGTTTATCTTATATATAGGCGCTAAAGTTTTATTTATTATTTTAAATTTATATATTATATTTATATTATGCTCTATGTTGTGTACAATTTTCGCTATATAAAAGTCAAACGGTCCTATAAAATAATAGAACGGTCTGTTAAATATATCTGATGAAACAGCTGAGAGGTTCGCTAGGAAAATGAGACGGGTTATCTCTCAATATATTCTTATCGCAATGGGAACTGTAGGAAATTGCTTCAAATAAACCACCACGGAATATTTTCCTCCTAGACATAGATGACGTATTGATATTTTGATATATTTCTGAGAGAAGGTTTTGATCTTTATCTCTTCTCTGCATTAATTATCTGATGTTATTTATACTTTAAAGGAACTCACTGGCTTAACGGTCTCCGAGATGGTACATCGAGCTTAAGACAGAGATGGCTGGCGTCATGCTAGGGATGTAATACGTACAGTCTTCTTCTTTCTTATCTCCACTCAATCATATTAGGGTATCAAGCCTGTAGAGCTTGAGATTGATGGTGTGGATGGAGTAGAATGTGTCTGCCTTTGTCATTAAGACTGGGAGCACTACTCAGTGGCAGGCCGACTTAGCTCCCAAAGAAATGGCCGTCTCTGACATGAGGAACAGACGCCATGTGCAGCCGCTCCTAACATGGAGTACAGACTCATCCTGTATCCCTGGATTAGGAGCCCTTACAGGGTACTATCAGCCGGGCCAGCTGAACCCAGGTTTTTTAGTGAGATTGTTACTGCTCCCCCTCCTCCTTTTTCAATACGTACGGTGGGCCACAACGTTCGATACAGATTAAAATGATATTACTACTATTTATACTTTAAGATAGAAGTGTATCGCGTTATTCAAAATGTGTTTGTTTAGTTTTTGTATTTCTCTAAGTGTAGTAAAAATGGCGAAATTGCTGTGCAGACGACTAGAACATTCCAGAGAAGTGACAAATGTAAACAGACACGCCAGCTGCGACATTCACATCTGCAATACATCGTGTTGACATGTGCAGGACTTCTCTCGAGTTAGGATCTATCCACTCTGCAACCGCTTAGTATCATTCATGCGTCATCCCAGTCAGTAAACCTATGTTTAAGACAAATGTATAAGAATGTAAAACCTCTAATACAGGATTTTCCCAATAAACTTTCTACTGTCCTTACTGCATAACGAAAATATCAGGAGGGCTTGGTTAATCAGTGATGAAGCCTCCAAACTGTTTAGTCAATTCAATTCATCATACTGCTCTTTAGAGTTCTAGTATTGTATTGGACGATTCTGATTATATACCCGGCATAGCCAAGAATCCGCCCTACAGTGTCATATGTATAAGCAGAAATGTCCAATACAATAAACCAGGAGCACATGTGCTTTTTAGATGGCAGAGCGCTAACAGCGCGAAACGCGTTCGTGGATGGCTTTTCTTGATTTATCAAGAAAATGGGTTGGCCAAATATCAGGGAACAGGTTAAATCAATGTTTAGTTGATTTCTGTTCCACTAGATGGCACTCTGCCTTCTAAAAAGCACTTATGCTCCTTATCAGGATATGCCTCCTTTATTTTTAATATATATATATATATATATATATTTAAAACCGACACACAATGAATCTAAACTTTAAAAACTTACACAAAGGGACAAAAGAAATAAACAATTTCATTGTTAATATTTAAATGTTAAACTCATTAAAATCGAGCCAATGAATATTATACAAATCAACATAGAAAAACAAAAGACCAAAGCTATTGTTTCCAGATGAATGGAAGATAAATCAAGGCGAGGAAGTTCCAAAGTGGAACAATTTGTTTATTTTTGACCCAGTGCGGTTGAATCCAAACTACTTTGGTGAGACTTTATCAAATTAAAATACATTGTTCCACTCAGTATGTTGCATGGTATTAATATTAAATAAGGATATTTTGGATGATTAAAAAATTGGGGAGCGAACAAAAAATAAAACATTTGGCAAAGCGTTAAAAATTATTCTATAGTTCTATATTCTATATAATTTTTAACACTTTGCCAAATGTTTTCATTTTTGTTTTCTCCTGACGAGGACAAAATATTTTTGTCGAAACGTCGAGATAATAAAAAGATTTACTGGCCGAAGTATCTTTAATTTGAAGAACTATGAATGCCGGCCAGGCAGCCTCTATCTTTACCATAAAAAAAAGTGGGAAATGGCATTTATATTTGTTGAAGATATTAATCTGTGATTTTAAATGTATCTTTTTGACCAGTACTTTTGTTTTGTTTTTGCTTTTTCCTAAAAATGTTTCTTTCTTCTTCTTCATTATTATTTGTTCTTTATGTAAAGCTTTGTTTTTGATACTTGAATAAACAAATTCAAGTTTATTATATTTTTTTGTGTGCTTTTAAAGTTAAAACACAACAATATTGTATAATTTAGTTATAAACTATAAGGGGTGTGTTATGTTAGTCAGCTTCGAGTTAATTTAAGCACATGATCATAAATATGATATAAATATGATATAAAAGACGTAAACACTATACGTCATTCATCAGACTTGGGTCAGTAACAAAACTACAACTCTAGCTTTAGTAAATTCAGAGCGCTGGCTATTTAAAAATGAATATTTGTCAATAAAGTAGGACCTCCCTTTAGTGGACACTCCGCTAGCGGACACCTCTCCACAAAGGACAGTTTCCATTTGCAAAATTACCATTTTTACAATTTAGCAACTCTCCAGTAAGATGACACCTCTCCCTAAAAGACACTTTGGCTCTACAATTAGGTATCCTTTACAGGGAGGTTCTACTGTATTTATTATAAACATGTATATTTTTTGTCCAAACTCATAACAATATGAGAGACGGCCTTGGGAAAAACAAACAAAAAATCTCTCTCTAGCTTTTTCTATTGTCACAAGTGGGGAAATACATTATGATGAATTTAGATTAAGATTAAAAATAATATAAAGAGATGTAATGTCAAAATATATCTGGGGAACTGTGAAACAGGACCACAGCAGTCGGCGATTCCCACATTATTTCCAGACTGGAAATACACGAAAGCGCCATCTATTGGCGGAGGTTGTAGGTGTTTTTCAGGCTCATATACGCGACAATATTATCTTGACATTTTTATATATTAATCTTTTTAAAAACAACTTAAAGTTTCACCGCATAAGTTTCTTTTCTGTGAAAAATCAATATTTATTTCAAAGAGAAATATTTACTATTTCTAACTTTTTTGGATGAAGTATGAAAGGGTGAAAATATGAAGAGTAATGGCGAACGGAAAAATAAAAGCGGAACGTTGTGGGTTCGGTTCCCGCCCCTGGACACTTTTATTTTTCCGTTCGCCATTACTCTTCATATTTTCACCCTTTTATACTTCATTCAAAAAAGTTAGAAATAGTAAATATTTCTCTTTGAAATAAATATTGATTTTTCACAGAAAAGAAACTTATGCGGTGAAACTTTAAGTTGTTTTATAATCATACGCCGCAGTCCTTTATAATGTATTATAATATATTAATCTTTAACAAGTTGTTATACAATATAACAATATATCAATTCAATATTGCACTGGTTCAATGATATTTTGATATACTTTGTTCTTTGATATAAAAAAAGATAACCTATATTAATAACGAATTAATTGTGGTTACTATAATATAATATTATTATGGTGGTAGTTGTATACTATTTCAAAACGTACTAGAGTATTCATAAACTCCTCCGTTCTCAAAAAAATATTCAAAAGGCAGAATCCTAAAACGCGACTTTTCTCATTACATCAGTCGAGGTCTGTAATATTGTAGATTATCAATTAGCGCTACACTATAGACAATAATTAGATAGTAAAAAGGCATATATTGGCAAATAAATCTTTTATTCAATCCAATATATGCCTTTTTACTATCTAATGATTTAAGTATGGATTGCTTTTTCAGAACGATAGACAATAATATGGTGTTAAAATTTGATACAACAGCTCAAAGAAACTTATCTCCAGAAAAATCTGTTGTATTATTTTAACTTTTCTATCCAGGAGATTCAAATCAAATGTAATTTTTCTTATTATCCTTAGTACACGTGGTACAGGTCATGATAATCATGGCGGGTAGAAGTTGACTGCTTTTACTGTAAGTGCACCACATGTCGATGCATGTGAAAAGCAGTTCGACTTAGCACTTACAAATATGCCAGATCCCTGTTTTGTTACTTGCACTCGCTGGTGAGGTTGAACTTTTTCAAGAATCGGGGGCCATTGGAGAATTTTTTTTTATTAGAAAAAAGTGTCCAATGCGGGATTCGATCCAGGGTCGTAGCGGTAGAAAACCAACGGTTTAGACCATCCTTCTACCGAGCCCCTAAGTATAATAATAGGGCATGTTAATTAATGTAATCGCACATCAGTGTTCACCCTAAGAGGTGCTGATGGAAGTTTACATACAAGATTTGAAGAGATTAAGAATGTTCCAAGGTCTACTACTAGCACAACAAGGTAAACAAGGTCGTTACCACAACAATAGAATTTGACCACATCCTCTACATGAGTATTCCAAACCCGCTGCTGACTTGATCTTCTGGGATTAAAATCCTGGTTTCATGTTGCTGTTGAAGGAAAAGATGATATGGTTACTCATTTAGTAATATATGCACATTGGAATAGATAAACCCTGCATAAATAAGCTATGTAGAATATAATATCGGTAGAATTTTTTTTTTTAAATCAATATCTTCACGGAAAAAATCTATCTATATTTTGGCCAGAGAATGATCTAGCCCAGGGGGTTGGCAAAATTTTGAATCGGAAGAGTCAAAATTTCAAATTTATAAAATTTCAAAGTTTTTAAAGAGCCACAATTTTTTTTTCTTGCCAACAATAAATAGTACTCTCATAAATAATATTTACATATGGAACTATATAAAGAGCCGGAGCTTCACATCTACAGAATCGCATTTTGCCGACCCCTGACCTAGCCACTTTACCGGCCGAACATCTCTTTGACAAATTGTGAAGATTTCATGAAACTCTAGTGATTCACACAAAATTCAAAGCCAACTTTGGACTGACAAAGGACCATCGCTCTAAACCACGATCTCCAAGTGAGTCTTATAAATTTGCAAGCTGATCTTGTAACTTTATCACCGACCTTATTCTGATAAATTACAGAGACGGTCCATAAATGATTCATAAAGACTTCTATTTCATCATTTTTGACTCGAGACTTGGCCTTTCTTTTTAGAATTTTGCAGACAACATTTCCAGATTCACCAGTAAGATATGATTAGCCAAAGCTCAGATAAAAACACAGGACCTGGCAGGGAATGGAAACATGTTGCAACTAACTTTTACCGACCTTCATTGAATTCTGTCCTGGTATTTTTAGTCGCTGGAAGCTCGGTGACTTTTTAATTAGACGGCACGGGATCGCGTGCTGCCGCAGAAAGACGTCTGACTATTTGATTAGAAGGACTATTGACCAGGAGGTTTATTGTAATAGTTTTTTGTATATATAGATTAGTATGTGAATGATGATACAAACAACACGCATCTTCAAAACTGTGTGTTAATATCACGTGTCAACCATACATGACATTACTATTTGATTATTTGATATTGCATTTGAGATATACTATAATAGAATATATATTCTATATAATCATTTTGAACAATAATATAGTAAGTCTTCTGATATGTTCGCACTAAAGCAGAAGAATTGATTGTTCAGCTTCAAAATTGGGGTCTCTCAGCTCTTGACAAAAATTAATCGGTAATTCTGTCATTGCTTCTGTTTGAACACCGGTTCAAGACTATTAAAAATACCCATTTTTATTTCTTCTATTTGAGGCTGGTATAAAATGGTAAAATGAAGATTTGATATCATTGCTACGTTCTAAAATCCTATTCAGGACGATAGATGGTCATTAATCATGAGACCATTCGATTGGATTTGGTTCTTTTGCTATTTTCAGCCATCTGCTCTCGTCCAGATATTTAATCCCCTATTCGACATTGGAAAGCGATCAAATAAAATTCTTCTGCGAATAAGATAGGAAGCACATTAAAGGAAGAATAGAATGTATTAGGATTTTCTATAAAACGTTGACGCATGAAAGCCACGAAATAATTCAGGGCAGTGAGAAAGGGAGAATAAACATGAAGATTTTCTTAAAAGTATCGGTTGACAAACAATTGCTTCTTATTTATGTCTTCTGTTATACTTCATAACTCTATAAATGACATTTTGATTATAAAATATTTCTTTTTCAACCTTACTTATTTGTGAACTGGCTCTACTGATTTTTTTATGATATCTAATTGTGTTCAGTATATGTACATATTTTTCATATAACTTTGTAAATTCGGATTTCTATCTTTGTCTGTATTTATCAGGAGAATCTGTATAAACGTGACTAAAGGGACATTAATAAAGGTATTGACTGATTGCTACCGTCTGTTTCCGACCAAGGGTTCAAACAACTGAACTCCAAGAAGAAAGTTCAAGGGTGCGAGGACCGCCATGTCTACGTAGAAAAACCCGGGCAACGACTATTACGTGACTTTGTCTCCCGTTAGGCTGCAGTCTGAGGTTGCGTTGCGTGCGGCCAGGACGTGGACCTTGCTTGGCTTTGTCCCCTCTTTCCCGGAATATGTCCTTCGTGGCGTTGGACCGACACAGAGGCTTGCTAGTGTGTTGGACATCGTTTCATAGAGACAATGATGATGAACAAGTTTTATTGACTTCAAGTCTCAATTTTATTGTGTATGTAAATATTATTTTTTACTATTCATATACTTAATGTTTGACTTTAAATTGTGCATATATATATACACATCTAGATGAGATTTGTTTAGTACTTCGAGGGAGAACAAATATCTTAAATCTCTTAATTGCCTTTGAATAAAATAAATAAGTCTTAAGTATTAACACACACAAGTATCAACAATTAACATTATAAAAAAAATGTACATTTTAAAAATTGAACTATTTACACTAAACGAATCCTTCTCTTATGGAACGTCTGAAACGTATTAGCGGTTACAATCCGCTCTTAAGTTGGTAAGTCTCTTGTATAGAGGGCAGTTCTTGTCTTCGACATTCGTATTTGTAATTCTGGGGAATTCAGTCAACATGGACTTCTGCTCAGGCGAGAGTAGTTCTACCAATTCAGGACAGAGTACAATCTCTATTTCATCTCTATTGATAAGTAAAGAAAAGCCAACATACGCGTTTAAGGCTGTTGGTCCTTTTTAGCATGGTTCAAGTGTATCTCAACGACCAAAAAAGCGGTCCTAGAATGAGAGAGAGAGAGCCTCTGTCTCACTGATGTCCTGGTGTCGCGTGACTGGTGTCATTCTTTGTTGTCCACAGGGGGCAGCACAAGTCACGTTCCTACCGCCATTTTCATCCCCTCACGAACCGTCAGCAATCCTAGATTGTGTTCTGAGACTTTGTTGAACAATCTTTTTGTTTGTGTATACAAGTCGTATTTGTTTACAAGGATACAAAACTAGTTCTTAATACATTAAATATATAATTAAGTGGTCTACTTGATACATTCCTGTTTATTTTAAACTGACATTAAAACCAAAATAACATTTTTGTTCGAATTAACATCCTGATAGGCGTCATATTAAAATAATTAACTCTTAATAATTTGAAAAACAGGCTATACTATTATGAAAGTCTGTTTTCAATGAATAATTATTATTTTGAATAAATCTTATTCCTTTTTGAGATTAATGTTTCTCTTCATATAAATCATCAAAACCTACTTCTGAAGACTTTATTGACAATTGACAATTTAATCTTTTTTTTTTAATTCTTCTAATCAATTGTTACAAAGGTGGAAAAATATATAATAAAATAGTAAATAAAGGGTATATAAAATGTAGGGGAATATATATAGTTGTGTATGTGTACAAATTTATTCAGCAAGGAAAACTTTCCCACCTTGAGAGAGTCCTCCTCCAGACATGGATATTGATAATGATCGAAAATCATGATGAGAGGGATTGGGGGCTCATCATCAGTGGTTAACCATTTCTGTTGTTGTTGTCGTGTCCAATGAAGAACCTCAGATGTATCCATGCATTTCTATCACAGCAGCAGCAATGTCCACTATCTTGGATAATAAAGTTGTTGCTCTGGGTCTATGTCAATTTTCTGCAAGGCTGCGGCCATTGCTGGGCATGAGAATATGTGGGTAGGTGTTAGTTCCACACCAGGACAGTTTTTGCATGTCCTATAGGTTCTTGTACCATCTGGATGTATTGTCATTCCTTTATAGTGTTACCATTTCAGTGATTTCATCAAAATAATCTTCAGACTGTTCTACTATATTGTATTGGAATTATTTTATTATATAGTGTGTATTTAATTAAAAAGGCATATATTGGATCAAAATATTTATTTTATAAATATTTCAGTTGGCTGAACTCCAACCTTTATCAAGGTGTTATAACATTTTAAAGTGTGTCAACAACAAACTCAGCGCCATATAACGTCAACAGCATTAGGTTTTTAAAAAATATTTAGTTATATTCAATGGGGAGAAAAAATTTTGGGGAGAAAAAATAATAGTGTGTATTATATTTGAGAAAGGCAGATTAGAGTTATTTAAGGAATCTATGGACCTAAGATTGTAGGACAGCTGATACATATCAACTAATGGACAAAACTTAAGGAAGTAAAAGCAGTACAAGTTATATATTAATATTGGAACCTTAGGATTCCTAATACATTTAACATTCGAAATTACCTTTTTTAATAATATTTAACGCAATAACACGCCATCTATACATGATAAATGAAAGTAATTCGATATTTTTTATATACTCGTATGTATATAATCTACCATTGCAAAATTGGAGAGAAGTGGACTTCAGGAATTGGTTTAACCATGGAGATAAGCACCATCACATACTCGTATAAAATAAACATCTACTGTCCTTACGTCAGTGAAAAATATTGGAAGGGCTTGACTCATTAGTGGTTAAACCTCTCAGAAAGTTCACAAAAATTCAAAATTTCCTTTGTTAATAATGGAAACGTGAAATACCCAAATACAATATAATGAAATTGAGTAATCAGGAAGTTTATAAAAAAGAGCTTATTGTAGTTATGTCTAACACGATGTAAAGAAGAAAGAGATGTGAATCACACAAAGAGGTTGTCACGGCCAACACGTGTCCTTGGTGGCCGACGACTCACTCTCTCGGCCACTTCCTCATTGAATTCTCCATCTTGTTATCATGCCAGACAGACCGACAGACGGACTCCGCCCACAAACTTCTTTGTGTGTAAACTTGGTTATTCAATCCCTACCCCTGCGTCACTCGCTTTCGAAACATAGTTACTGCTATGAAGCGGTCTGTTAGATTAAATTGAAAAAACTGCTAGAAGAGTTCATTGCTGATGAGCAGGGGGTCGGTGGAAGGATGGTCTAAACCGTTGGTTTTTGACCGCTACGACCCGGGTTCGATTCCCGCATTGGGCACTTTTTTATTATAAAAAAAAAATGCTCCAATGGCCTCCGATTCTTGCAAAAGTCCAACCCCACCAGCGAGTGCAAGTATAACCAAACCGGACTCTGGCATATTTGTAAGTGCAAAGTCGAACTGCTTTTCACATGTGTAGACATGTGGTGCACTTACAGTAAAAGCAGTCGCCAACTTCTTCCCACTATGATTATAATGGCCTGTACCACGTGTACTAGGAATAAGCAAAAAAAAAAAATACTGATGAGCCAAGCCTTCCCAATATTATTTTCATCCCAGTAAGAACAGTAGAGGTTTGTTTTTATGTGTAAAAAAAAAATGTGTTTTAATGTTCCCATTTCTCATGTATAGATATCGCGTTATTATCAGAATCAACAACAAGTCTAAAAGGATAAATGTCTTCTTTTATTACCAACACATCGAGGGTATAACGTCCCTTCTAGAGGAATATCAAATATGGAATGGAAATATCGCGTTATTGCTTCATAACCCTTTTAAATATTGTGTGAAAATGTTGAGACATTTCCTAAAATAACACTGATAGACAAAACTTAAGGAAGTTGTACCTTATAGCATATATATATATCGGGATTCAGAAAATATCTCTCAGAGTTATTTTCTGAATCCCGATATGCTATAAGGTACAACTTCCTTAAGTTTTGTCTATCAGTGTAATAGTTATGCTTTGAATATCAGCTGTCGGTTGGAAGTTGGCTTGGAAAAGATACATCAACCAATTATCTATTTAATTACAGATGTTTCAGTCACTCGCTGTCACTCTACTGAATGAATCACTGATACGTCAGGAATCAAATAAATAATTGGTTTTATTTATAATTGGTTTTATTTAGTTCAACACACAAAACGCGATATCCCGGCTAGGGATAATTGCGTCGATTTACATTTTTTTAAACAGAAACAGTTATAAACATATTATATAAGAAAAATTAATCAAAAATAACAAGAGAGACAATAATATATATTAGGAATCTGAACCTTTCAGGTTAGAAAGATAATCATAAATATATCTACAAAAATAGTTAAACCTATTATAATTCTCTCTTCTATTTACAAATATATCTAAGATCAAAGAACTTGCGCATAAAATTAAATCCAAAAGACAAAAACCTCTCGCAATCAGTATCTTTTATTATTACAAATAACAGACGCTAGCTTTTCATTTTGTAAGAACGCCCGTTGAAGAACTAATTGTTCGAAAGCTAGCGTCTGTTATTTGTAATAATAAAAGATACTGATTGCGAGAGGTTTTTGTCTTTTGGATTTAACAAATATATCTACAACATTATTTATTGTATGTTGTCTAGCGGTGAAAAAGAGTGGGCATTCCAGCAGTAGGTGTCTCGAGTCCTGGAATTCGTTGCCACAATGAATTATTATTTTTTAGCTACATCATTGGTTGATCCAGCTATATTTTTTTTTATAGAATAGTTGTGAACATCAAGGAATGATTTCGATTTAGAGTATCTGACACATTCCCTCTGGAGACCTTCTATTTCTGACAGTAATTACTTATCAGAAGTTATTGACGATCAAAGAATACAACGATCACTTATCATTAAACTCTCTCTCCATTTAATCAGACGAGAATATTAATTAGAGAGGAGATATAGTACATTGAACGAGCGCCGTCTGCTAGACAAATCATTCTTTAACTAACAGTGAGACGTTGTTTGTTCCCTGATCTAAATCATTTAACTCTCTTACATCTGCCACTTTGTCTATATAAATCTTTTGAACTCTGTCAAATAATACATGTAAATTTGTAAATATTTAATTCTAAGTGTTAATTTGTTTGTTGTTTTGTTCCTTTTGTAATAGGCGCAAATATTTCAATATCGCGCCTGGTTGATTAATAAAAAATAAATATATACGTAATGAAAGATTCTTTAACTAAGCGACCTGGCTTCTTCATCTGGGTATTATCCAATTTCATTTTAGCCATTCTTTGTTCGACCTGAGTGAATGTTTGACTAACCAATAGTGTGTTTTAACAAATAAAATCTTTAGTAGTAGTAATCGTTGTAATAATAGTAATGAACATAAAGGAATCCTTTAATATGCTATATGTGGAATAAAAACGTTGTAGAATGTTGGTTGCAGTTAAATTTTGGAACCAATCGATGTGGACGTCTATCGCTAAAAGCGCTGTCCAGAGGTACAGACGCTGTCGTTGTTCAGCAAGATATATCATTGAAGAAGACAAAAAGTTCTCGGCAAAAGTACAGGAAGCCGATAAGGCCATCATGACGTATAAGGACCATCCTGTGTTGTGCCAACTTTCTCTAAATGGTCCTGCAGCTCCTCTTCTCTCCTCTGGAAGTTTTTACAATCATAGGTATACTGGGTCGTTTCAATGGTCGCTCAGCGCTTCCTTTCTTTCAGGATACTTCAAGATACACTCATGGACAAAACTTAAGGAAGTTGTTCCTTTTAGCATGTATATCGGGACTCAGCAATAACTCTGAAAGATATTTGATACACAGTGATCTTTATTGAAGACACACGAGATAACCAAGTGTGAATAAAATTGTTTCTGTCTACTAAAAAAAAAAAAAAATAGAAGGCCAGCACACATCAAAGACTTTTCACTTCCTTAAGTTTTGTCCATGAGTGTATAATATAATTCTTTGCTGAAGTTACAGAATCACTTGAGTACATTTCAATTCAAAATTTGCTCTTTTCTTTAAATATCTTTAAAAGTTAAAACTCTTTCTTTAATCTTTTTTTTTACAATTTTGAGTAAATATGCCATTTTATTTGTCCGACAAAATTCTTTCTTAGATATTTCTTACATCTGTTATAATATTGACATTTTTTAAAAGTTAGATGTAGCCAATAAAAACCTTCTTAAACAATGAAAAATATTGACATATCTATCCAAAATTTCAAAATCGAGAGAGATGAGTTTCAAACTTAACCTTTATTCTAAGATTAAATTTGAAATGTAGGCAAGAGATCTAAAAGAGGAATCTCTCTCTTTCTCTCTTATTCAATTTTGTATTTAACCTTATATAATCTTATATGAACGATACAATAAAATAATTTATAATAAAATATAAAGCGGCTTATGATTGTAGAACGACATTTGAAAATTATCCCGCATGTGTTTCTTTTAAACGAAAAATCGAAATTTATTTTAAGGAAAAATAACGATTATTTCTAACCTTAGGAATGAAGTATGAAAGGATGAATTGTGAAGAATATAACGTAAAGAGATAAATGGAAAAATAAAGTGTCCAGGGATGGGAAGTTTTAATAAAAGAAGTTTCAATCTCAATCTCTCTCTCGTGTGTCAAATTTCTGAATTTGCTTATGGAAAATACGAGATATTGTTCGAGAAAATGTTGATGAATATCATAATGTCCAGTGGAACCTACAGTAAAATATTCAAATCAGAAACTGATAAAAGCATGGATACTTCCAGTTCTCTACTGGAGGTGAGAGTCTTCATTGAAGGTTGGGTGATATAAGATCAAGTCATTTATTGATTCAACAAAGATTGCTCCTACTCAGAAGTCCAGCCCCTCCTCTACGTGGCGGGCAGGAGAAGCAGCACAAGTAAGGGACTGTCCTGTAGGGTGAAGTACGGTGTCGTGAGCCCCGAGCCGCTACGGTAACCGTGAATAGGGAACTCTGAAATGTGGCTGAATAACTGGGCAATGGCACCCCCCCCCCCCATTACCATGGAGCAGCATTGGACAAGACACCACCACAAAGATGGCTGTTTATTAAATGGAATGGTGTCATGGAATGTTTTACCGTATTTAAATAGAATAAGAACTATAAAAATATCTCAAATTTCCATATTTCCAATTTCAAAGCTGCACAGCTGAGGTAGGTTTCTCAAGAGAAGTTCCCAAGAGGGGTAGTATAGGGAAGGAAGTTAGTGCTACAGAACGGGGCAGCTATAAAACTCTTCCCGCTGAGAGAACATAAAGCCGAGACATTTAAATTGTAAAGGTCTTGACCAGAGCCCATAAACCTTAAGGTCTCAGGTTCAAACCCAAGTAGGTCACTTGCATCAATAGGTGTTTCGGATATTTGAAAGAACAGGAAAGAGAACACTCGTTGAGATTGGAAGAGTTATAACCTGTCTTGTTTATTCATTTATGAAAATATGAAATGTAGGTTCAAGCTTTTCCAACTATTTAACCATTTTTACGATGAAAAATATATATACTTAAGTTCTTTTTATATTCCAACTTTTAGTAAGGATCCCGTTTTTAGAAAAACTTAAAAACTTATCTGAAAATATTAAAAGTTAACTCGAAATTCATCCATTTATTTTCTATTAGAATTGATTCGATGATAACACTCGGGTTTGATACACACAAGATCTAAGTAGTGAATACAACATATCTATATATTAAGAAAAAGGCATCTCCTTATCGCGCAACTGAAAGTTGCTGATGGCTTGCGCCATCTATCGGAATGATCCTTGCTGAAGATATTTGTATATATATTCCCCTGCACTTCATATGCCCATTTACTCTTTAAATTTTCTCCTTTGTAAAATTTGATTGTAAGAATCTATCGGAATAAATATAAACTATTCTCGTTGATATTTAATTATTCCAGAATTGGCCAAATACCCATTCTTGATTAATCAAGAAAAGCTAACCACGGCACAAGCCATCAGCAACTTTCAGTTGTACGATAAGGAGATGCCTTTTTCTTAATTTATACACCTTATCCCAGTACAATGTCACATTTGTAGTATTTTTCATATCTATATATGCTGTTTTATAAATCGATATTTCATAATTTGAGGGATATATCTGAAATTATCTTTAAAAAAATCGAATAACAGTGTTTAGCCTCCTCGATTGTATACCAAAACCAAAAACAAAACCCTCACACCTTACAAAGAGATACATAAACAGAACACCCTATAAATACTACAAAAACATCCATTATGTAAGCTTAAAAACGTTTTAATTACTAACAGGGCACACAAACACAACCTAAAGAATTATTTATAATATACAGATTGTATATGGGCAGTATTATTATATTTTATTTGAAAGTTATTTGAGTTAAACTAGTCGAAGCTTCTACCACCAAAGACAGAAAAGAGAGTCGCCCCAATGACCCAGCTTAGAAACTATTTAAACAATACTTATTAATATTTCTGTGAAAAATAGACACATCAGCCAGTTAGACTTTTTATTTTCTCAACGTTTCGACAAAATCTTTTGTCAAGGCGTTAAAAATTGTTCTCTTTTTAACGCTTTGACAAATGCTTCATTTTTATTTACTTCTCCTGACGAAGACAAAAGATTTTTGTCGAAACGTTGAGAAAATAAAAATAAAAACTCTAACTGACCGAAGAGTCTACTTTTCACAGAAGGCAACCTCTATCTTCAGGATAATACTTATTAACTTATAATCAATGGGTACAGAGAGAAAATGTCAAAAATAATAATAAAATAAAAGATTATAAAGGAAAAAATATACAGTTTTCTATTACCTAGAGAGACATCTCCGACTTTAATTATACATCAGAACGATTTTATCCAAGATAGTAGATATTGTGACTGTTGTGATAGAGATGCATGGAGACATCTGAGGCTCTTTATTGGACACGACAACAACAACAACATCAGAACGAAACATTATGTTCATCACCCTAGTAATAAAACTTTACTAATGATAATAAAGAATGGACCACAACATATGTAACAATTTCCTAATTTGAGGAAGGCTTCCCTAACTTGAGAGAGTATTATATATTATTGTACATATATAGCCTTAAAAATAAAAAAGGCATATCCTGACCAGGAGCACATGTACTTTTCAGATGGCAGAGCGCCATCTTATGTGCTCCTGGTCAGGATATGCCTTTTTTATTTTTAATATCAACACCTGACCTTTTTATTTTTGATTTGTTTATATATAGTCTCATATATAGTCTTGTTAAAAGTTTCTTTTTGTATTCTTTCGCTTTTAACTTAGTATGTGATTTACCATTGACATATCTCAATTGGTTTAAGATCTAAAATATCCACAAGAAGAAGAAAGTCCTACAAACATCGATTATCTACTCCATGTATTATGTACTGGACCCTCCCCATTGGTCTTCAAACTTTCATTGGCTGGAACCTACAATTACGCCACATAAAACATTCACTAAGTCCTGCTTCATTGGTTGAAGGACACGGGCTTCGATATTCCTAACAGCTTTTTGCTCTAACAAAGGATGAATAATAAATAACATTTATTCTAAAAAGAGAGAGAAAATGAATTTCTGACTATAAATGAGTTGGTTACAATTAGTTTAAGTTCATTTGTAAATTCTATACGGCCAATTCTCAACCCAAAACCGAAATTGCACCTTCAAGACTAAAATTTCCTGATCACAAATACAATTCTACTGGAGTAGAAATTGCAGATTCAAGGCTGAAATTTCCTGATAACAAATAGAATTCTACTGTAGTAGAAATTGCACATTCAAGACTGAAATTTCCTGATCATAAATACAATTCTACTGCAGTAGAATTACACATTCAAGACAAAATTTTCCTGATCATAAATACAATTCTACTGAAGTAGAATTACACATTCAAGACTAAAATTTCCTGATCATAAATACAATTCTACTGAAGTAGAATTACACATTCAAGACTGAAATTTCCTGATCATAAATACAATTCTACTGAAGTAGAATTACACATTCAAGACTGAAATTTCTTGATCATAAATACAATTCTACTGGAGTAGAAATTGCACATTCAAGACTAAAATTTCCTGATTATAAATACAATTCTACTGTAGTAGAAATTACACATTCAAGACTGAAATTTCCTGATCATAAATACAATTCTACTGGAGTAGAAATTGCACATTCAAGACTAAAATTCCCTGATTATAAATACAATTCAACTGTAGTTGAATTACACATTCAAGACTGAAATTTTCTGATCATAAATACAATTCTACTGAAGTAGAATTACACATTCAAGACTGAAATTTCCTGATCATAAATACAATTCTACTGAAGTAGAATTACACATTCAAGACTGAAATTTCCTGATCATAAATACAATTCTACTGGAGTAGAAATTGCACATTCAAGACTAAAATTTCCTGATTATAAATAAAATTCTACTGTAATTGAATTACACATTCAAGACTGAAATTTTCTGATCATAAATACAATTCTACTGGAGTAGAAATTGCGCATTCAAGACTAAAATATCCTGATCATAAATACAATTCTACTGCAGTAGAAATTGCACATTCAAGACTAAAATTTCCTGATTATAAATACAATTGTACTGGAGTAGAAATTACACATTCAAGACTAAAATATCCTGATAATAAATACAATTCTACTGGAGTAGAAATTACACATTCAAGACTAAAATTTCCTGATTAAAAATACAATTCTACTGTAGTAGAAATTAGGCATTCAACACTAAAACTTCCTTATCACCAATACAATTCTACTGTAGTAGAAATTACGCATTCAAGACTAAAATTTTCTGATCATAAATACAATTCTACTGTAGTAGATATTACGCATTCAAGACTGAAATTTTCTGATCATAAATACAAATCTACCGGAGTATGATAAAATCAAACCGAAATGCGACTTATCGTAGTAAAGAGTTTGTTTTCAAATTGCCTCTCTATTCCTATATTATATACACTTCAATTTGAACGCTTTTATCGATTCAAATATAGGATATATGGTCCAATATATCGCAACCTCAGAGACTGCCAAGAGATCACACAAATTGGTAACATCTACTTTAAGTCAGCTATGCGATTGGCTGAATAATCTACACCTACGTGTTCCCAAAACGAACAAAAGAGAATGATCGATAAAGAAAGGAAAATTGTGGAAGCAATTGGCGTCAAGTACTGCATTCAGGGAAGTGAACATTAATGTAGCGAGGTAAAAGAAAGGAAATGTGCTCCTTAAAGATATGTATCAGCCGAGCGTGGGAGTTACGTCTGCTCCAATCCACTTTTTTATGTCAATGTTTCCGGTCGAAGAAAAAAAGTGGAGACCGGAACCAGCTGGGCGTCCGTCCATTCGCTGGTGTCATTGGGGACACAAGTGTGACACACTATTCCTATATTGTCTTTTATCTCCCGGATAGATAGAGAGAGTCGTTGGTGTGTGTTATGTAGGTTGTCTATATCTTCTATATTGTTATTATATTGCTTACAATCATTTTAATATGGGGGTTCGGTGGGCGATTGGTATAGACCGTCGGCTTTGGACAGCTAGGACCCGGGATCGAATCCCGCATTGGACTTTTTTTTTTTTTTTTCAAATAAAAAAAAATCTCTTCAATGTCCTCGATTCTTGAAAAAGTTCTATCCCACCAGTAAGTGCAAATAACCAAACGGGCATACTTGTAAATGCATTGTGGCGCACTTACAGTAAAAGTAGTCGCCAACTTCTATTCACTATGATTATTATGGCCTGTACCCCGTGTATATACACTCTAGGGATAATAATAAAAGTATATAAATATATCAGAATGTGACTACCACCCAAAACTTATTTCCTATATACTTACATACATAACCTTTGCATATAATCGGGCATGTTATTACTCACAAACATATAGAATAGTATATGTTATTGTTGTATTGTGGTTGCTGCAGTGTGTGAGCCAATAGTTGAAGTGAGGTTTACATATCATTACTATAGATCATTCGACATGGAAACAACATCCATACTTCCCTAAAAACTTCAACCCCATTCAATTAGCGCAATCATAAACTATATTCCACAAAATTAATTCAGTTCGTTTTTATTGTAATTCAACATGAAAATAAACAAAAAGTCGCAAACTTCTATCGACTTCATAGAATGATTATTAATTTTTATGTAGAGAAGTTATAAAATTTAAATACAGTAGCCGACAATGAGAGAGGAAGATATGGATAAGACTGGTGTCTTAATAAGGCGTTTGTGTGTGTGTGGGGGGGGGGGGGGGGGATACAGTAAAACTCCCTGAATGCAACCTCCGATAAGCACCACCTCCCTAAATGCTTCACCTGATGAGCATCATCTCCGTGAACGTAACATCTATGAATACCACCTCCTTTGACGCTACATCTGGTGAGCGCCTCTCCTTGAGAGATCACACTTTGTCTTAGATTTGCCTTGATCACATATGCAACTGGATAATGCAATAACTTATCATCACTAAGATTATTAATTTTTATATATAGAAGTTAGAAAATTTAAATACAGTAGCCGGCAATGAGAGAGGAGGATATGTATAAGACTGATGTCTTAATAAAGGCTTTATGTGTGTGTGGGAATACAGTAAAACTCCCTGAATGCACCTCCGATAAGCACCACCTCCCTAAATACTACACCTGATGAGAATCACCTCCGTGAACGTCACATCTGAGGAATACCACCTCCTTTCACGTACATCTGGTCAGAGCCCCTTCTTGAGAGATCCCTTTTTATCTTAGAATAGAATTTCTTAGTCACATTTGAGACTGAATAATGCAATAACTTATCATCACTAATATCGTCTAAAACACGCGCAGTAAAGTAATGTAGAATGTTTAATAATTATTTTTTTACTTATCCTTTTATTCGTCTCAATTAGACAAGATCTTGGAGGTCGTGCTCATAAAGAAGTACTATGAAAAAATGAATTCATTGACCTCTCATTTCAGCGTTAAAGGATGGCGGAGCTCCATCTATCTGAATAAATAGCAACTACACGTTGATTTGAATTTATTTTTGAGCCACAAACGACTGACGAGGGCCAACAGCCCGAAACGCGTACGTGTTTAGCTTTTCTTGATTAATCAAGAATGGGTATGTATCTAAAACTCGAGAATAAAATTAAATCAAAGTTTAATTGATATTTATTCAAATATATATGGCGTTATGCCATCTTTAGATGATAATTTGAACGGTCAGTAAATGGCTCTTTCACCATTTCAAATTTCTGAATCTTCTCCTCTTTTATATATGTGTTGATCACAAAATGTTTTCGTTGCGACTCTTTTAGGAATATAGAACTATCTATTAAAACCTCTCTGTGTAAAGTTTATCTAAACTATATTCTTAATGATCTTTTTTATGATTTGCTAAAGATTGGTTTCATTTAAATCCAACTAAAACAAGCAAAATTCTATAATACTATTTTGGATTTGGAAATTTCCCTGTAGATCAAGGAAGAACCAATACTTTCATTAATGTCCCAAATTATGGGTTTAATCCAATGTAATGGGCCCTCAGGACAAAGAACTTAACTAAGGCAGGAAAACATGGCTATGGCCTCGAGGTAATTCTTAATCACTGAGAAAGACAACAATTTGCCAAATCCTGTTTGGTACAAGGACATAGAAGACTCTTCTCATGTGCGCCACATTTGTATAAAAGGACTTAGGTACCTTGGGATTTCAAATTGAGAGAACCAAATTCCCATCCTAAAACAAATATGTTTATTTGAGTATACCTGACCTTGTTAAATTTCTCAATTCCTTGAGGTGGCCTTCTTCCAAACAATGGGGAATAATTTAGTCTCCCAACTCAGCTTTCACAATCTCAGGGCGTCGCACTAAACAACCTAGGACTCCGATGTCAAACCTGAGTGACACGGATTCTTTTTTTACTCATTTCTAGACACGAATGTATACCAGGCCAAGGAGGTCGTGATTGCTAAGGGATTGAAATTGCTCGTACAGCATTTAGTGCTGACACATGTGTAAATCTAATTGACTCGAAGATTAATTCAATGCACACACAATTTTTGAAAAATATTTGCAGATATATTTGCGCTAACATTAATCACTATATCAGAAACAAAAGGAAAATATTATCACTGAATAATTATTTTAAATATTCTGTGGTATATCATCATAAATATTTGCATAGTCATCACCCCTTACCATTCTTGTATATTATTACTTGTAAATAAATTCTTAGCAATAGTTTGCATTTTATAAATAAATTATTTTTACTTAAACTTTTGTTATACTCGTTATCACTACCGTGACAACTGGTGGAGAAGCTGGAATATTCCCTCGCCGCCCAAGCCGTTAGAAGAAGCCGAAGACTACAAGGACTAGAACCCCAAGAAAACATCGCTATGATCAAGCAAGAGACACAGACAAAAATGGGTGAGTACCATTTTCAACCTTTTAGAAACCCTTCTATTTTTACTGGAGAACGCAACCAGAATCCAGAAAAATGGTTGAAAGAATTCCATCGCGTCGCTCGCTACAACTGCTGGGATGATTCAATGTGCCTCGCAAATGTTTATTTTTTCCTCCAAGGAACAGCGCACAGATGGTACGAAAATGTTGAAAGAAAATTAATTCATGGGATATTTTTGTGAAAATGTTTTCTCAGAATTTCGGACACCATGTCACCCAAAAAGATCAACTCGCAGAAAACCTCAAAACTCGAGCTCAGGGGAAGGAGGAGACCAGTGATTCTTACATTCAAGATGTTCTCCATCTGTGCAGAGAAGTGAATCCGGCTATGATGGAAAATGAAATAGTTGCACACTTGACGAAAGGAATATCGGAGGAGATATATCAGTCAATCATCATTTTAGACATTGCAAGTATCGATGAGTTCATCAAATGGTGCCGAAAAATCGAGGCTTCAAATAAAAAACGTGTAAAAAAAACGTGTAGTATTCGACAGACTACCGAATGTTGCCGCCATCGATTCAGCAGACTCTGAATCAATGGAAGACTTAATCCGACGCATCGTGCGTGAAGAAGTTCATCGCGCACTAAATCCGGAGCCAACTACCCCTGAACCATCTTCTCTGAAAGAAATTATCCGAGAAGAGATTGAAAAAAACGTAGCTGCAATTTCGAAGCCTATTCAAAGGCCTCCGCCACGACAGTCGTACCCCAACCAAACACGTACATTCAACCAGGTTCCACGACGTCAGTACCCTACCCAAACGCCCATATATAACCAGACGCCACCACAACGTAGAACGGATGAATGGAGGATGCATGACAACATCCCAATATGTTTTAATTGCGGCCGCCCAGGCCATGTTAAGCGATATTGTAGAGAACGCCGACAATGGACGCAGAGACCCGAAGGACATGTACCAAGCACCCAAGAACCTCAAATGGGTAACCACCAAGCCATAAGAAGCCAAATCTACCGCAGACAATCGCCGTATCCAAACAGAGGAAGATCCCCAAGACGCCAGTCCATTTCCCCAGGCCGCCATACAAGCCAATCCCCACGCCGCTACAATCTAGAAAAAAACTAAGCGTCGTGTCTTCTTTCGAGGGGGAAGCCGCGGGTGTGAAAAACCCTCCATCGTCGACAGCCGCTAAATTACAACAAAATTATGTCGAAATCATCATTGATGACATTGCATTTTCTGCTCTGGTCGATTCAGGTTCCTCTTTTTCAGTTATCTCTGATGGATTAAGACGACAATTAAAAAAGACCATGTTCAAGGATAGCGGAATGACTCTGAAAGTTGCTGATGGCAAGAATGTTACATCGATCGGCCGATGCACAATCAGCTTGAGCATCAATGGATTGGAACAGCCGCTTGAGTTTATCGTCCTCCCTAATAGTAACCCAAGTATTATCCTCGGATGGGATTTCCTAGAGGCATCAAATGCCGTGATTGATTGTGGACGCGCCGAAATCAGATTGGAAGAGGCCAAAGATGTACTAAATTCACCAGCTTCCATGGGAAAGGTTGTGGCTAGCAGAAGCGTCGTAATCCCAGCCGAATCTACCAAACTAATAAATGTTATGAGTGAAGAGCTTAATGGGCAAAATCAGGTACTTTTTGAACCTTCGAAAAAGGTATTAATAGGAAAAGGGTTAACACTTCCCTGTGCATTATTCAGGCTTTCCCATAATAAAGGAAAACTTTGGATCGTAAATTCTAGCACCACAGCTCAAATAGTCCCTAAGGGAATGTGCCTAGGAAAAATTCAAAGGGTTGAAGAAAATAACTTGACGGCTATTTCAGAATGTTCTGAATTTAATAAGGAGGCGAAAAATGCGAATCATGCCAGTCATGCTGATAAAAGTGACTTTAAATTTTTACAAAATTTAATTAGTGATGATTTATCAGAAGAGCAGCAGTCTCAAATCTTATCAATTTTAAAACGATATGATAAAATATTTGATAAAAATAATGAACCAGTAAAGCAAACTTCAGTAACCAAACATAAAATTGAAACTGGAAACCATCAGCCTATTAAGCATAGACCATATCGAGTCTCCACTACAGAACGTCAAGCAATCCAAACGGAAGTGGACAAAATGCTAGACGCCGGGATTATACGTCATTCAGAAAGTCCATGGTCATCGCCGGTTATTTTAGTGAAGAAGAAGGATGGTAACTGGCGTTTCTGTGTGGATTACAGACGACTAAACAAAGTTACTAAAAAAGACGTTTACCCACTACCCCGAATCGATGATACACTTGACTCTCTGAAAGGAGCTAAATTTTATTCATCAATGGACCTTCGTTCAGGGTATTGGCAAATAGAAGTCGACGAAGCAGATAGAGAAAAAACTGCCTTTATTACCCCTGATGGACTCTACGAATTCCTAGTCATGCCCTTTGGCCTGTGCAATGCCCCTGCAACATTCGAGCGCATGATGGACAAGATATTGAAAGGTCTGAAATGGACGATGGCCCTCTGTTATTTAGACGACATTGTGGTGTATTCCAAATCGTTCAACGAACATTTACACCGGCTTGAAATCATACTACAATGTCTCGACAAAGCCGAGCTACGCCTCAACCCCAAAAAGTGCCTTTTCGGAACCAAACGAATAAGAGTGTTTGGACACCTCGTCGATAGTAAAGGTATTTATCCCGATCCAGAAAAGATTGAAGCTATCGCCAAGTTTCCGACCCCAAAATCATAACAGATGTGAGAAGCTTCATTGGCCTATGTTCCTATTATCGTAGATTTATCGAAAATTTTGCTGAGAAAGCTGCTCCTTTACATGAAGTACTCAAAAAAGATAATAAATTCATGTGGAACTCTGACCAACAGGATGCTTTTGATTCCTTGAAAAAAGCATTGATGTCTGAACCTGTTCTTGCCTATTTCGAAGAACAACTGCCAACCGAGCTCCATACTGACGCCAGCGGTTATGGAATTGGAGCTGTCCTCGTACAGATCAACGATGGGAAAGAGCGGCCAGTTGGTTATGCTTCAAGAACTTTATCTAAGGCGGAGAAGAATTACTCAACAACGGAAAGAGAATGCTTGGCCGCAATATGGGCCATCAACAAATTTCGACTGTACCTTTTTGGTCGTGAGTTTGTCATCGTCACTGACCACCACGCTCTTTGCTGGTTATCTAACCTGAAGGACCCGACAGGAAGACTAGCAAGATGGGCTTTAAAACTCCAAGAATACAATGTAACGGTTGTTTATAAAAGTGGACGCAAACACCAAGATGCCGACTGTCTTTCTCGAAATCCTCTCCAACTTGAATCGGAAGAAGCATACAATGATGAGGATGATGATATACCCTCAATAACTGCTCTGACGTGCTTCGAGGCTGAACAAAGAAAAGATCCTAAAATTAGTAAATTGATAGAGGAAACAGAAAGATTTGGTGCCGAATCGAAAGGTTATGAAATGTTAAAAGGAACCTTATACAAAAAGAATTTCGACCCCCTGGGAAACCAACACCTTTTAGTTATTCCCAAGCACTTACGCTTAGAACTACTGAAAAGTTTACATGACGCTCCCACAGCAGGTCATCTTGGATTTTCGAAGACATATGAGAGAGTTAAAAACAAATATTTCTGGCCAGGACTTCTCCGGGACATACGGAAGTATGTCGCTCATTGTAAAGAGTGCCAAAGAAAGAAACAATCAACTCAAAAGCCACCCGGACTACTTAAAGCCATACCTCCTGCAACCTCCCCTTTTCAAAGAGTTGGAATGGACCTCCTTGGAAGATTTCCCAAGTCTGATACTGGTAATAAATGGATCATAGTCTGTACTGACTATCTTACTCGATTTGCCGTTACTAAAGCCTTACCCACAGGGGAAGCAAAGGAAGCAGCCAAGTTCTTAATGGAAGATGTTGTTCTCAAGCACGGAGCCCCCAGAGAAATCATCACGGACCGAGGACGAGTATTCCAATCCAAGTTGATTGCGGAACTCACCAATCAATGCTCGTCGATACATCGGTTCACGACAGCGTATCATCCCCAGACGAATGGACTGACGGAGAGGTTAAACAAAACCTTAGCCAACATGATCGCTATGTATGCAAGTGTTGAACAGAAGGACTGGGACGTAATCCTGCCCTACGTCACGTTCGCCTACAACACCGCAAAACAAGATACGACAGGTTTTACCCCTTTTAAACTGATTCATGGACGCGAAGTCGAAACAACTGTAGACACTCTTTTCCCAAATCCGCATGAAGATCTCCAAGAGGATTACAGTCAGAAGATTGCCTCACGAGTCGAAGAGACTAGGCAGCTAGCAAGATTAGAAACCTTGAAAGCCCAAGAAAAGGACAAGGCTAGATATGACTCAAAGCACGAGGCAATGGATTACAACGTTGGTGACCTGGTATGGATTTTCATCCCGATAAGAAAGGTGGGACTCTCAGAAAAACTAATGAAAAGGTACTTCGGGCCATACAGGGTTACTCGGAAACTCTCTGACGTGACCTTCGAAGTTGAACCTGTGGACCAACCAACCAGGAGACGCCAAACAAGAGACCTGGTCCATGTACTGAGAATGAAACCCTACCATGACCCTGAGGACCAAGCTGATCTGTTCAAGTGATAATTACAGCGGGACGCTGTTCATCTAGGAAGGGGGCAATATCACTGAATAATTATTTTAAATATTCTGTGGTATATCATCATAAATATTTGCATAGTCATCACCCCTTACCATTCTTGTATATTATTACTTGTAAATAAATTCTTAGCAATAGTTTGCATTTTATAAATAAATTATTTTTACTTAAACTTTTGTTATACTCGTTATCACTACCGTGACAATATCAATGAAGAATGCAAAATAATCTATTCCCGTCACTTTTCTTGTTTAAAAAGCCCGGTCTCGTACATCAACAACAAAAAGCCTTTATTTAGGGTCACTGACCCTATACAGGATTCACCAGAGGTATGCATAAGAACAAAGCAGTGAGACAAAGGAAATAACGATATAGACAGAAGAAAAAGAAAAAAAGAAGAAAAAAAAACAAGAAAGAGAAAGAGGGAAGCAAGAAAATAACACAAAAAGAGTAGCAGTAAGAAAGTGAGGAGTGAGTGTCACTTGGCCTTCTTCTGAGATATGGACTTGTGGAAATCATAAAACGCCGTAACAATATACTTATTCTGGGTCATATTGTCAATTATTGATGGAAGTGAAGCACAGAGTTGCCCAGTTTTGAGCAAAAGGGTTCTTCTTTCTTCTTTCAGAGCAGAGCAATCAAAAATATAGTGAGTGATTTCATTTTTTAGTTATGAATTACAGAAGGTACAAATCGGGTCCTCACCGCAGAGCATCTTGGTGTGGTTTTCTCTAAAAAAAAACTTGAAAGTATTCTAACTTGTGCGAGTAGTCTTACAACCGGGAAAGGAAAATTCCCTAAAAGGTATCCCTCCGTCATGAAAGATATGTGAATGTCTTTGTAGTGAGAGTATAGCTTAGATTTATCCATTCTTGTAAGGTCGTTTTGTATAGATTGGTCTGCCGCTGTTTTTAAGAGCCCTGTAATCGCGCTCCTCAGCGTTTCAGGATCATCACAGGAAACAAGTGCAGGGGATCCATTATTGTTAAGCAGATTGGTGAGCTTTTTAATGAAACCGATGGGTGTGCCCGAAGCATTAGACAGTTTCCGTGTTCTATTAAAACATATAGGCGGCAATCTGTCACTGCTCATATTCGACACCCGCAGCCAATACTTCAGGGTTAATTTTAAAGCTGTTACACTCAATGAGATACGACCGGTTTCTAATCTGATTATGTAGCCTGGAGTGTATCTGGGCAGATTCAGTAACCTACGGATAAATATGTGGTCTCGTACATTACAGTAGAAAGATTCCTGAGGCGTAATCCTTGATAAAGTTAGGCGAATAAAGTGGTCGAAGTACTGGAAGATACCAATAAAAATATTGATCTAAAACAAGTGTTTTATCAACAATGTATAGATCTCAAAATTATCTTATTGAGATAAAAAAA
Organism: Cordylochernes scorpioides; assembly: GCA_030710605.1. Taxonomy (NCBI): domain Eukaryota; kingdom Metazoa; phylum Arthropoda; class Arachnida; order Pseudoscorpiones; family Chernetidae; genus Cordylochernes; species Cordylochernes scorpioides. Next base: position 29,266,820 of record CP092881.1, on the reverse strand, counting down.
AATAAACTTTAGTTTGTTCACTGATGAAAAAATATCTAGTCATATACACAAACAATCAAACATATCAGGATAATAAAAATGTCTTTCTTTTTGTGTTTGAAATTCAAACACAGAACTGGCCTTACTTAGCAATATATACTCCAGTATATCCGATTAGATAACTCTTATGTAGACTCATGGAGAGACAGACGCAATTTTGTTCAAATTTGGTTATCTCATATGTCTTCAATATAGGTCACTGTATATCAAATATCTTTCAGAGTTATTGTTTGAATCCCGATATGCATGCTAAAAATACAAATTCTTCAAGTTTTGTCTATGAGTGTAGGTGCAAATTTAAAAAAAAAATCGACTTGCACCAACAAAGACCAAGATTTTCAAGAATTGTCTGGCATAAGGGTATAGGCAAGAAGAAAAGTTTATTCTTGCCCTTCCAAGATGCCATTTGTTTGGCCCATTACGCTCAGGAATGGTAGAATTGGGCTTCTGCACAAGAACTAGACACATTATCCATAGAGAAACATGAGAATCCTGAACTTTCACTTCAAGTTTGCCCCACACGGAATTTCCATCCTTAGAGAAACAAGCAAGGGTTCTGGTTACACCGCTTGAAACGACTTGAGTACCACATACGACCCAAACACACACAGAAATTCTTTTGAAAATAATTATTGCCTTTAAAAAAATGATGACTAAATTTGATTAAAATGCATTTTACTCTAAATGAAGAAAATTAAAATATACACTGCATTTTACTATAAAAATACGTTAAGTATGATTGTTAACAGTTATTAAGAAATTATTCTAAAAATAAAAATAAAAGCAAATTTTTCTAATAACTAAGATACATATTGTTAATTTGTTAATAATTTCTGAATAAAAAACGTTTATGCGAAATATATATTCTCTAGTATAAAGCCCCAGAAACAAGAAAATTCATTCGAATTTCAAATGTGATAAAAAATTGAAGTGATTGATAACTAAAATGAATTATAAAACTACATATTTCCCGTCAAAGAAGATATATATCTATTAATACTATTGAAAACACGTTGCAAAAAGTTTTTCTTGATTTTTATTTAGAGAAAGGAATTGCACAGCGTTTTTCATGAATAGATCAACATATATACCCAGCTTCTTATTATATCATTGCATTATATTCAATTGAAAGTTTCAATTGCATCAAATTCTTCTATTTCTTTAAAAACGACAAAAAGAGGTGAACATTTTCGGTGAACCTCTTTAATCAACATCCTTATAAGATATTAAAGGTGTAGATCACAAGGAGGTTTTCAGAAACAATTAGACTTTTTTGTCATTTTTTAAAAATAAAAGAATTTTACGCAATCGAAACTCTATGTCTTTAATTATACAATATTGTTGTTATTGTCGTGTCCAAATGAAGAGCTTCAGATGTCTCCATACATCTCTATTACAGCAGTCGCAATGTTCTCTATCTTGGGTGTGTAAAGCTGCTTCTCTGGGTTCATGTCTTAATCATAGAATGCTTTGTCAATATAGTATTAAATAATATTCCTCCAAAAGGGTATTTTATTTATAACCATGCAGTCTTTTGATGATATGAGCCTAGTAGAACTTGGGACCATTAAAACCACAAGCGTTCTAGCGTTACCAAAAGTTTAAAATATGGTTACGCAGTATGTAATTAGATAGATCCCAGTAGAGTTATGTACTCGGTAATAAGATGGAAAGGTATCGTTTCCAACAATGGGTAGTCGAGTTTCTTTAACAATGAACACACAATTAACAATGGAGAGATGCAGTTTCATTAATCAAATACCTCCAAAGGTTTTCATACCGTAGTTAATTGATAGATCAGAAGATTCAAATTTTACAACAAATTTGTAGCTAGGTTTGCTCTCTATAACAACAGCTTATCAATATAGTAAAATACAAAACAAGAAACAATCTATTGCAACATTAAGATGTTAGTGTTAATGGATTTTATCGATATCCATAATTTCTTCCTAAATCTAAAACATGGATAGAGAAGTGTTTTGAAGAGAAAAAAAAAAAAGGCCAACTTCTGTAGATAAAGGTTCAACGGCCATTATGTTTTTAACTATATTGATTTAACTTAAAGATAAGTGAATGCTTCTAAGCTCGGCCGCTGCAGAACGCATGTCTGAACGAGCTTGAACAGTGATCAAGATGACATGAGGCGGTCATAGCAATGCCTGAAGTCAGGCGAGGCTACGACCCGATTGATCGTTTGTTAGAGCAAAGGGATAGATGCTTTTAGTCCCCACAGGCCGTGTAATGCAGGGATTGGACGCGTATCGTAATGGCTCTTAAGAGCCTGTAACTCTAGACAGATTGAGTACAGAGTGTTATGTGACGTCTCGACTTGATTGGTTGCGTGTTAATGTAGAAGGATGAAAGACTCACTAGTGGCTGCACAATCAGTAGGTATTGCTTGCTATGAGGATCTAGCAGATTGAGCATTAGGTGACAGATCGCCTTGATAAAAGTTAATGCGAAGGGTATAAACACTCACTCATGTCACGTGAGGTGCATTTTAATGCCTGTTAGGAATTTGCAATAGATTGAGTGTTACGTGATCCTTCGATTTGATTATTTGGATAATGTTAGTACTCACTAGTGCTTACTAGTACTTACTAGTACTCACAGGCCTTGTACCTAACGATGTACAATGTAATGCTTGCTAGAATGACGTAATGAGTGTTAGGTGACACTTCGCTTTGGTTGATTGTGCTTTAATGCAAAGGATTCAAGCAGACACTAGTAGTCACAGTACGCTCACCTCAGGACGTGCATTGTAAACTGACAAGTAGGCACAGACCGTACATCTTAGGACGTGCATTGTAAACTCCCAAGCAGTCACATCTCAGGACATACATTGTAAACCTCCAAGCAGTCACAGACCATACACCTCAGGACGTGCATTGTAAACTCACAAGCAGTCACAGACCGTACACTTCAGGACGTGCATTGTAAACTCACAGGCAGTCACACCTCAGGACGTGCATTGTAAACTCACAAGCTGTCACAGACCACGCATCTCAAAACTTGCATTGTAAACTCACAGGCAGTCACACCTCAGGACGTGCATTGTAAACTCACAGACAGTCACACCTCAGGACGTACATTGTAAACTCACAGACAGTCACACCTCAGGACGTACATTGTAAACTCACAGGCAGTCACACCCCAGGACGTACATTGTAAACTCACAGGCAGTCACACCTCAGGACGTGCATTGTAAACTGACAGACAGTCACACCTCAGGACGTACATTGTAAACTCACAAGCTGTCACAGACCACACATCTCAAAACGTGCATTGTAAACTCACAAGCAGTCACACCTCAGGACGTACATTGTAAACTCACAGGCAGTCACACCTCAGGACGTGCATTGTAAACTGACAGACAGTCACACCTCAGGACGTACATTGTAAACTCACAAGCTGTCACAGACCACACATCTCAAAACGTGCATCGTAAACTCACAGGCAGTCACACCTCAGGACGTACATTGTAAACTCACAGGCAGTCACACCTCAGCACGTGCATTGTAAACTCACAGGCAGTCACACCTCAGGACGTACATTGTAAACTCACAAGCAGTCACATCTCAGGACATACATTGTAAACCTCCAAGCAGTCACAGACCATACACCTCAGGACGTACATTGTAAACTCACAACCTGTCACAGACCACACATCTCAAAACGTGCATTGTAAACTTACAAGCAGTCACAGACCGTACATCTCAGGACGTGCATTGTTAACTCACAAGCAGTCACAGACCGTACACCTCAGGACGTGCATTGTTAACTCACAAGAAGTCACAGACCACGCATTTCAAAACGTGCATTGTAAACTCACAAGCAGTCACACCTCAGGACGTACATTGTAAACTCACAAGCAGTCACACCTCAGGACGTACATTGTAAACTCACAAGCAGTCACAGATCACACACCTCAGCTCGTGCATTGTAAACTGAGCGTACACCTCAGGACGTGCATCTTAATGTCTGAAAGGAGGACATAACTGTCTCCAGTGTGTGTTAAGTAACACCACGGCCTACGTGCTGACATCCGACCAATCGCCCCGGGGAAAGAACTCTGCGGACAGATCGAGGTCGGATGATGCTGTCACCTGTTGTTATCTAAAGATGTCAATAGAACGTCGCCTCTATCTTCGGCCACAGGCCTCCTCTTCCTTTGTATTACGTAGAAGACAGAATGGATGGTTGATGTCAACACATCTGAGATGGAAAGTTTGCCGCGAGGAATTCAAACATACAAACAAACGTCAAAATTACTAAATAGGTATACGCTATCTATTTAGAATCATTTATAAATCACACGGAATCGAAGCCGCCTGATGAGGGCTATAATGCAGAAACATGGTCCCCAAATAGCATTCCAATATTTCAAAGATGGTACTGTGTCTGACCCAGTGTGTTCGCGAAAACGGTTAACAAAAGGCGCACAAATTTTGAGTCTATTTTGATGAAAGATGTTTCTTTTATAATTTCAAATATATATATAAGATTATCATACCTAATTAACTTTGTAATGGAGGTTTTTATAAAATAAATGAAGCTTCCAGGGCTAAGTTTCTTGTACAACCTTTTATTTCCAAGCTTTCGGACTTGTCAGTCCTTCAACGGGAGTATCACGTTAACAATTGTTCTAATTGTAGCATTTGTGTAAAGACACAAGTAAAGGGGGTTAATAAGACTGTAATGAATAATAGATTACAACATCACAATCTCACCCTCTATAAACACACATCAAATATTATGATGCATTAAAAAAAAAATTATGTATAAAGCATATAAAAAAAAAAAAATTATGTATAAAGCATATAAAAAAAAAAAAAATTATGTATAAAGAGACGCATTGCTATCGTTTGTTTTTATTTAATAATTTATAGCAATTCTTTTGTCTATTATAGACATGTATGATTCTTTTAAAAATTAAACAATTTCTACTGCCCTTACTGCAATGTAAAAATTAATGGGAGGGCCTGGCTCACCAGTGGTGAACCCTTCCAGCGGTTTCGCCAGTTTAAAAATAATCATACGCGTCTATAATAGTTTCGTATTTTGATAACAGATGGCGCGCTAATGCATCATAATATAATTGTTTCAACAAAAGATACAAATTGATATTTGCGGAAGAGCGATTGCTCGAAGTATATTATATATTAATAAATATATGTAATTCTGTTGTCCTCAAAGCTTATGTTCATAGTTCATCTAAAATACCCATTCCAAGAGTCTAGCAACAATAGCACTATAAATGGAAGTTACAAAAATGCAATATAACAGCGGTATGGTAGATTAAACTGGCGAAACCACTGGGAGTGTTCACCACTGATGAGCCAGGGGCCCTCACATTAATTTTTCCATTGCAGTAAGGGCAGTAGAAATTGTTTTATTTTTATAAAAAGAATAATACGCGTCTATAATAGTTTCGTATTTCGACACATCAAATATACCTATCACTAAAAAAATATAAATATCATTTTAATGGTCTTATTATTATTCAAAATATATGCGCGGATTTTATAAATTGTCTTATGAATAAAGTAATAAAGTATATTGCACTAATTATATTACGATGCATTAGCACGCCATCTGTTATCAAAATTCGAAACTATTATAGACGCATAGGATTCTTTTAAAAATTAAACAATTTCTAATGCTCTTACTGCAATGGAAAAATTAATGGGAGGCCCTAGATCATCAGTGGTGAACCTTCCCAGCGGTTTCACCAGTTAAATCTACCATACCGCTGTTATATTGCATTTTTCGATTTTCCTTTCATAGCGATACTGATGCTAGACTCTTGGAATGGGTATTTAAGATTAACTATGGGCATAAGCTTTGTGTGAGGACAGTAGAATTACATACATTTATAAATATAGAATTTTTCCATTGCAATAAGGGCAGTAAAAATGGTTTAATTTTTAAAAGAATCATACGCGTCTATAATAGTTTCGAATTTTCAAAGTTACATTATTTTCATGTCAATGAAATCTCCAGTGTTGTTTGGCTAAAAGTGTAACTGTGGACATTGGCCAAAAATTCTCCATTCTTTTAGGTTTCTGGTCACTTGTTTTATTTGGCAATATGGCTGATCATGCGGATAATTTTCATATTTCCCTTCTTTATCTTTATTTATATTTTTATCAGAGGGCACCCAATTTTTTACACCCTCAAAGTCAGCAAGCAGTTACTACTCATAGTGTATTCTATTCAGTTACCTATGAATAAAATGGATTAATGTCGTTTGAATATATTCATCCAGGAACTCTAAGAGAATTAAAAATGAAGAAATTGCAATATAAATATTATATTCAAAAAGATATATCCTTTCTCATTAAGTTTATCTTGAAAAGGGAACAAAAGTTAACAGCGACCAGTTTCTTTTATTAAAGCTGTAAATTCGGCAAGTTTTCGGCTTTGACGACCTTCAACAGGCAACTTTTCAAGAAACTGAAAGATAATATTTATATACAGGTAATATTTACATAATTAGAACTTTTCTTAGCGAATTAAATGATTATTATACAAAATTCTTTCTTCTTTATCTATGTAAATAATTTGTTCTAAGAAAAAGATGGCTACCTTGGGATGCAGGGAAATGCAAAAAAACCATCTGAAACCCCTTAGACAAAAAGGTGTTAGAAACTTGGGAGGTTTGATTTTTTCAAGGTGAGGGGACAGATTGGGTACTATTGTTGAGGAGGGTATTGTGGAGGAAGGTCAATTTATTTTCAATAAATAATACAGTTAAACCTGTCTATAGCGCCCCCTCTAAATTGCGCCTTCCTCTCTATAGCGCCCGATTTTAAATACGTAGTACGATGCGATTTACATTAAAAGTGACCTGTCTATAACACCCCCTCTCTATAGCACTCTATTTTGGTGAGTCCCAAGAGGGGGTGCTATAGACAGGTTTAACTGTAATAAAAAAGTTGTAAAATATAAACGCTGTGTCTTTGAAAATAACGTCCCATACAGGATTCTCCCAGATGGATAAACAGAATTAAACATAACAGTTATATATAGACAGTGGAGATTAAGATTGACCTTTCTTCAAGTTGGATCCATCATCTGTGTTATTGTCTGTGCTGTTTCCAGAATTTCCAGAATTTGTATATAAAGATATACATAAGTATATCTTTATTTTCAAAGACAGCGTTTATATTTTACAACTTTTTTTTATCAATATGACACAATTTCGTCAATAAAAGATTAATTTAGTTGAATAGAGACTATGTGGATGCCATTTTTTTCAAAACTCTTTACATATTTCAAATTGGAAGTTGAAGGAATGTTTTTAAATGTTTCAGAAAAGATAATCCACAATAAGCTGTCCACTTCAAGGAAGAGATAGTCTGTCCGGTCAATGATCGAAAAAGCGACACTTGTCTCCTAGATTGATCCAATTCTGCCATTGGATGTGATATAGGGCCACGGGGTCAGAGGATCCAATTGCTTACTTCATCACACTTATCTCCCTTTCTTTCATCACCACCCACTTGATGGTCTTAATTCCTTTCATTCTAAATCTTTGAGTCTTCTTTGACTGTTGCAATATCTTCTAATAATATTTTCTCTCCCCTTCTCCCCTTCTTTTCGCTTTTTTTAAAGATAGGGTTGTCAGAATAAAAGTATTTTTAAACATTTTTTTCTAATATTCATCTTACGATAATATTCTGTTATAATAATTTCGGAAATGTACTTACTAGAAGAAATTTAAGATCAATAACGATTCTAAGTATAAACAAGTCTCTCTTTTTTTTTTTGTTAGCTATACCTTCGTTATTAATTTGTCGAAAATCAAATTTCAATAAAATTGGAGAAAGGTGAGAATATTGAGTAGATTCTCTTAGGTGGAAAGTTATGATCCAACATCGAAATCCAACATATTTTACGAATATAATAACCATTTCTGAAAAATCGATGATAAATAAGTTTTTGAAATAGCTTTCTATTTTCCATCAATGATTAGGCATTTTTATCATATTTGACTAGATACAGGCTATCTCAACTTACTGAAGATTATGACAATCTACGGGTACACATCAAGCCCCTTCGGCTATGTTTTGAAGGCACCAGTTTTCATCCGATTATTGGGTTAAGCATTTTCAGATTTGGTCAGTACGTTAGAGGGTGATTCTTGGAAACAACAACAACAAAAATACTGTATTAAGGACATTAGTCCCATACAGGATTCTCTCATATGGTTAAACAGAAGTAAACACAGAAGTTATCTATAGAAAGTGGAGATTAAAATCGACCTTTGTTCAAGTTGAATCCATCATCTGTGTTGCGTCTATTGTCTGTGCTGTTTTCCTTAATTTGCGAAAGGCTAATGCATTGGATTTCTTTTTATTACTTTTTCCATTAGAACATATGACGACTTGTTTTCAGAACCAATCTTTGTATGTAGAATTTCTCTCTCCTTCTCCAGACGACAATAAAACGTGTAGTGTAGAATACTTGGAAACATGTAGGTACTGTAAGTTCTTCCTGCTTTTGTGAAGAAAAAAATCACTAGTTCAAACAATTTCAACGTATTTAGTGTTATTTATTCTCGGCCTTTTGGCTAAGATCAAAGTGTAAATGTTAATGCGACGTTTTGGGAACTCTTTGCCATCTTTATTGGGTTAGCAATTCCCATGACAAGAGTGAAAGAGAGTTATCATAACGTGGCAATAAATAAACTGAAATAGTTTTATGTACAAATATTCTCTATATAAAAATTTATGGGAGCTCATCTATGTTTCCCTACTGTGGTGAATCTGAATAAGACTGGTGGTCTTAATAAAGCTGTATGTGTGTGTGTGAGTATATATAAAATTTCCCTAACCAGCAAGTGATCTTCACATGGAGCGAATTTGGAACGCTAGAAAAAGATGAAAAAAGCACGGGCACAAAGAAGAAGTCTGAAATAGTCCACACAGGTAATCTTCCCATCCTAGCGCCAAGTGATAATGGCGAAGCTTCAACAATGATGGCAATTAAACAGCCATGTTCCCACAATGGAGTTCCCACGATGTAAGATTATGGTCGACAAGGAAGAAATATGTCTTGTTAATAGGACTATTCCTTCATCAGACATTGTCATTTGATGGATTCCTTCCATCATGGGAAAACATGGGATTCGTGTACAGTGTACTCCGCTTATAACGAAGTCGCATTATCCATGACAATCACTTTGTTATATCCGAAGTTTGTTATATCCGCAGTTGGAAAAAAAAATGTTTTGTACCAATAATTTTATTTACTATTCAACTCAAAAGAGCAACACAAAGATCAATAACAACCTCATCAGGTGTTTTTGGAGAAGTAGTTTGTGATTTTCTTTTGACATTTAGAAGTCAGTAACAAGTGCTGAACACTCTTTTCGATGTTGTCCAAGTCTGACAGATGCCTATGAAGAGACTTGGACTCATCCTGACATTGAAGAAACAATCGCAGAGTTTGAATGCTCTCCAAGACCTCTTTTGGATGCGGAATGTGGACAATTGGGTCTACTTCTTCATCAACTTGGTCCGTTTCTTCTTCTTCTTTTGCTTGAAGAATGCTCTCGACAATTTCTACATCGGATAACATGGCATTTGTAACGACGTCATTGTCAGCGTCAGCATAAGAATCGAAATCCATCTCTAACGGTATTTTTAAAACTTCTTTCATGCGATCGAAGAGGCTTTGTTGCTCCCACATTTGTGTTGCAGGCTGTGGTGTATGTGGGATATTATGTTTCTGGGCAACATCTGTCTTTTTCTTCTTCTCCACTTCAATCTCTTTTAGGATTTGCAGCTTGACTGACAGAGATAGTGAGTTTCTTGTTTGTTTTCGTTCTCCTGCCATGGTAAACGTTAATAAAATATAAGCGTTTATTAAACAATTTAATTTTGTTTAAATAATGTAAAAAAAATACTTATAATATGTTTGCATATTTTAAAATTGTATATTATTAACTTATTTGTTGTGTATCATTAAATTTGTGTCATTCACACGTTGTAATTTGATATATATTATGCATAATATATTAGTCAATTATAATGGTAAATGAGAAAACTTCGTTATAAACGGATAAAATAAAAATTTATATATGCAAATCACTTCGTTATAAGCGAAAATTCTTTATATCCGACTTCGCAATATCCAGAGTTCTTTTAATGGTTTAAGCCCTTCTTTTCTTTCGTGCAGACAATTTCATTCGCTATATGCGGAATTTCGCTATAACCGACTTTGTTATAACCGAGTACACTGTATTACGTTTAGGTTGTATGCTATTACATGATTATAGTGAGATCGTTTTCAAATTAAGATAAAATCGGAATATCGGAATATATAATCATAATACAAAAATATAATTAATTTTTATCCCTAGTACACGTGGGCCATGATCATCAAGTAATGCGCCCAGCGTGCAGCAAACACATGCTATCTGTCTCTGTACGGTCCATCCCAACTGCCCCAAGAGAAACCTGTTTCCCCTTACGACAAGAAAATGGAACAAAAAAAAAAGAATGTCGCACTCCGCCCAGCAATTATCCAGCTCTTGGCTTGCTCCCTCTTGCTTTCCCTTTCCTTTCTTTCTTTAAGCGTGGGTGGATTGATTTAGTGGCCAAGGTCAACAGCTCATACTGAGACCTTGATTCAAACTCGCGCATTGAAGTTGTTTTTACGAAAATCAAATAAAAAAACACTTTTATGGCATTTGCAGGAGTCCATCCTACTAAAGTATAAGGTTTTCCCAAAAGTTTGTAAACATATTGTAACAAAGTATTTATTATTTTAGCAGAGTATTATTTTTTATGTTTATATTTTGCTATACTCTGTACACTTCCCTCTTTTGCTTATCTTTTGTTTACCATTCATAGTTTGTTCTTGCCTGAAATAAATTGTTGTCTCATCTCGAAGTTGGTCTTCCCTAATTTTCCACGTGGCAAAATTATGATTATGATTTATATTTTGAAAGTTTTTACGAACTTTTAGGACAACCTTGTAATTCTGAAACTTGGCCCATCTGCTGATTGGTCACCCTTGATGTAGAACATCGGAGATTAAATCATTCTTCTTTAAGAATTCTATTATAAGTTTATCAAGGTTACCAATATCACCAAGGTTGTCCCAAAAGTTCGTAAACATTTGCAAAATATAAATCATAATGTTGCGAACTTTTGGGAGAACCTTATAAGACAGCTTTCCATGATGTAACTTGTTGGCTGATTACTGTATAAGAATCTCTAGTACCAAAAGGAATTGAAAGTTTGCAGGACATGTACTCTGAGGATCAACGGATGATAGTATGCTGACCCTACTTGTTAGAAAGACCTTTATAAATGAAGGGAAAGGTAGACCAATGAGGGATTGGTTCGATAATCTAATAGAATGGTCTGGAAGTTGAGGATAGGAAGAGCGCTGAAGAGGATTGTTTAGAACAAGGTAAAATGGCGTTCCAAGATGGCCGACCTCTGTATCAGAAGGAGCCATACACGATGGTGAACCTACTACAGGTTACATGTAATCAAACGAATTGTTTAAAAACTTTATAATTTCTCGAAATTTTGCTTGTTTCTATTTATATTTTTGGAACTTTAAATATGCATGATATGGATTTTTATTTCTGTTATGATAGATTTTATTAAGTGATTATATATTTGTGCGCGACCCCATTTAGGACAAATTTCTACAGACTGAAGATATACTAACTGAAGATCAAAAAGATTGAAAAGGCTTAACTCATATCAGAGGTGAACTTTCCAGCACCTATACCATTCTAACCTACCACACTTCTTCAACTAGACCGACCAGCTTCTATACTTTTTTTCGACACAGGATGATGTCATATTGACTATAAATCTCTTGAAAGATTTCTAGATCAAGAGTTGCTCTCTAGACCTGCCAGCTTCTAGACTGTCCTCGACACGGCGTGAAATCATATTGGCTATAAATTCCTTTGAAAGACTTCTAGATCAAAAGTTACTCTCTAGACCTGCCAGCTTCTAGAATATCCTCGACACGGGATGATGTCCAATTGACTATCAATCCCTTGAAAAACTTCTAGATCAAAAGTTACTCTCTAGACCGACCAGATTCTAGGCTATCCTCGACACGGGATGATGTGATAAAGGAAGGACACACGGAAGGACGGCGAAATCTCCAATTAGAGGTGGAGGAAGTGGCGGTCCAGTTAGCGGGATCCGTTCACCTGCTCTGCCGGACTCCTGTTATACCGTTGGACTACTGATGGGGGACTGAGATAGGACGTAACGTTCAGCTCAAACACTGAATGGAATCAAGAATAGAAGGGAAAATGCTACCGACTTGAACGCGGTGTATTACCAAAATTTCTGGGACATCCTGAATCTCCCGTAAAAATAAACAAGAAGCTAGATAAATCGATCTGACGAAGGCCACAGCCCAGCACCATGGTCGTCGGGTGCATTTAAAAAGTCGCAAATCTGAGGTATTGGCGATATCGTGGAGAATCGAATCTGTTTGTTCAGAGATTGCAGCTATAGTTTTATACGTCTAGGTTTGACAGAAGATATTCGCACAAGTGGGTCAGTTCATAATTATTGTAGCTTTTTTTTCGATAAAGCACTTTTAAATGATTATTCCGCAGTATATTCTTCACCAACTTCAATTTCTGCTTCCGAACGATAGTCGAATGGCCCACGTTGAAGATTACGGCCAATATTCCTGTTGTCAACCATTCGTCCTCTTCCACAGCTGTCAACCATACCTGGTCGTCAAAATTTGATGTGTGTGATCGACCTCTCCCTTCTCCAGCTGAGAATTTTTCATCACCTGATTTCAACTTGGCTTTTGCTGATTATCATTTCACCAATAAGTTCGTTGAGATTGGGAAATGACTATGCTTTATTTAATCTTAAAAGTGGTATAGTATGGCGAATATGGATGATTTTTGGTATGCATTTTCTTTATCACAGAAGAGATGATTATTTTAATTTAAAAAATAAACAAGATGCCAATATTTGAAGAAAAATCGCGGAAGAAAAATCCGCGAAAATTGTGCAGCGACCCAACATATTTAAAATTATAATTAAATTTAAAAACGAAAACCGGCTATTCTCTCAAATGTAAGATAATTAACACCATGGAATTACCAAGGTAACAGCCTCTCGTGGCTATAGGACCTTCCCACCGCAACTCCTGGGAATAGGGACAACGCAATTAGGGTCCACCGAGCTCAGGACCATGGCTGACTAAGAGCTGAGCAATCGACCACAGCCACGTAAACAATCTCCTGGCCTTGTTCCGTCCATTCCTCCCTGCGTGAATACCGAGGAACGACTGGTTCCTTGGACGATATGTTCCTTCCATACATAGACCATCTCCTTACTCACATGTTACAATATTTTATAATAACTTGACACCACACAGATAGTCGGCAACTTACAGGCGACAACAGGATGAGCATATACACACATGGACATAACTTAAGAAAGCTTTATCTTCTAGAATGTATATCAGAATTCATACAATAACTCTTTGAAATATAGTTAATACACGGTGATCTTTATTGAAGACACACGAGATAACCAAGTATGAACAAAATTGCCTTTGTCTCCATAAAAAAAAAAAAAAACAGATGACCGACGATAGAAAATTCCACTTCCTTAAGTTTTGTCCATGAGTGTATACTGTAGGGGCACTTTTCAGCATTAAAAAAAAGTACTTATAAATGACTGCGGCGTATAATTATAAAGCTATACAAACAGTTTAACCGCATAAGTTTATTTTTATTTATGAAAAAATCACTTTTAATTTCAAAGAGAAATATTTAATATTTCTAACTTTTGGATGACGTATGAAAAGGTTGAATATATGAAGAGTGATGGTCTATATATGAATGGATGACGTATGGAAGGGTGAAAAATATGATGAGTAATGGCGAACGGAAAAATAAAAGTGTCCAGGAGCGGGAATCGAACCCAAGAAGAAGGTTGTGGGTTCGATTCCCGCTCCTGGACACTTTTATTTTTCCGTTCGCCATTACTCATCATATTTTTCACCCTTCCATACGTCATCCATTCATATATAGACCATCACTCTTCATATATTCAACCTTTTCATACGTCATCCAAAAGTTAGAAATATTAAATATTTCTCTTTGAAATTAAAAGTGATTTTTCATAAATAAAAAGAAACTTATGCGGTTAAACTGTTTGTATAGCTTTATTAAAAAAAAAAAGTATTAAGATGTTAGTATCTCTTTAATTTCCTTAAGGATATTTTAAAAATCGATAGATAAGAGTCATGTACCATATATCTATATTTATATACTGACCTAATGAGATGGTAGAATATAACCACAACAAAGAGGATGGTATATGTGATGTCTTCATCATATTCTGTAATAGCTGTCATTATCGAGATTTGTCATGCTCTCATCATTGTCACAGAGCTCTATTTATACCCATAACTTTATTAACATATCGAATAATATCATAGGTTTATATATTGAGACGTTACAAAAAAACAATTTTCAGTTGTACATCAATTCCTTTAAGGTGTTACTATGTTTATTTTCAATTTCTTTTTCTCATTCATTAAAAGTCAATGATGTACATGCAAAATTAGTAAAAACTCAATAAAAACGATATGTAAAAATAGATAGTAAACAAATGGCTTGTAAACAAAGGCGGCAATAAAATGAGTTGAGGTAAAATGTCTATTCCATTAACAAACATTTCACTTTTAAAAAAATGAACTTTAAAATTAAAGTTTTACAAAACAGGAAATTAGCGTTTTAAAATAAAAACGTGGCAATATATACAAATTTATATTCAGCAAATATATCTACTTTTACTCTCTTTATCATTTAAGAATCATTGGCCCCGGTCTGAGAAAGAACATGTATTTCTTACAAGAAGATCAGAGGAACTCTCAGCCAGTATCATGCTAGTAATTCAAGCATACTCAAAACCATAATTAATAATACAATGTATACACAATATTAATAGCAACACCTGCCCCACTTATTTTTATTTTTTCTATTGTTTTTTCAATATATACTATCTTTAATTAAAAAGGCATATATTGGATCAAAAATCATTTATTTTACCAATATTTCAGTTGGCTGAACGCCAACCTTTATCAAGGTGTTATAACATTTTAAAGTGTGTTAAAATATATACTATGTTTTAAGGCCACCAAAACTTACCCCTTACTCGTGCCACAGACGTATACACATGAAGATATATTTATAAACCATATTTGCTAAACTAGTTGGTCTTATTACAGAGGAATCGGCACGTTAAAGAACTTTTAGCCTAAAAGATTGACTTTTAAATGGAAAATAAAAAAGTTACTCTAATTTATAATACAATATAATGCGGCTTATGATTGTAGAACGACATTTGAAAATTATCCCGCATGTGTTTCTTTTAAACGAAAAATCGAAATTTATTTTAAGGAGAAATAACGATTATTTCTAACCTTAGGGATGAAGTAATGTTTTACTGAATCATATTATATGCCTCTCTCTTGCAACTATAATAGCATATTATAGTAATTTAAGTGTCATAATAGTTAGTAAATAGAATTAATAGCGCCATCTGTGAGTTGATTAAGGAATTATTCAGTGCTATTCCTATATTATAATACAAGATGTACTTCTACAATTAGTGAAATGAAGTTGAAAAAGAATTGGGAAGGCTTGGCCCATCAGTGATGAACTTTCCCTGCGAATTCTCCAATTGGATCCTCTAAATTGCGCTACAAAAGTCTTTCTAAATATTTTCTATCTTATGTACACCAATTGTGAAACTACATGTCCTGTAATAAAAATAAATATCATTGAATGATTACATTATCAAAAATTAGATCACTGATGGAACTTGAAATCCAAATAAAAGAAATGTTTAAATGAAATAATATTTTGAAAATTTTGCATAGGGTTGTTTTTATCAAATTAGAAGAAAAACGTCATATTTACCGTTTCTATGGGAAAATCTAAATAAACCTTTGTGAAGCTCTCAAGTTCAAGCTGTTCTTTGTTTTATCATAGATACATATGTATATTTAATTAAAAAGGTATATATTGGATCAAAATATCATTTATTTTACCTTGATCCAATATATGCCTTTTTAATTAAAGATTTATTTATGGATTGCTCTATTTTCAAAACATATGTATTTAAGATTTTAAACTCTATTTCGATTTTAATATCACAATTTTTATAATATCACAATTAGATATAAGTCCTTTATTTATCTGCTTTAATCTGTAAAACTGACGGGGGCCATTAGCTCGAAACCAGGGTTTCAAGAATTCCTAACTATCTATGTTCAACCCAACTTCTATAACGTTCAATTTTTTACTGGACATGGTGACTTCAATACATATTTGTTTAGAATTGGCAAAATTGATTCACCTGCATGCACTTGTGGAAACGAACAACAAACCCCTGAACATCTTCTGATAGACTGTCCATTAACTTCTGATCTAAGGGAAGAAAACCAACTTTACCTGATTAATACAAAACAAGCTGCTTGCAATAGATTCTGCAGGATGTATATTTTGAGGCGAAAGCGTTGACTGTACATATTTCAAGCTACTACTTATAATTGCTATATGTAAAATTTGACATTGAACGTTTAATTTTAATGGTTTCCAATGTTCAATTGTATTAATTGTATATAATTTAAAATATACACGCAATTATCCCAATTGTGGATATGTCGTGTCTCTCCCAACTGTTAAATAAATAAATAAAATGGTTTCCAGGTTTCCAGGTAAGCGCTCATCTGGAGTTGTAGCTTTGCCACAGACTCTGCTAGCTTGCGGAGACGGTCAAAAGATGGCGCTTAGATTTTGGCATTCAATTTTGACGGGAGAGGTGAATTTTTTGTCTATAAGTTCAACAGCAAAGTGAAAGACTCAAGTTGTTTTTGTTGACATGAGGAACAAACCTCAATACATCTTTTACTGAAAAGTCCTGTTTTTCAGAACTATAGAATTGACAATAATTTAATAATAACACACCCAAGTATTTTCATTTCCAGTAAAGAAATGTATATTAAATTTAATACTTTTTGCAGATATATTTTTTAATTATATAGCAACAAATATCTTTTAGGAAACTCATAATATATATTATGTTGATTGTAGATATATTGCCATAAATCTCTTTCTATGTGTACACAGTTATCTGTTCTCGTTAAGATATAAGAGTTTCATTTATCCTTAGAATGTTTAAAATCTTACATATTTTTCTCTTCTCTTTTAATAATAATGATTAATGAAAATTTTTAATATAAATATTTGATAACAATGTATTTTTTATTTTCTCTCTTTCTCCTTGTTAATACCTTATGACTATTCTTTACGGCCTAAAATTATTGTAAATATGTATAGACAAATGTAGAGTCATACATGTATGACAGCGCAAGTGTCCCTAGAGGTACATAGCCTTTAAATTGAAATAAATAAATAAAATAAAAGTTCATCAGCAAAGGTCAAAATAGGGATTTTTCAATAATGTGAGGTATTTCTGATTTTGACATCTAATATTAAAATAAATAATACCCAGCATACATTGAAGAAAACAGAATCTAGCATAGAAGTAAAACTCAACTTTCATATTTTAAATGCAAAATATGACTTAGAGATATCTGGAAAATTAAAGAGTAATTTCATTGCCTTGAAATGGATGATTTGATTGCTTTGATGTTATATGATAGCAAAATTGGTAAATTATCAGTGATGGGGCTAGAGAACTTGTTTGTTTCTCTGTTGTAGGTATATAAAGGATTTTGAACAGGCTAAATCAATGTTTTTATAATTGTATGTAATTCTACTGTCCTCAAAGCTTATGTTCATAGTTCTTCTAAAATACCCATTTCAAGAGTCTAGCAGCAGTATCACTATAAAAGGAAGTTCCAAAAATGCAATATAACAGCGGTATGGCAGATTAAACTGGCGAAACCGCTGGGAGGGTACACCACTGATGAGCCAGGCCCTCCTTTTAATTTTTCCATTGCAGTAAGGGTAGTAGAAATTGTTTAATTTCAGAAAAAATCTTACGCGTTTAAAATAGTTTCGAATTTTGAAAACATATGGCGCGCTAGTGCATCATAAATCAATGTTTAGTTGATTTCTGTTCCACCAGATGGCGCTCTGCCTTCTGAAAAGCACATGTGCTCCTGGTCAGGATATGACTTTTTTATTTTTAATAAAGGATTTTGTTTGATGGAATACATTATCCCCAGTTATATATTCAAACATTTTGGTGGGCAATTATTTGTTACAAGGTTGAAACAAATTTTGGTAAAAATAGGTTAAATTTATATAATAAACAATGTGTACTTATCTCCATAAACATCGACTAGATAACAATATCAATGAATAAAAAAAATCTTCCAGCAGACTACATAAGCAAAACAATCAATGCACTAGTGGTCTGATAGATAAACTATTGAAATGCTATCAGAAAATATCACTGATGAATCAATTCCTCTTGATATCACACAGCTGGAAATATATTCAAAATTGAGATTAGCCTGAAGCTGTATTGAATCTGAATAGTTTGTGTTGAAAAAAAAAACGAATAATCAATACATTATAGAAGAAGAGAGAGACGTCGCATTTTCAGTTTTAGATAAAAAGTAAAATTTGCGTTTACTGTGAAACGTTGCAAAATATTTGCCCATATTCATTTATTCCATAGTTAAGCACCAATATGATAATCTCATCTTTTAAAGCTTTAAAAGTTTGTATACTAGCCATATTTTACACTTAACAACTCTAACTCTGGTTGTACTTTAACTTTTTATATCCATTGGCAGAAAAGTATGCTTTTTATTGCGTTTAACAATGGGTTTTAATCTTAATACATCGTTTTCAGATAGAGAGAGTTTCTAGTTTATTAGAGATTATCAATAAATAATCTCTTAGTGAAATTCGAATAATTTTCGAGCGAAAAATGGTAAAATATAAAAAAAATAATAATATATTATTATTAGCTAATTACATTTATAAATTTAATTGCCATATAACGATAAAATTTGTAACAATGTTTTGGTTTTTTTTGGCAATGTGTTTCTTTTCACATATACAGTAGAACCTCCCTGTAAAGGACACCTAATTGCAGAGCCAAATTGTCTTTTAGGCAGAGATGTCCTCTTACCGGAGAGTTGCTAAATAGTAAAAATGGCAATTTTGCAAATTAAAACTGTCCTTTGTAGAGAGGTGTCTTCTAGCGTGAGTGTCCGCTAAAGGGAGGTTCTACTGTATCATCAGTAACATCCAAATGGGAGAAAATTCTAAATAACCACACTGGAAAAATCCTGAAGATATCGTCCAAAATTAAATCGAACTACATTTATAACAACCATTAATGATATCTAAATGGGAATAGTTCATTGAATTTTTTTTTCTCGGTATTTTGAAATAATGCAAGCTTCTCTAAAAAATGCAAGACTCTTATAAAAAAACTCGAACAATATCATCAAATACTGTATAATTATAAAATTAGCATATATATTGTATTTAATCAAATATAAATGTGAGGTAGCTTGGATAATGTAAAATATCAAATTTGTGCGTGTGTTGTACTTGAAGATCGTTAAATTCGGAAATAAAATTCTGAATGAGACAATAGAGAATTCAACCAGAAATAGGTTAAAAATCCTCTAAAGTTATTTTGGAGGAAAAAAAATCCCATCGAATGATATGTTCTGCTTTAATTGGCTTGACTTTGACCAAAAAAGAATGGAAGAAAGGAAAGAAAGCATTTGGAGAAATATAATGCTCACCGTCATTTCTATAAAGGCCATTGTGTGGAGTGTTCTATATTACAGTTGAGGTCGAGATGGAAACTGGAACACTACCATTTGGGCTCTGTCATTTAAATACTCTTTGGTTCAAAGAAACTCTTTGAATGTCAAAATGTTTAAACTCTACTGTAAATTATACTGTATTATGTTTCGTGAATTATATTAACAATGAATTTTATGTTTGCCTCCTTTCAAGGTTTTATTTTTATTCTTTTTAACCCAAAATGAATGTTTACTTCAGAGAATTTCGTGGAGATTACTTTGAATTTATAGTTCTGTGCTATATTTATTTTAAAAGGATGATGAGCAGGGTTTTTTTTCGCTAAAGAAAATGCACATGCTTATTGTTATTTATCTCAAAAATGAGTATGTTTCTATGGAATTTATTGTAAGAAATGGTATTAATTTGACTTTTTAGGTGTATGAGAGCTTGAATTGCGCATCTGTACGAGTTTTTCTAATTATTATTTTATTTGTGTGCTCCTAGGATACATATAGCACTTTTTAAAATTCTTCTTAATCACTAATTGTAATGGTATACAATTCTAACAAGAAATGTATCTCAGAAAATAATTTACAATTCTGTGAAAATAGTATAAAAGTAAAATTTTACTGGGTCAGGCTTTCCGTTTTTAAAACTTAGTTTACCCATTTGTTTCATTATTGATTTTATTTAAAATTATGTAGATACACCCTCAATTCATTTCGAGTTGAACTTCCGAGCTAATTTTGAAAATGTCCAAATGGATGACCACATACCATCAAGTTAATAACATTCGAACCAAACGTAATTAAAGGTAATTAAGAAGACTAATTATATAGTAGTGTCCTTATAACCATCCAGAACATCGCGTAGAGTGAGATGAAAAAAGTAAAAAAAAGCATCTTCACTAAAGTATTTGGAAACCATCTATCAACCGTCTTCTAAAAAGTGACCAACCAATCTTATCTCTCACTCAAAACATTCTTATGTCATCACTAAGTATTTCACTCGAACACAACTTTGACCTGTAGGCTCGATAGGTGGTTTGGAGAATGTGTCTTGTAGCTCTGACTGCTTGTACTGGGAACGTTTCATCAAGTTTCAGGATTCCTCAATTCTTCAGTTTCACACTTATTGTAGTTGTCTCTTGCCAAAGTTATATCTGGGTCTTGAGAATGTGTCTTGAAGCTCTGACTTCTTGTACTGGAAACGTTTCATCAAGTTTCAAGATTTTATCAATTCTTCAGTTTCATAAATATTGCAGTTGTCTTACCAAAGTTATATCTAGGTCTTGAGAACGTGTCTTCTAGCTCTGACTGCTTTTACTAGAAACGTTTAATCAAGTTTCAAGATTTCCTCAATTCTTCAATTTCACAAATATTATAGTTGTCTTACCAAAGTTATATCTGGGTCTTGAAAACGTGTCTTTTAGCTCTGACTTCTTGTACCAGAAGTGTTTCATCAATTTTCAAGGATTCCTCAATTCCTCAGTTTCATAAATATTTCAGTTGTCTTACCAAAGGGTTTGGGTCTTGAGAACGTGTCTTGTAGCTCCGACTGCTTTTACTAGAAACGTTTAATCAAGTTTCAAGCTTTCCTCAATTCTTCGGTTTCACAAATATTGTAGTTGTCTTGCCAAAGTTATTTCTGGGTCTCTTCTTGCGAGAGAACATGTCTTGTAGCTCTGGTTGCTTGTACTGGAAACGTTTCAACACCTTTCAAGATATCCTCAATTCTTCACTTTCACAAATATTGAAGTTGTCTTACCAAAGTTAAGTTCTTCCTCTATCAACCTTATTTCTGTATAAGAATTTGCTTTGTAGAAGTGTAGGACGATGGTAATTACAAATATAAGAGGATGTTTTAATGCATTCATTAAATGAAAAAAATTTAGAGGGTCACAACAATCTAAAAAAAAAGTCATGCAGTCATTCTCAACATTGCTAAAAATACCTAAAGTCCTTCAAGAATGATAATAATTCATACAAACATAATTAAATTCCAACAACATACAACATTGTCAAAAATTCTTAGTCATTCAAAAATGGTAAAAGGCCATACAGTCATTCAACAATGGTAAAAATTTATAGTCATTCAACAATGGTAAAAATTCATACAGTCATTCAACAATGGTAAAAATTCATAGTCATTCAACAATGGTAAAAATTCATACAGTCATTCAACAATGGAAAAAAAACACTCTGTTGGTAATTGGTGACTTCTCTATGTTCCAGGAGGATGGTTTGACTAAATAAATAATAATCATTCAACACACAGTGATGAAAATATATACAGTTATTCAACAGTGGAAATTTTCATGCAACAATTCATACAGTTATTTAAAATTTTAAATACATATAGCCCTTTCACAATCATAAAATTATACTTTGCACATATTTTAAATTGATGTCTTCAATATAGAATAAGCTGTATTGTTACTTATATTTAGAAATAAGAAACCTAAATGTTTTTATACGTTAAATTCCATGTAGTCTAACTCTAGCGATACCACGTGTGATTTCCAGTGGATAAAGTAAACTCAACACAGTCCTGTACTTGTATTTTTCTTCCAACAGTTGACTTCGACCTTAACTGAAAGAAATTGATGTCATTTCAGGATTAATGGAGAGAAACCTAGTGTCTCTCTGTCCTATATAGATACTTCTGTCCTTGTCAACAACATTGTAGAGTCATCATCATATGTAGCTTTGAGTGTTGCTACTCATCATGCCGATATCCATTTAATAGCCATATTGTCTTCTGTTGTTTGCGTGTCATAACTTTGGAAATTCACCTGTCGTAAAATAGAACCTTCCAGTATCAAACCACGTCTCCAATATAGAGCTAATACCATCACATCCTGAGCGTATCTGCCGTAAAGTAGGTAAAATTTGAGGATTTTTTTCTAAGAGTTAAGTAAACTGAGATCGTTCTAATTTTCCCGTTTCCTTAACTTTAATACAGTGTCAAATTTTAAACGAATCTTTTCATTTATTTATACAACATGTGATAAGTATAATTATAGATATCTGAAAAAATTAATACTTACAATTATATGCTAAGTATTATAAGAAGATGCAGATATTATATTGTTTTAAGAACAGTAAAATTTTACCACACAAAGTTGACAAGAGATACTTTCACACATCAACATACAACGAGTCACATAAAGAGAATAGATTGAAGATTACTATATGTATCAACTTCATCCACAGGGAAATGATCCTTAGTAGATAGAATGAGGGTTTAAAAAAATTGATCCTCCAAGAATTAATCTTCCATCTGAAAAGAATGAGTGTTCCGAGATTTTTTCCTTCCATCAGAAATAAATAAGGTTTCAAGAATTAATCCTTCATCTAGAATTAATGAGAGAGGGCTTCAAGAATTTATCCTCCATCTAGAAATAATGAGGGTTAAGAACTATAGAGAATGAGCGTTTCAAGAAGCTATATTACATTTATAGGGAAAGAAGGTATCAAGAATTGACCTTTTATCTAGAAATAATGAAAGTTTCAAAATTGATTCACCATCTATAAAAAAAATAGAGTTTCAAGCACTAAAGATAATGAGGATTTCAAGAAGATATATTAGATATATAGAGGAAATGAGGGTATCAAGAATTGATCCTCCATCTAGAAAGAATGAGGGTTTCAAGGAATAATTCCCTATCTGTAATGAGAATTTTAAGAATTAATATTCTCCTTTCTAGAAATAATGAGGTTATCAAGAATTGATCCGCCATCTGAAAAAAGGAGGGTTTCAAGAATCTATTTTACGTTTATAGAGAAATATATATATATATATATTTTGCTTATCCCTTGTACACGTGGTACAGGCCATGATAATCATGGTGGGTAGTTAGCGACTGCTTTTTACTGTAAGCGCACCACATGTCTATACATGTGAAAGCAGTTCGACTTTGCACTTACAAATGTGCCAGAGCCCCGTTTGGTTACTTGCACTCGCTGGTGGGGTTGGACTTTTGCAAGAATCGGGGGGCCATTGGAGCATTTTTTTTTTAACAGAAAAAAGTGTCCAATGCGGGTTCGAACCCGGGTCGTAGTGGTCGTAAACCAAACGGTTTAACCAGCCTTCCACCGACCCCCCCAGAGAAATAGTGATGGTTTCAAGAATTGATTCTCCATCTAGAGATAATGTGAGTTTCAATAATTAATTCTCCATCTAGATAGAATGAAGGTTTCTATAATTAATCCTCCATTTAGAAAGAATGAGGGCCTCGTGAATTCTTCATCCACCTAGAGCGAATTAGGATTTCAGGAAGCTCTATCTTCCATCTATAGAAAAAAAATAAAGGTTTCAATAAATGATTATTTTGAGGGAACAAGGGTTTCTAGAGATTATTCTTCATCTAGAGAGAATGAAGTTCAAGAAATAATCACCAATCTTGATAGAATGAAATTCAAGAAATAATCACCAAACTTGATAGAATGAAGTTCAAGAAATAATCACCAATCTTGATAGAATAAGGATTTCAAGAGATGGTCCTCAAAGACAGCATATCTCTCTGGCCCAGAGCTTCTAACCCCAACCCACTTTCCTTATCTCAGCACCAATCACAGCGCCAACGACAACTTTAAAACAATGAAGACAAGGCCAAATTGTCTCATTGTTACAGGGACGGATAGCGAGCGAAAGTCGAACAAAAAACTACTTTTCATTCTCCTGCACGTGATAAAACGATTACGAAATTCCAATAGCTTTTTGTTGTAATGCACTCCTCTCTATTGTGGCGCTAATGGGCAAGTAATGAAGTTTTTCTGGGGCGTGTCACGATCTTCTCTCCACCTTTTTCCTAAAGCCATTTCAGCACGGCGTGTTTGGAAGATTGTTTGTTACACGTGCGAAAGCCATTTCGTTGTGAGCTCTTTATCAAACAAATTGGTCAGTATTTGGATCATGGTATGTCTCTACGCAAGAGATTTCGATCCGATTTCTACAGATCTGCACATCTGATATATACTTATGGTATAAAATAGTCATTTTTACAACTTATCACAGTACTCAAATAAACTTTTCAACTTTATTAATCAGTAATTTTGTATACACTCTCATGGACAAAAGAAGTGGAGTAGGTCGTCTAATTTTTTTTTTTTTTTTGGAGACAGAAGCAATTTTGTTTACACTTGGTTATCTCGTAAAGGTCACTGTGTATCAAATATATTTCAGAATATCTTAATCCCGATATACATGCTAAAAGGTACAACTTCCTTAAGTCGTGTCTATGAGTGTATGCAAATAAAATGTTGAATATATATAGGGAACTATGCAAATCAATAGCCAAGCAACACACACACACAATGGTAAATAAACAAACAAACAAAAATTTTCACAGAGATATTCTACCGATGTTCATTTTTCAACACATAAAGATTCCATACAGATAGACACCGTTATATATATATATAATACAATAAATCTCTGGACACTTTTATTTTTCCGTTTATCATTACTCTTCACAATTCCTAGTGGACATGGCATCTTCCCGGTAAGCGGAACACTGTGGGTTCGTTTCCCATCCCTGGACACTTTTATTTTTCCGCTCATCATTACTCTTCACAATTCATCCTTTCATACTTCATCCCTAAGGATAGGCATAATCGTTATTTATCATTAAAATAAATTACGATTTTTCGTTCTGTAAAAATAAACATTTTCGGTAAAACTTGTTAAACGTCGTTCTACATATAATGTGTCAAATTATATCGACAAACATTTTCAGTTTTTTTTTTTCTGATCAGTTTTTAGCGGGAAGAATGTTGTCTTCGTTTGTTAGTTAACTAATCTCTCACGCCTTCTCATTGGACAAATATGGCCATGTCTGTATATACGAGGGGACTAAGGGAATGCGAGGGGGCCCAGAGCGTGGAGAATTGGTGTGGAGACGCTTAAAGTGTTTTTCTACGTGATTTTTCTGTGTCTGGGGATCTCTTCGCATCCCCGTGTGACCCGAGTCCGATCCCTACCAACGCTACAATAAAGATAAATACTGTTTTGTTTTATTTTACCAATCGCGAGTTTTATTGACTTCCTTCTTGTTGTTGGTGTTGTACTCTTGAGTGTACGCTTTTCTGTGTATCAAGTTACATTTACTTTAGACCCTAGTATATTCCATTTTTGTGTGGTAACCCGTAATAGTAACATTTGTCAATTGAACTAATTAGGTACAACTTCCTTAAGTTTTGTCCACGAGTGTATACCTAACAACACTGCCAGGAACTGTGACCAAAGGTAATCTAAGGCCACCAGATGGCGTCACGAGATAACCGCGACATTTCCAAATAATTGTCCAACGCCTGATTAGATAGAGTTCCTTCAATATAAATGTTAGCAGTGAAATTTCATTTTGACCCATTTTATGGTCCACTTTGTTTTCCATTTTTTTATTTCGTTTTCCCTAATCGATTTTTCCTTGTCGATTTATAAGTTTGTCCTCCTACAACATTGGGTCACCTATGTCGGTTAGACTTTACCTACATTCCTCTTTTCTCCGTTTTCTGGGGCTAGAAAGTGTGGCGTATAGAAATACCACTACATCCCTATATACACTCATGGACAAAACTTAAGGAAGTTGTACTTTTTCACATGTATATCGAGATTCAGACAATCTGAAAGATATTTGATACACAGTGACCTTTATTGAAGACACACCAGATAACCAAGTGTAAACAAAATTACTTACAGCACCCAGTATTCCCAAGTAGTCACCCTCCCAAGTACTGACCAGGCTTGACGTTGCTTAACTTGGGTGAACGGGCGAGAACTGGTGTTTTCAATGTTGCAAGGCTGTCGGCGTATCAAACATTAAACAGTATAACATATACAAACACTAATATCTTTTTCAAACAATATTTTTACCTATCAATACTGGTAAAAAAATTGATACGAAAATTCTCTGAAATCGTTAATATATTCAGGGAATTTTATTTGACAGCCAAAAAAAAAAACATCTAAAGAATTTCTATTTTAAAAACAAAATCATAACTTCGTTTGACTCC
The DNA here is from genome assembly GCA_030710605.1 of Cordylochernes scorpioides. Taxonomy (NCBI): domain Eukaryota; kingdom Metazoa; phylum Arthropoda; class Arachnida; order Pseudoscorpiones; family Chernetidae; genus Cordylochernes; species Cordylochernes scorpioides. The sequence goes on along the minus strand of CP092881.1, from coordinate 29,239,991 downwards.
CCAAAAACAGAGTAATAACTAACCGCCGCCTGGTGGTATTTATTGAGCTTGGCTCAGCAAATATTTTGGCAGAAATAACCGGCGTGTGGCGAGAATTATCACGTGATCTACACAATCGTCTGGTCTCTTAGTAGCATCTTCTGCTCCCCCCTCAAATCCCGCTAAATTTAACCCCCCCTCCCCGCCGCTATCACCAAGCGCATGTTGCCCTCTTATTTAAACATCCTAAATTAAACAACGTTGCAGCCAGTTGCTTTCTTCCATGTAACTATCAGTTTAGCTTCTTGCACCACTGATATTTTATCTTTTGAATTTTTTTATTATTATTGCGAAAGTTCATTTCATATTTTTTGCTGGGATTCAAAACGGAGCATACAAATACAAAGTTGTCCTAAAAGTTCGTAAACACTTGCAAAAATTTGCAATACTAATATTATTCGCCGTTATGTATAATGTCTTTGTATTGTGTATAAAGTAATTGTATTATATATTCGCCGTAATAATATTATTCGCCAAGTAATAAGAAAAAAAAAACGTTTTAAGAAAAACACGAACTTTTGGGATAACCTTATAGTGCGTCATGTTTAATTCGAATATCTCAAAAAAAAAATCATTTTTTTTTCATCAAGACATATCGCCTTAAATAGACTTGCCCCGGAGTCCAAGAAAGAAAAAACAATGATAGAAAATGCCAATATGTAATGTAGCTATATACAGTCTTGGTGTAGAGACATCACAAACACTATGTTTCCTATAGTCATCTTCTTTTGCATTTTTCGATACGCAAAACGATATTCTAAACTTTTCTGCTGAACTAAGATCTGAAGTTACCCATATTCCTTTTTTCCTTTCATCTCTTTTTATTATTATTATTATTTATTATTATATATATATTTTTTTGATATACAGAAAAATACCAAACAATCTTTATTTGAAAATATAATATTTTTGAAGTTTAATCAGGAAAGAAGTTTGTTACCTTAATATTTTGCATACTAATTCGCTAATTTGGAGTTAGGTAAGGCCTTTCTTAAGAAACCCTGTCTCACAGAAATACACTCATGGAGACAAAACTTAAGGAAGTTGTACCTTTTAGCATGTATATCGAGATTCAGACAATAGCTCTGAAAGATATTACAGTGACCTTTATTGAAGACACACGATATAACGAAGTGTGAACAAAATTGCCTCTGTCTTTTTCCAAAAAAATAGACGACCGACGATATCAAATACTTTCCAATTCCTTTAGTTTTTGTACATGAGTTTATGTAAATATATCTCAACCTTTACGACAGCTGTGTAACAGCATCACAGTTTATAAAAAATAAAATACACTAGTGGAAAGGTATTATACCCAGAAGAAATCGAAAATAATTATGAAATATATCTGATACACGGTGACCTTTAATGAACTCACACGAGATAACCAAGTGTGAACGAAATTTCCTTTGTTCTCCTTAAAAAAAACAGACTGCCGTCGACAGACTCTCCACTTAAGTCCATGAGTGTAAATTCCAAAAACGTTCTATAAAGAATTATGTGCACTTTCTGTTGTCATTTATTATGTACGGTAGGCGTGTCTCGAAAGTTGGTTCCTTCTAAGAACAGACTAGAAAACATTAGAGAAAATCACATTGATATTTCCAGCTATGATGTTTATACAATGCTATAGAAGGAACCATAAAGAAAGCTAAGTAACAATGGCTGACGCTGTACAAGACATTACAACCAAAGATGTAACCATTAGGACCCACTTAGAGCCAATTTAGCTAGAGGCAAAACACGAATGCTTTTGGGCGAGTCTCCAAGTTTTGTTCGAAATTGTTTGATTGCCTGAAAGCTTTTCACTTCCCGATTGGCCTAATGCTCCTGTTTTTTTTTGTGTCGTTCGCACGCAAGGTGCTGGGCTTTTTTCTGGTAATCTTCGCTTTTTTGAGATAGAAATATGTTGATTAGCTGGTGGAATGTCGAAGATATTTAAGTCAAGATACCACAAGAAATTCGTTATTAGTCTATTGTGAAAAGTTGAACCATTGGTAGTTTCAAGTGTCTGTAAATAAAGGCGAGAGATTTGTTTAATGAAATACTAACCTAATAATGTACTATGCTTTAGTTGATTTATATGACGTTCTTTTTCTACTTAGTATCATATGTTCTTTTAACTCCGCCTTTGCTGGTCCCAAGCCCGGATGAAAACGGAGGAGGGGGAACAGTAACAAGCTTGCTAAAAAACCTGGTCTCAACTGGCCTGGCTGATAGTACCCTGTAAGGGCTTCTGATCCAGGGATACAAGATGAGTTTGTACTCCATGTTAGGAGTGGCTGTACATGGCATCTGTAGCTCATGTCAGAGGCGGCCATTTCATATTGGAGCTAAGTCGGCCTTAGTTACTGAGTAGTGCTCCCAGTCTTAATGACAATGGCAGACACATTCAACTTCACCCAATCATTATGGATGTCAAATCTTCTTTGAGGAGTTCTACTCATTACCAGACACCTTCAAAAATCTCGAACTCTACAGGCTTGGTACCCTAATAGGTTTGAGTGGAGATAAGAAAGAAGAAGAAAATTTTCCCTTTTTCGTCTCAACGCTATTGACGTATCAGTTCTTTTTAATCGCCGTTGCGTGCATATACACATAGGTCTCACCGATTTGGTCATCTTGGCGTATTTTTAGGTGGCTATTTTTGTTTTGAAAAATTAAGTGAAAGTTTGCCATTTCCGCTTGGGAAATCCTCGGGATTCTCTGTTACATGTGAAACAGGTGCTACTAATGTTCTAATAGCTTTATATATTTATAATGCGTTTGTGATAACGCTTTGGTAAAGTTTTCTCAATAGAGCGTTAAAAACTATTGTATAATTCTAATAAACTGATTTTTGCATTTATTCTTTTGAATTTTGCATTAAAACTTTTAAATCAATCCAACTCTCATTTCATTCAAACTTTGAGTGAAAGTTTGACAATGCTTTGAAAGATAATTTATGCATATATATTTAAAATTTGGCCTAGATTCTTAACAAAATGGACATTTGAATAACGCTATTTTGAAATATCTTCAGCTACTTAGTAAGGTCATCATTTTAATTAAAACAATCCTATCTTTGACACAATTCAAAAATATTCTATCATAATATCTTGCTAAATTGAACTCACACTGTTATCATGCAAAGATAACAAGGATTCGAAGCCTTTCCTCAACACAAATCCAAGTTCATTTAATCGCTAATGATTTTAACCTTTCTAAGCTTTGGTAAATTTGCTTTTTTTTTCACAAATAAACACGATGCTCAATCTTCAATATACAAACAATTTCAAAATGATATTGAATTTTGTAATTCTAAAATCGTTTTTATATAGAAGATTTTTAAGGTGTAACCATTGTTGCTACACCATCATCACACATAGACTGCCAGAGATTTTTCAATCTTTTTAAAATTCTCTCTCTCAATTAAAAAATTCAATATTTATATTCAAATCACATTTATTGTATCGTGTTTCTCCTGTAAAAGGGCTTTCATGCCCGAAGAAACTCGATATTTGAATTAAAATTTTAAAAAATAAATAAATTTATCCCTAGAAGCATGATGTTTTTACCTCTTAATACTGATACAGGGGGTTATAATTCATTGGATAGAATATTCAATTTACGTCTCATGTGTATATTTATAAGGAGGGAAAATTTATAGACAATCTAAGCATGTCTAAATGAAATTATTAGCCATTAAAATAATTTAGAATTGTTTGGTTTTACAAGGTTCAAATTCGCTAAGAAACGTTATTTAATATGCATGTTTTCAAGAGTATTTTTTAGCTCTATGAAAATTCTTAGTCACTATTGAAAAAAAACTTCAATTTTCAAAATTTCAACCAAATATAAAAGTTTGCAAAAGATTTATGGTGATATATGCATCAACAATAAATTCTTAAAACCTTTTTTAAAACGTCGTAAAACCAGTGCCATCAAAGACTTGACAAACAGGCTTCTCTTAAAACATCTATACAACAATAATCATAAGCATTAAATAAATAAAATAGAAATTTGTTCAAATACCTCTATTTGAAATAAATATGATTCGTGTAATCATAGAAACGTGGTGTAAATTTCTACTTAAAATATAGAGAGGGGGTTACCTAAAATACATCGATTATCTGAAATCGATCAGTTCTATTGGACAATTGAGGGTCGTCTGGTTATATATTTATGATACTAATGGATTTTTGGTTAACCGCTCAACACTGAAAATATATAGAAAGTTAGAATACATTTGGTCGTGTTACTTATTGTGTGATTCGCGTATTTAATATATTCATATATTATATGCTATATATATATAACCAATAATAATACAATATCCCATATTCTTTATTATCTCCACTCAATCATTTCAGGGTATCAAGCTTGTAAAGCTTGAGACTTTTGATGTTGTCTGCCGGGGAAGAGTAGAGCTCATCAATGGATGAGTTAATACAGTCAATGATGTGTTTTGGGGTTGCAGGTTGAGAATTGCACTTAGTACATAGTGGGAAAACCACACAATATCCCATGAATTGAGGAAATATGGTATAAAATGCTTATTTAGAAATTCCCGAACCATAGGCCAGCTCATTATTAGAAACCTCAAATCCAATAATAATACAGAGACGAGAAACAAACATATACTCCATCTCCTTTCAATAATATCTCTTACATAGGAGAGACCAGCAGATCAATAGACATAAGAGTTAAAGAACATAGCCGTAATATCAGAAACCAAGATAACAAATCCTTAATATTTCTGCAAGGAAATTCTACAGGTCATCAATTCAACCTACAAGATGTCACGTTTCCATAACATATTCTCCAAATACAATAAACTCATTCTAGAGAATCTTTAATCTCCAAAGACAACAACAGCATAAACAGAAGAATTGATCTACCCCAACAGTTCCAGCATATTCAACACAGAGAATGTCCACCCCCATTGAAACTGTCCCTCTAACTCTCTACAACTGGAAACTATTTTTATATTTGACTAAAAATGTATTTCTGTGAATATCTATTATATGTGTGTTGCATGCCTTTGCGGAGTCAGTGGCCTGATGAAGCGTGACCGTGTGAAAGCTTGCCTCCCAATTTTCAAAATAAAAGAAACTCTGCAAATATTTTTATATTTATCTAATTCAATAATAACTACAGAGTATTTTTTTTAATAAATGAATATAACTACAAACTAGCCTTAATACCTCCTATTGGGAACATGCAAACCAGAAAAATCACCATCTAGTCGTCAAGTACATTTGCCACAGAATATATTGCGTGATTTAGATGCCTATTTTGCCAGGAGTAAATATATCTGAAGAAATTTTCATCTCGCCCGTCAAAACAGACGACAAATGCCATATATTGACTATTTGTACAAACTAGAAAACTCAGTTAGACGATAAAACCACAACACCAGCTTTAGAAAATTCAGAATGGCCTCCTGGAGAATGGTTTCTAGCTAAAAGCCTTTGTCAGTCCAGAGAAGTCTATGATTTCATGAGACTTACAAGCAATTCATGAAATCTTCAAAATTTTCCAAAGAGATGTTTAGTTGTTAAATTAGTTAGATCAATTCTATGACCGAAATATAGATTTTTTGAATAAGAGACATTTCGGCCAGAAAAGGTTTTATTTTCTCCGACGTTTAGACAAAATTATTTTGTCCTTGTCAAGAAAAAATAAAGACTATTTTTAAATTTATTTTTTTCTGACGAGGACAAAAGAATTTTGTCAAAACGTCGGAGAAAATAAAGCCTTTTCTGGCCGAGAAGTATCTCTTATTTTTAAAAACTATGAATTCCGGCCAGGCAACATCTATCTTCGATGTATATATTACTGGGAGAATATTGATCTATAAAAAGAATGGTCACTTATCTCGTTAAAGATTAATAAAAAATACCTCTTTATATTGATCAAATAAAGAATACATTTGAAGCTTATGCAACTGCCTACCACACTGTCTTCAACAGCAAATGAAAACATTAATACGTGAATGTTTCTTTTTACACATCAATTCTACTGTCATTACTACGATTAAAAAATATTAAGAGTTTTGGCTCATCAGTAGTTAACTAAGCCCTCCTAATATATTTTCATCGCAGTAAGGACAGTAGAAGTTTGATGTATAAAAGAAACATTCGCGTCTTAATGTTTTCATTTGCTATATATAGATGGGGAGCGTTATTGCTTTACATTGTTTTCTGTTAAGACGAGGCGCTCTCCACAATTTTCCAATTGGGAAACTCAGAACATTGATATGTTTATAAATATTAACAACAAAAACCTTTTTTAAGACACTATTGTCTTACAAGAGGATTCCCCTAAAAGGTTATATATGTAAATTAATGAGGAGGAAAAGCAATTTAGAGGGGAGCAATCAGTCGTTGTCTGTGGAGTTGAGCACTTCTTACCTCATTTTATCAATCGCCTTGAAAATTTTTAAATATTTATAATGTTTATAAATATCATGCATTATTCCCTCATCTGTTCACTATCCTCAAAGATTATGTCCATAGTTCATTTAAAATACCCATTCTAAGAGTCTACCTTCAGCATCAGTATAAAAGGAAAACAGCAAAATGCAATATAACAGCGGTATGGTAAACATGGCGAAATCGCTGAGAGGATTCACCACTGATAAGCTAGGTCCCCCTATTAATTTATCATTTCAGTAAGAGCATTAGAAAATTGTTTTATTTTGAAAAGAATCATACGCATCAAAAATAGTTAATTTTTTTCTTATAATGATATATAAATAAATAAAAGGCATATATTGGATTTAAATTTATTATACATATATATTATTATGGATTGCTTAATATTTAAAATGATATATGTGTTTATTTATTACGATTTTTAAAACTGTTTTGGCCCTGTAATGATAAACGTTTATAAATTGTACTCCATTAATATTGTTCTTGCTCATTGAAAACGAGGCTAATTGGCTGTTATATAAATCCCAGGTCGTGACCACAGTAAATGTTGACATAAGGATAATCGATTCAACCAATTATCTTTTTTCCCGCCATTTTTAACGTTTAACCCTTTAGGGGCGTCTGTCTTAAAATATTACAATTCAATAGAGGAAAATTTAAGCAAATTTTGAACTATTTTGAACCGTTTTTAAATACTTTCAAGTACAAAATGAGCATTTAATTCATTTCCCTCTCAATTCCTTTCCTCTCTAATGCTCTTAATTTATTTGTATAAATAGCTTGTAAGGCAATTAAGTTCTTTAGTATATAATCATCCATAGTTATTTCTCACATTACAAAAAAGAGGATGTAATTAAAAAATCTCTTTTTTAAATTAGAAAATAGCATTTAATTAGTTTTAAAAGCGTGTTTTTTTATAATTATTTATTTGAAATTATATTTTTATAATCATCAGATAAAAGAATATATGATTTTTCTCTTATACAATTTTCTTGTATTAGATAAGAATAACTTTTTTGGCATCTGAATCCTAAAGACACAATTAGGAAATATCATTTGGAAACCTGGCCAAATAAATATATTAAAAAGGTAAGAATAGAAAAAGGTCAGGTGGTGATATAAAACATATATATTGTGACGAAGAAATAATTTATATTTTATTATTTAATTTAGTTATTCAATGAAAATATTTAACACAGATTATTACTATACATTTGTGAAATCATCATACATGTTTCTTAGCTTGCTTGTCCAACATTCTCTAGCTGTATATAGTATCTTTGAGGTTGGTTGATAATTGTCGACTAGACGTACTGACGTCATCAATAAATACTCTTACATCTTAAGATATTCAAAGACTTGATTTCTACGCTTCAATATTATCTTCTTTCGGGGAATCTGTATAAGACCAGAGGTCTTAATAAAGTTTGTGTGTATTATCTCTCCCTCTCATATATTATTTTACTCCTTCTCTTATTTTATTATTTTCAATTCTTTCTATCATCAATTCTTCATCTTTTTAAATGACGCGTAACTGCCGAAGTTTAGTGGGAACTTGTTATAGCCCTTATTTGTTACTAAAAATAAAATACAAAATTTTTGAAACCTTTAAATATAGTCCTAATCTACTATTCCCTTTAACTTTCTGTGCTTCCTTTAGTTCTATTTTATTTCGATATATGTTATATTAAAATATTATTTTATTTAAAATTATATTTCATAGATACAAATATTCTGTTAAATCGACCGCCAGAGGTCGCGCTTTGCATAATAAAAACTCGTTGTTCTATCCCAATGGCCGGCTCAAAACATTTGTACATTATGTAAATAATATTTTGTTTTCTTATTCTACTCGCCTTAAGCCAGGCAGTACTTTTTATCAAATTATGTTCCTATATATATTTCTCAGCTCAAATAAAGAAATCTCTGATCAAAACCATATTTATTATTAATTTTTTCAAGATTTTTAACCACGACAGCATTACCATAGCATAATCTCAACAATTCTAAAATACAAACAGAAATCTCATTCATCTTTATTTATAACATATATATGCATAATTATAAAAATAAAGGTCGTCTATCCCACAACAGCCACGACATCAGCTTTGGTAAACTGAGAAACGTCCACCTGAAGCGTAGTTTGACTTTTGCACTTACAAATATGTCAGAGCTCCGTTTAGTTACTTGCACTCACTGATTAAGTTGGATTTTGTCAAAAATCGGGTGCAATTGAAGCAATTTTTCTTTAGATAAAAAAGTGCCTAATGCAGGATTCGACCCCGGGTTGTTCTGTCGAAAATCAAGGATTTATACCACTCGTCGAATAAACGAAGGTGTAAAGAATAGAAGTTGAGAAGCCGAGAAGTTGAAGGCCGAGTTGCTCATCCTGCGGTAAATTTAGCAACTTCACGGCCTTCTTTCTGATGCTTCACCACCTCGCCAAGTGGACCGGGACCTTTCTCAGCTGGAGCCGTGGCTGTGAGATCATTGAGAAACAAACCACGCTCCCCTGTCTTCTCTCAATCTTCTAACTTAACTCGTAATTTAAAGAAAGAAACGTTTTCAGCTGAAGAAGGACATGCCCGAAATCTAAATTTAGTTCTTAATAAATAAAAGTCTCAGCGTCTCACACACACTTATTCCTTTCTTTAATTGTCAAAACCCGCACACACACAGACAATCCTCAGGATCATAAATACTCACTGGTATTAGACGAAAAACATGGTGAAAGGAAGACGAGTTTCTTTTATTGATGAATAGGTGCAAGCTTTCGGGTAAAAACCCTTCAACAGGCGAGCGCGACTTATAAGAACTATGGTACAAATGTACCATAAAAAAGGTATATATATGAAATATAATGTTGAATGTTTGGTTGTTGTCGACTACTGAAATAAGTTGAAGTTCTGGTAAGCCTTGTGTAGAGTTTTCCAGTACCTCTCTGCACCTTGGAAGACCTTTAAAAGTTCTCACAAAATACAGGCAGTCGTGGTCGAGGCAGAGTGGAAAGCTGGGGATATCCATACACAAAAAACGAAGACACAGTTGCACTAAGAAAGTTCCGTTAACAGATAAAAGCTGAGCTAGAAGCGCAAGATGGAGATAGACGAATTATTCCTAACTACATGTTGGATGAGATCGACATAACATACGACCGACGCGGCTTGCACTAAGGGTGAACTCAACTCAACTGAAGTGAACTGAACTGTCAAGTCCCTGTAAAAGTGATGTATTTATAGTTTAAAAGACGGGGGGGGGGGGGACCTTATGTGACAGGGGCGTTTGAGAAAGGGCGCCTTTACCTGTCCAGGTGTGAGAGGGGTCTCTGCATTCCACCACATGTGACAGTGTGGGTGGCCTTGTTTGTGGGAATTGTAAATCGACTTGATTTATGACTTACATCTTTAGACTTTGTTGTTTTGGTAATACTATGCTCGATCTCTGCTTTAGCTCAACTCTTAAATCTATTACAGATTTTATTTATTTATCCACTTTGTACAAATTACATTACATAGGGTGATGTAAAGACACAGATTAATCATGCGCATCATTATTTATAGATGTGTTTCTATATACAACATGGCAATCTTATTACAAGTTATATAGACAGTATGGAGTTGTTGGTTTAAATTACCATATATATATATTTCTTCCTAACATTTGTACCATAGTTCTTATAAGTCGCGCTCGCCTGTTGAAGGGTTTTTACCCGAAAGCTTGCACCTATTCATCAATAAAAGAACCTCGTCTTCCTTCACCATGTTTTTCGTCTAATTTCAATCCAGGAAGAATTCTTTATCTATACTCACAGGTATATAGAAAAAAAAAAACACAAGCCAGGGAGAAGAGCTTCTTTTATAAGAGAATGACCGTACAAGCTTTCGGGCAAGACGTCCTTCTACGGATAGAATTTTATGTAAAAAAAGATTTTTTTTTTTCGTGAAAGAGTATATATATAAACCATTGCTGTTCGTGTCATTTTGTACCAATAGAAGGACATCTTGCCAGAAAGCTTGTACGACAGTTTTCTTATTTAAAGAAGCTCTTCTCCCCGAACTGTGTTTATTCAATAGCTAATATGGAGATTATCTTTGTCTTAATTCTCACAATTAGATTGCCAAAACAAATCTAAATTCCAGTTTATCAACTGGCCTTTAAGATCAATATATCAAAGATTCACTAAAAAAGCGATAAATTTATTTATTACGCGCATATATCCAACCAGGCGAATAGACCGAGTGTTATCTAAGTGCATTTTATCCATGTTTTGTTAGGGCACCAAATTGCTTGACTAAATTTAGTTTCAAAATCATTATGTAAATAATTGCAGCCGATTAAATTAATTTATCAGTCCGATACCGACGCTATTCCTTGTAATAAAAAGCAGAACTACAGAAAATTAGGTACCTATTTATAAAATTTCATTTTTTTTTTTAGTTTGAATAAAGCTTAGCGCTTCTCTATTTAAAATACGTTCTTATATTTAATCCATTTTAAATCCCCAGACTATACAACAACAAATAGAAATTCTTTTATATAGAAACATTTATTCTTACATAGACCCGTCCTCTAATCCAAGAAAAGAACAATTTTTTAAATTGTAGAAACTATCAATAAGTACAAGGTTGTCCCAAAAGTTCGTAAACATTTCCAAATATTAAAATACCAATATTATTCACAATAATATTATTTGCCGTTATGTATGATGTCTATGTATTATGTGTTTAAAGTAATTGTAGTATGTATTATTATGTATTCGCCGTAAGACCTGTTTTCTTTCCTCTTTTCGCTCCACTTCACCCATTCATATTTCCAAATTCTTTTTAAATTATTTTCCATAGGATTATTCAAATAATAATCTGTATATATTTACCATGTGTATATAATCTTTCTCCATTTTTACCCCTTTGTATATTTCCCACTTTTATAGGTTTCTCCGTCTTGCAACCCCAAGGAGAATCCTCTGTAATACCTGTGTGTCTTAATAAAGGCTATTGTGTGTGTGTGTTTGTGTGTGTGTGTTATTTGCCGTAATAATATTATTCGCTAAGTAATAAGAAAAACAAAGTTTTAAGAAAAATACGAACTTTTAGGACAACCTTATAAATAGGTAATCAACTATACTATACTAACTATATATTCTCTTGGTAGATAGCCATAACAAATACTGTGTGATTTCTAGTCATCTTTTTCATTTGTATAATCTTCAAGACTCTTTAACAAATTTAATCTCTTGTTAGTAAGCATCAAAGTTTCTAATATTTCTCTTTTCTTCCTATCTCCAGTTCCTCTCTAACATATACTACCATTTAAACCAAACTCTTGACAGCTAGCAATATTTGCCAATGTTCCCTGGTAATATTAAAAGAGAAAAGATAATGATAATATCAATGATTGAAAGTTGAAAACATTGTTAATAGGTAATAGAATACAACAACAAAGCCTTTTTAAGGGCAATCGTCCCATACAGGATTCTCCTAGATGTAAACCGAAGTAAAACATTACAGTTATCTATAGAAAGTGGAGAATAACATCAATATTTTCTTAAGATGGGTCTCTCTTCTGTATTACGCCTTTTGACTATTCTGTTCTCCATAATTTATGAAAAGCCAATGCATTAGGTCACAGAATACAAACACAATAAAATAGGCAAATATTATCGTAGATATTTGAAAAATCTATATTTCCTGATCTATGTGTAGAGAAAGAAGATATGTTTACGCTGATCTAAAGTAAAGACCAAGTAAAAGAGCTAAAGAAGAAGGATCTCAATCACCCAAAAATACTCGAAAGACGCTTTCTATGGAACGCAACAAGAGTGGGTGGTTGATCAATCAAAATATGACATCAAATCCTCCAATGAACGCGCGAGTGAGTGACGTCATGGACGAGTGAGTGTGTCTGATTGGCCAGGAATGCCCATGACCCCGTGTTGTGGGTGGGATCTCCCGGATGTCTTTCAACCCCCCAAGTTATATTAATGAAGAAATATACTTGGATATCTAGCGTGGGATTACTCGCTCTTTGTTCTCTACAACTCTCCATACAAAACGTTACAATGTAACAAAGATGGTATACAATGTACACTAAAGTACAATGGACTACTTCTTTATTTAAACTATCTTTGTCATCTCACTTTCCGGATAGTTGGCGACTTCTTTACGCTCCAGGTGTCCAGGTTACGCACAGTTACTAGTTAGTATACTTTCTCATTACTAGTTACTACTATCAAGCAGTACTAGTTACTATATCAGTTTTCTCACATTCTAATATCAATATCTCTTTATAAAACCAATTCGCTATATTTTTGAAAGAAGATATATATTTTTTTATACAAATCACTTCACGTGCACAACAAATTATAAAATTAATATACAGCAAAATCTCTCTGTAAAGGACACCTAATTGCAGAGCAAAAGTGTCCTTTATGAAGAGGTGTCCTCTTACTAGAAAGTTTTTACATAGTAAAAATGGTAATTTTGACAATCAAAACTGTCTTTTGTAGAGAAGTGTCCTCTAGCCAGTGTCCTCTCATGGAGGTTCTACTGTATTTTTTTTTTTTTTTTATTCTTTATAATTTTTTTTTTAATATCCGTGTTTCCGAAGCATTATGTAAATGATTTAATGTGAATCATAATACCAGCACAAAAGAAATAAATAGCTAGCACACTATGAACCTCCCTAGAATACTAAAACACTCAGTGTTTGGAACACATTGAATAACGCTATGAAATTTGGTTAAAATGCTTAGCATATTGTTGCATAATAATCACCATGATTTGAAATATTAAACATGTGAATTCACACACAAGCACTTGCTAGTATAATATTAGACATACTATGTAGAAATTTATTGTATTATCCACAGGTTTCTGAACCAGGTGTTCTCCTCCTTACGAACTCATGTATTTGGTGAGTTTATAATAGATGGTCATCTTTTGTTCATCATAATTACACTATGGACAGCAATTTGGAGGCTTTAAATTTGAGAGATGTGTTTGTCATAGATAAAACTAAACGAATAATATTAATTATTTGTTTTTCCATCTGGACGCACGCTATTTTAGCTATCAGTTCCTTTGTCTTAAACTTCCCAAAATATTTTCTAATTTGCATATAATCTTAATTAGTCAAATAAATTTCTAAAAATATATTTATTGTCACACTCTACGTATAAGAAGATGATGACAAAACAGGAAATATCTGAACTCTCAGAAACATGGATATAAGGGAAATACTGGTAAAATTTAGTTTGAATAATAAGAGTCAGAATCCCTTTTTTTTCTCTGTGCAGCAGTTTTATAGCAAATTAAATTTATAATAAAAACTCTCAGAGTTTCATTTTTCTAATGTATATGAATATCATGATGTTTTCGTGGGATCGTATACACACTGCTGTTCATTACTTGTAGCATTGCTCATGGTAATACTAGAAAAGAAGAAGAACAGCAACAAAATAGGAGAGAAGAAAAAATGAGAAGACAAAATTTTTTGACTTTAAGCAATTTATTGGCATCCATTAATATGGTAAATTATAGAAATTTAGTTAAAAGATATAGAGGAAGAAGGAAACAACTATAAACAAGACGATGTACAATTATATAGAGTCGAGGAGGCTTCCCCAATGCCGAAGAGTCATACTCCAGAAAATCAGGGATGAGAAAACAAGGTGCAAATTGGTTGTTCGAAAATGTGTTGATGACAGCTTTATCAGATTTGCTAACGTCCTGGATTCAACAGTAGCCTCGGCCGCTAATAGACCTCGAGGTGGTCCAGATACCCTGAAGCCATCATTAGAGTGATGAGCTGGGAAAAGGCTGACGCTTCGGGCAGCATCCCGAGGGTGAAGGGACAAAGCAACTGGGTCATATCCGCAATGCACCAAGGGTAGAGGCTTTACCCTCAACACAATACCCTTATTGTCGCCCTTGACACTGGAGTGGAGGTCAACTTCTCGGCGTTTTGTTTACCAAATTGAAGTCATCCAGTAAATGGGATGTGAGAAAGAACGGATTTTTTTAAATCGCGCACGTAACTCACTTGAAGCCTATTTTTTTTCCAACACTTTTGTCGCTCTTGACATACTGACGTGAGAGTTAATTTATCATAATTTTGTTTACAGAAATTAAAGTACTATAGTAAATGAAATAAAATAATAGGTCAAAAAAGGTTTTAACAAATCAATGAAGAGTTTTCGACGAAATTTCGACTTCGCCTATTTTTGTTCGTTTAAAAGGAAATTCTCTTCTCTCATCTATTTTCAACCCTCGTGACCACCTATAGGTTCGCAATTTTGTAGAATTACAATGTTATATTTGGATCGAATAGTCTATTAAATACCAGACTTCTACGTGGTCCGAAAGTATGTAAAAATTGATCACAAAATTTGAAACCAAATATAGAAAAATAATCCATTACCTTCCACCTTGAACACTCAGAAGTCTTGGATTTCGTCAACTTACATTGGTAGCTGTATTGAGCGAGACCACAAAATTTCAGTTTTCTATGTCGTCTGCAAGTATTGAACACAAAATTTGAAAATAAATATAAAAATTGGTCCATTGCCAGAAGTCTGGTATTTTGTCAAATTACAATTTCTTCAGATTTAAAAAGATGTATCAAATTTAAGGCTTCTACGTGCCCTGTAAGTATATTAAAAGTCGATCGCAAAATTTAAAAGGAAAAATACAAATTAGACGATTCCCGACCAACCAGAAGTCAGATATTTTGTAAAATTGCATTGCCATCAGGTTTGAGAAAGCGTACCAAATTTCAGACTTTTAGGCAAGTATATTAAAAATTGATAACAAGATTTGTGGACAGACAGACAGAACGACAGAGAGAGAAGCAAGTTGAATGAAGCTTTACAAAACAGACGTAGACTCTGTGTTCTGTAAACATGTCAAATGTCCAATCTCTGTGCTGAGAAGTTCAAGAGTCTTGGAGAAGCAGTTTGACGGTACAAAGACCCGATAAAAAACTGCCGAGAACACATGGCACATATATAGCGCCCTCTTGTCAGCCCCCCCCCCCCCCCCCCCCTAGATATTTATAACCCCCGCAGTCAACTGGGTGGAACACCCCAACCAGACCCCTCTCTCAGGCTATTTTCTCTCTACCATGCCCTGCCTTGCCCTGCCCTACTTGAAGTGGTTAACTCTGGGTGCAGGCCCCACCCTTTGTCTACAGCTTCTTGTGGCCACTCCAAGTACAATTCCATTATAACAATTATTGATTTATAAAACATATTGGAATAAAACCACAAAGAAGTATCGTGAAGAAGATCTTTTCAGTTTGTCTTTTTACAGGCGTTTAATAAGAACGGGTGTCGTGAAAATGACTACATGATAAATGATCCTCTTCAGCAGCTTTTCTAGTTGTCATTACAAGAACTTGAGAGAATGCACAAAAGTATACACAATTTTAAAATTTTAAGAGTTTATCAGTAAACTAATCACATAAAAATCTATATTTTTGTAGAGAGAAGATTATATACATGAGTTCTATAATCTCTTTCTTTCTATCATTCTGTGCGAATTCTTCAACATGGCAATTGAGCATATTGGGGAGAACAACTCCATTATGTCCAAGCGCCTATCCGGACTCAGAGCGGCTTGTAGCCCTTGATGTAATCTAGACGTCCCTCGGGGAAGGCCTCGAGTCTGATGTCATATATATGTATTCTATATATACAGTTACGAGCGTCATTCTTCGTCGCCTCTGTCACGGTTTGCTTTTTTTTTTTTTTTTTTTTTGGAATGGCGCCCTCCTATTGGTCGGCTACGATCACGCCACCTTTGCCCCCCCCCCCCCCCCCCCCCCCCCACTCGCATTTTCGTTTTTGTAACTATTGTGTTGGAATGGGTCGCTCCTTAAATAAATGCATATATTAGTTAATAACCAAATGGAATCCTCTCTTTCTTTTTCCCAGTAAGAGACGCCTACGGAAGCCAACAGTACATAGACAGATAAAGCACATAGGCTATAGTTATTAACTAACATATGCATTTATTTAAGGCGCCAAATTATAATTGTAACAAATAGTATTTGAATCAAAACATTCAATGGGGTAAAACATGGGCGTTGCCCGGGTCATTCGGCTAGTTTAATTATAATTCTGATAGCTGTAATCTTGTAACTTTGTTTTGATGTTGACTGGAAATCAATAAAGTATGTTTCAATCTCTTTCTCTCAGAATGTTTATACCTTGTGATTTATTTAGAAAGTGAAAGGTTTGGAGGAATGTGCTTCCAGCAATTACTGGAGTGATGCGACGTGGAAGGTAGATGGATTAGTCGAAACAATAGTGAGCTGCAGCTAAAAAAAGGAGCAAACCTCCATATCCTGTTACTGACATATTTCAGGAAGGAAGAAGTCCTCCTTCCTCCCTCAATTTTTAGAAAGTCTCGACGTAACAATTACCAGCTTTCACCGCTACAAAAACGCCATTATTTTTTGTTTTCTAACGGAGGGTCCTGCCTCTTATAGCAGCACTGTGGCTACAGTCCTCGGTGATAAGATCAGTGTTAGTTTATCTTCTAACGGAGGGCCCTGCCTCACAGTAGCACTGTGGCTACAGTCCTCGGTGATAAGATCAGTGTTAGTTTATCTTCTAACGAAGGATCCTGCCTCACAGCAGCACTGTGGCTACAGTCCTCGGTGATAAGATCAGTGTTAGTTTATCTTCTAACGAAGGATCCTGCCTCACAGCAGCACTGTGGCTACAGTCCTCGGTGATAAGATCAGTGTTAGTTTATCTTCTAACGAAGGATCCTGCCTCACAGCAGCACTGTGGCTACAGTCCTCGGTGGTAAGATCAGTGTTAGTTTATCTTATAACGAAGGATCCTGTCTCACAGCAGCACTGTGGCTACAGTCCTCGGTGGTAAGATCAGTGTTAGTTTATCTTCTAACGAAGGATCCTGCCTCACAGCAGCACTGTGGCTACAGTCCTCGGTGGTAAGATCAGTGTTAGTTTATCTTCTAACGAAGGATCCTGTCTCACAGCGGCACTGTGGCTACAGTCCTCGGTGATAAGATCAGTGTTAGTTTATCTTCTAACGAAGGATCCTGTCTCACAGCAGCACTGTGGCTACAGTCCTCGGTGATAAGATCAGTGTTAGTTTATCTTCTAACGAAGGATCCTGTCTCACAGCAGCACTGTGGCTACAGTCCTCGGTGATAAGATCAGTGTTAGTTTATCTTCTAACGAAGGATCCTGTCTCACAGCAGCACTGTGGCTGCACTCCTCGGTGATAATATCAGTGTTAGTTTATCTTCTAACAGAGCATCCTGCCTCATTCTGGCTTCTCTTCTCGATGATAAGATCAGAGTTGATCTTGAAATTAACTTGTGCTATAGTACTACTAAAAGTTGGCTATGTCTACAGGGATTGTGATGGCACTTTCACTAAAACGAAGTTAATAAAATTAGATTTCACTCAAATATGATGCCCTTATAAACAAATATTGCCCCTATATTGAAGATCGAGAGTTTTTATTTATTATTCAAAATTTATTTTATTGAGACAGAAGGGTTTAAAATAGTAAATGCAATTTATAAAATTACCATAAGTGGTTCTCAATCCACATGACAAATACCACTTATTTGTAGGTTTTAACCTCAATGTTCTAGTTTTTCTAGAAATTTCTGAAAATTTTTTTCAAGAGACTCAAAGTATTTTTTTTTTCTCAAGCGATATCTTCCTCGAGTTACTTTATTTTCAGGAATTGTTTTACAACTTTCACTAAATTTCTATTAGTTCTTCTGCATCCATAAATAAATACATTTTGACGAATCAGGAAGTTGTAAAGAGTTTCCTTGTGAAGTCTCATGGTATCTTTGAAGTTGTGAGAACTCAAAATAGATGTGTTTCCCCAACTCTTTAAAGCTGATTCTAAGATCAAATCTTAATATTTTGAGGAGAAGATCAATAAAGACAAGTATTTCCGTTTATGAATTGTTATTTCAGTTTAAACCGCTTTTGTAAACAACATATAATTCAAAATGAATGTAGACCTTCAACTTTTACCTCTTTGTGGTGATACAGACAAAGAGATCTCCATTTTCAAGCAATCTGCTAATGCTCTACACAAAATATATCTAGTACAATTAACCATAAATATCTTTCCTCCTTCTATTTAGGATTGATGAATAGACATAGTGGCCTCTAGGATGCATTCAGCAGCGTGGGATATATATGATGAAGGCCACCTCACATCCTGTGTAAGACCTTCATTCTACTGGACAATCCTCACGGATGTCAAACAATATTAAACGAACGTGACATGAAATGTTTTCGATTTATCCAAAAGCAGGAAGTTATTTAGATGCTTTCAATTATGTACTGATTACCCGCGGTTCTGGCTTCCGCTTAAAGAATACAATAGTTCTGAAGACTAATTCGAACCCAGATGGCACAAGAACCTACAGGACATACAATAATTGTCCTGGTGTGGATCTAACACCTACCCACATATTCTCATGCCCAGCAATGGCCGCAGCCTTGCATAAAATCGACATAGATCCAGAACAGCAGCTTTACACACCCAAGATAGAAGATATCGCAACTGCTGTGATAGAGATGTATGGAGACATCTGAGGCTCTTCATTGGACACGATAATAACGACAACTAATTCGAACCATCATAGAAAAGAGAGAGAGAGAGATCCAAGAGTCCTATGAATATGAAAGCCTTCCCATAAAACAACTCCAGAACGATATCGCCAAAATTTTCCATCCGAAACTATGAGTTTTTAATATATATTATGCTTTATTTGGCGTGATATAAATTATCAAAGCATTAAAGTTGCTTTAAAACTTTATAGATTGATTAGCGATGGCTCATTGATAGAGATGACATATCTTATTGGAGCTGTACCAATGACGGTAAAAGAGAAACTGAATTGGAAAAACCAAGACATAATAGCTTACAGAAAGATTTATGGCGGATCTATCAAAGGCAACAGATCATGTAGATACCCTCGTACTACATTTGTAGACCAACTGAAGAAAGAACCAAAACGACGTCTTAATACCAATTGAAGAATAGGACTATGGATATTATCTTAAGGAGGAACGTCAGTCTTAGGATTAGCTCACCTGAATAATACTAATAACGGTTGTAACGTTTCTGAAGGAGAATGTTGGTATCTGATACATACCGATATGTGCATCTCACTTAAAATATTGTGAAAAATCAACTAATATCTTTGGCTCAGTAATTCTGAAACTAAAAAGGACTAAAAACTAACGGCGATGAGATTCTTTATTTAGAATATTAGAATACCGTTAGCATTTGTCCCTTCTCAGAAATGATATCCTGGGATTGTATCTCTTGTAATTCTGAAACTAAAGAGAGAACGTGAGACCAAGAGAGGTACTGGAACATGTACGACCACGGCTATTCGATCCCCCATGATGCCGATATAACGTACTTACATACGTAATAAGAGCATTTTCTCAAATCCATCAATAAAAATGCAAATACTATAAGATAAAATATATAAATCGCCATACAGTTTTGTTTACAAGTCTTTCTTTGTTAAGCTATGAAAAATTCTCTTTTTCTCAAGTCAAATACACTCATAGACAAAACTTAAGAAATTTGTACCTTTTAGCAGGTATATCTGGATTCAGACAATAACTCTGAAATATATTTGATACACAGTGAATTTTATTGAAGACACACGAGATAACCAAGTGTGAACAGAATTGCCTCTGTCTCCTTCAAAAAATGAAAAGAGAGAGAGAGAGACGACTGGCAATATCAAAATATGAAGCTTCCTAAAGTTTTGTGTTGTGTCCATGAGTGTAGATGTCTCACGTAAGTAGATATATAGACGGGAGACAAGATTCCGACCTACATTTATCACCCACCGAAGTAGGTCCACAAGGTGGATTCACACCAGTCAGATTCCTGCATCGACCCACATTCAATTCCGGAGTGACGCCACTCGACAATGAAATGTAATTTCACAACTTGTCGTGGCATTAACTCGATGTCGGCTCAAAACACCTCGGACAGTTGAAGGACCCAGTGACGATGGGAATAAAGAACTTTTGTTTCCACTTTTCTATAGAGTATAAAAACATGACTCCTTGTTTTCTCTTTTTACAAAACAGTTGCTGATAGTTACAACTTCAGTTCCTTATTTCTCTCATTGAAGTAATTACAGTATCAAGAAATATTGATTCATTATAAACTATCTCAGGATCATTTCACAGATTGATTATTTGGTCATAAATATATTTAGCTCAACTCTAAATTTGATTAAATGTTTACATATTCTTACATATCTTGAAGATAAGAGGTTGTCTGGCCGGCATTCCTAGTTCTTAAAAATAAGAGAGACTTCGGCCAGAAAGTTTTTATTTTCTCGATGTTTCGATAAAACCTTTTGTCTTGGTCAGGAAAAAAATCCTTTATAGTAAAATGTCATCGCTACCTCCACTTGGTGAAGTCTAGACATGGCTTTGACGGTATACCTACAGTAAATAATTGGTGGAAATGTCCCTTCACCAAACTACTACTTGGTAAATGGATGTAAATTCAACAAAACTGAACCCATTCTTATGTCTGTGGTGAATGGGAACCAACAGAAACACTACAAAATGGATTTAATATTATCTAATAAAAATTAAACAGTTTTCTTCCCAATGCAATTTATAAAAAACTATGGTAATACATTTTTAAAACTTTTTTTTTTAGAATCGGAAGATAAAATCCTCTGAAATATAAATTGTAGCAGCCTCCAAGGAAATATATTTCTTTATTTATTATAAATCGTTTAAATAAAGTAAGAACCTTATCCTCAGAAGCAGTGTGTTTTTTGTTACAAACTATGGTAATTTTGAAAATGTTTTGCATTATCAAAACAGTAGAGGATTCAAATCGTTATTGCAGTAAACAAACACAAGCTTCAAGACATCTATTTATTGAATGATCAACTCTCAGGAACTACATAAAACAGGGAAATTTAATCCGATTTCTGCTTTGGCTTCGGCATGCCTCTACATTTCATGCAGAAAAGAAGGAGTACCACGTTCATTTGAAGAGATCTGTACTGTATCCACGGTCTCTAAGAAAGAAATAGGACGATGCTTTCGACTGGTTGTGAATGATCTGGAAACCAACTTGGAGTTGATCACGTCAGAGGATTTCATGGCAAGATTCTGCGCCAACCTGGGTCTGAGTGGCAAGGTACAGACCGCAGCGACTCACATCGCCAAGCGGGCTGTAGATTTCAACTTGGTAGCGGGCCATAGCCCCATCTCTGTAGCCGCGGCATCCATCTACATGGCCTCCCAGGCGCTGGCCACTGACAAGAAGAATTTATATAAATTGGTAGATATAAAGATAATAAAATAATAGCGATCTTTGAAGATATATCTTTGACCCTCTTTTTTGTTTGTTTGAGGCTACCAATTCTTTAACTCTTTTTGACTTACTTGTATTTTTCTTGTACATTTTATTCAATTGTATATACCAGGGGTCGGTGACCTGCGACTCGTGAGCCACGTGCGGCTTTTTGGATGTGAAGCTTCGTGTAGTATTCGCATAAAGTTTACGTTTTATTGTTGGCAATAAAAAAATGTGTGGCTATTTAAAAACTTGGAAAATTTCTAAATTGTAATTTTTGGCTCTTCTGACTCAAAAATCTGCCGATTCCTGGTACATACTGCCATTAATTAATCGTCTATTAACGTCAATATGAACACACGCAAAGCTTTTATTAAGAAACCAGCCTTATACAGATTCTCCTCTCTCATTGCCGGCTTGCAACAATGTCCTCACAATGATCAATTGCCATCATGTAGTGGGGTAGAAAACGATTACTCTTGAGTTCTTTTCCTACTTACTGCTTTGTAAAAGTTATATAAGGACAGAGCAACCATTCGACTTGATATGGCGCTGGTTAAAATACTTTGAACTGAGGTAAGTTGGCTGTCGTTTACTTTTGAGAAGAACGTCTGTCTTTCTTCGCTAATATATTGGCACTTACAGATGTAACGAGATATTTATATTTATTGACGTAAATATATCTAGTAGGGATATCGCATCTTTGTGCGTTAAATAAATAGAGACCAATAGGAAGACACTACCTTAGTCGTCTATATTGCCTTGCAAAATGGAAGCTGGCGGTAGACCGTAGATGAGGAGATCGGAGGACTTCCCATTGTCTACATTACCCACTTTCATCATACCACTAAAAAACATAAGTCTTAATGCATTATATGTTGTAATGATGCAAACATTAGAAATATACACTGGTGGATAAAACTTAAGTTGTACCTTTTAGCATGTACATCGGGATTCAGACAATAACTTTGAAAGATATTACAGTGACCTTTATTAAAGACACATAAAATAACCAAGTGTGAACAAAATTGCTTATGTTTCTCTCAAAAAACAGACAACTGGCAACATCGAATAATTTCCAATGCCTTAAGTTTTGTCCATGAATGTACGTGAAATTTTTCTTGTATTTTCCTTTCGAATGAAAATAATTACTCGTGTTTCTATACGCACAAAACGAACGTGAAAGGGCCACGGGACAACCAGAGACTACAGGATAAGCAGGTACACAGGACATATATAAGACCACAGACAAGCAGGTACACAGGACATGTAAGGCCACAAGGCAAGCAGAACCATGGGTCGTTCAACTCCAGCTGATTGGTACGTCCCAGACTTGCAGACTTACGTTGTTGGTCACGGGTGGTTCTTATCTCTCCCGCGATGGAGATGTTTCCGTGATCACTTATCCCCAGATACGCTAGGTGTCATAACACTCGGGCAGCAGCGTACCGTTACGCCTTGGTATTCAGAGCACCAATTGTTCGATAACAGAACCAAACCATACTGCGAGAGATATGCTATGGATTCCAAAGCTACACTTACCATACCAAATACATTTTTAAAACTAGGACATGCTTTTCTTCTAGTAAAACTTTTATTTTTGTTCTAATATTAGCTTTTTCAAACGGGAATATTCTTCGAGAAAATAAGCAAATATCCAAAGAAATAGACAAAGAGAATTATTTTTCTTTCACAGAAGTGACGGAGATCGCAAAGAAAAGTCAATGCCAACTTTGCATATGCTTATAGCTTCCATCAGCATGTATAGACTTCATTTACTTATCGATGCTAAGTTTTCCTTAATCAAAACCTCACTGTTGTCCCAAATTATAGTAACAGTTAAAAATCACGTTATAGCTCAAAAATTAATACAGGAAAACCTCCATGAGCGACCTATCTGACTACACGGCCATAGAGATTAAATACAGTATAGATTCAAATACCCTTCATTTTTAAAATTACCATTATTTATCTTTAATCTAAACATTTCTTGTAAGGACATCTAAAACTATTTTACAGGAACAACATTTTAATGAAGTAGAAAACAAAATTAGGTTTTGTTGAAAAAATTAACGTTCAGTTTGTATATATTCCGATAGAGGCCGCAATTAGCAAAGTTCAGTTACAAACTCAGAGAATACTTTTTATTCTTATATAAAAATGTTTATATTCAAGGTATCAATACAATAGATGTAAAAAAAAGTCGGTTGATGAGAGGGTAACACGCTCGATTCCCGACAGTCATGAACTGGGATTGAATCCCGCGTTAAAGTTTTGTTTAATATATGTGAATAACCTTCACATATATTATTCACTGTTTCAATTATCATGAACTAGGTTACTCTTGCTGAGCGGTACCTATTTATGTGAATTTGAACCAGGATAGATGTAAAAAAAAAAAGTCGGTTGATGAGAGGGTAACACGCTCGATTCCCGACAGTCATGAACCGGGATTGAATCCCGCGTTAAAGTTTGTTTAATATGTGAATAACCTTCACATATTATTCACTGTTTCAATTATCATGAACTAGATTGCTCTTGCTGAGCGGTACCTATTTATGTGAATTTGATAGATGTAAATCTCCTGGATATAGATTGAAATAATGCAACAGGGTTCTGAAGATGAGTTTCTTTTCTTTTTATTAGTGAATTCTCAAGCTTTCGGGCATTTCCGTCCTTTTACAGGAGTACAAAAATTTTATAGTCCTGTAAAAGACCAACCCATTTTCTTGATAAATCAAGAGAAAGTCAGCCACGTTATATATAAAATGTATAGAGACGTTGGGTGTGTCCCAATATAGATTTTCCTCTTTGTTAGGAAGTCATTTATTGGGAATTTCCCTCCATTCTATTAAAGTTGATTATCCGGTTTGAGAGAATTACGATATTGTGTAATTTCTAAATTGTGTATTTATTTATAGTTGTTGTTGTCAGCAGAATACGAGACAATGAATGAGATTTCCTCAGTGTTCTTAACCAACCATCAATAGACCAATTAGCTTGTGACTCTCTCGACCCAAGATCCTAAACTTGACCCTTTTGGGAATGCTTCTGTGATTGATGGTTAGGCAATTTGGAGAATTTCTCTTCTTCTCTCTCTCTCTCTCTCTTCTTTCTTCTTATCTCCACTCAACAATCATATTACGGCATTAAGCCTGTAGAGCTGAGGTGTCTGTTGATGATGAGTAGATCTTATCAAAGAATATATGACATTCATAATGATTGGATGAAGTAAAATGCGTCTGCTTTTGTCATTAAGACTGGGAGCACTACTCAGTAGCAGACCGACTTAGCTTCAATATGAAATAGCCGCCTCTGATATGAGGAACAGACAGATGTGCACCGCTCATAACTTGGAGTACAGACTCATCCTGTATCCCTGGATCAAGAGCCCTGATCAGTATCCTCCCGGCAAAATTTCCATAAATATATATGTTCTTTCTAATTTTGATTTTATCAGCAGAATATAATTTACCCGCACACGTATATGCAATAAGTTTTAAAACATTTTGTAACCAAAAATTCTAACCGTTTTATTACACGTGTAGGTCGTCTACGTTACTTTTTACATTTTAAAAAATAACGGGTATAGTAACTGGCCATAAAAAAAAAAGGAATAAAGGATTACAACTACATGTTTTGTGGATGCAACTCAGCCGTCTGCACTTTTAGAACATAATTCGTGCCAAGTTGAACTAGGGTCTTACTAACCTATAAATGATAAATTCAGCCATTATCACAACCACATGCAATCTGCTTGATAAAACATCATTTTTGATCCATGTCATTTTGGTTTTGAATCTCTTAATACGAACGTTATAGACCATTTTCAACTAAATTTTCCTTTAAATTCAATTACGAAAATGTCATTTTCAGTTAATTATTTTTAATCAAACATGTTTTTCATCTGAAAGGGGGTAACAGCAAAGAATAAAAAAAAATTTGCTCATCCATCAAAAAAAAATTATATTGTAGTCAAAATTTCAAAATCGGTATTACTGATGAATTATCTGGATTCAACCGAAAATGTAGCCGCTAATTATACGAGTGTATAGTATCATTCACTGTCTAGGATAGCGATGAAGGGAATGCTGAATTAGAATGATCTGCTATTTAGAAGAAATCATTCTAAACACGTCACTTGCTGATAAATTGCAAGTCTTACAGAAAGGTGATAAATATTTTTGACATTAAAAATCAATTCTATAATCACCAGGATAGGTAGACTACTATCTACCTTGACGTGATCATATGGAGAGATAACAACGGTAATAAGGTAAATAGAGAAGCAATTTACTGATTTCGAGAAAGATTCCAACTGAAAACTTCGAAAAAATTTAATTTTGCGATTCATTGTTTTAAAAGAAAACCTAAAAAACGAACGTTATTAATGTTTTTGTTGACCTTGTAGAATGAAACAAACGAAAAAAAAACATAATTTTCCGAGTTCCTGAGCATTACCAAGGTTAAAAATCTCTTTATGAGATATTTTCTCATCAACATTCATAGCGCTTCACTAGTGGAAATATAGAAAGTGGTACACTCAGAAGTATTTGAAGAAAAGGAAACATGGATTTTGGCTTAAATTAACTTCTTGTGACTTTTTTTAGTCAATAATTAACCTTTGTATGCAAAACGTCTAAAAATAGCTAAATATGTTGATATTTTCATTTTTGTTAATCATTTTCTCTATGTGATAGCTTCTATATTGATGAGAAGTTTCATGAATGTTCCACCAGTTTTTCTGGGTTTAGCACTTTTATATTTCAACGAAAAGTTTAGGAGAGAAGGAGAAATGTTTATTTTCATTATAACTTTAAAAGACGTGTGTCGTCAAGGAACACATTGTAGCAAAATACAAGGTTGTAAATGTGATTTATTTATTACCAGTTGCAAACAAGACACGCTATATCCGAACTGGATAATTACGCGTGACACTATTTACAATAATTGTAGTAGAGTAGGTAACAGAATTATCAAAAAGAAAATAAACAACAAAGAAAAAAAGAGCATTGAATAAACATATACATCAAACAAATAAACAAAAACATAAGCAGATAGAATAAATCGCAAGGTAGTTATTTACAATATGTTAATCAATGATGGAAGTTGATTTAATATGACTGTTCTCAATAAGATTATCTCTATTAGAAGAGGTAGCTGCTGTATTCAGAGAGGGCTATTGGACTTTGAAGTTGGGGAGAGTCATGTTACCGAAGGGAAGTTATCAGTAAGAGTTGATGTCAGCTGATACCTATACAGTAGAGGTGTGAATCTACTCGATAGTCTATCGGAATGTATTGCTGATGATAATCAGTAAAAAATGCGATAAAAAAAGTCCAAAATCTGATCGCGAGGAAACCAACTCTATCAATCTCTATCTACTGTCTATTTGTGTTTTCTCAACTCACCTGACTCGGGAATAGATTGGGAGGCTGTTTTGGTATACAAATAAATTATTTTGGGGTAATGATAATGTTTGAAGAATCGTATGCTAAATATTAAACGAATCTAAGAAATTATTTTTGAAGATTTTTAAAGAACGCGAGATCAATTTGATAGGAAATACTTTG
Organism: Cordylochernes scorpioides; assembly: GCA_030710605.1. Taxonomy (NCBI): domain Eukaryota; kingdom Metazoa; phylum Arthropoda; class Arachnida; order Pseudoscorpiones; family Chernetidae; genus Cordylochernes; species Cordylochernes scorpioides. Next base: position 29,212,599 of record CP092881.1, on the reverse strand, counting down.
AAGTACTAGAAGAGAGAGAGAGAGAGTGTGTTTGTAGGTATTTATAAATATTGGATGTTTAATTTAGTTAGAATATTTATGTTTATATAAAGGTTTAATATAATTTTTCTATGATTGTGTAAATATTCATTGAATTTATCATCATCACTTTTTTTGTTTAAAAAAATGTTATATGAAAAATAAAGTAATGTAATTGAACGAAATGGTTGCCCTCATGTTTACTGATCCAATGTTTTAATAATCTAAGGTTTATGTTGTAAGAAAATTATACATTGAGAAGAATTATACATTGGTCAACTCGAGCCGATTGATCGTAAGTAAAAGTCAAGTTAAAATTTATAAAAAAAAAGGGCAACTTATAAGTATTTTGTAACCATATATTTCAACTAAAAGTATTTGGGAAGAGAATTTAATAGCAATTATGGATGTAGAAACTTTAATTAAAATTATAGTTCTTAAAAGATATAAAAGTATAGACTCTTACTCAGATGTAACTGATGATTCTGTGCTAGGGATGGCTTTATATAACTTTCTAGTTGGTTTGATGGACGGGGGTGATATCGATGTAACAGCATGGGGTTGTCAAAACTCCATTGTAAATATACAGCGAAAACTATTATGATACACTCTCCATAACGATAAACTTCTTATAAAGAATTATCATTTTTTAATTATACAACAACAAAACAACAAAAAGCCTTTATTGAGGACCTCTCGTCCTATATAGGATTCGCCAGTTTACAGAGTAATTGAAGAGAAGATAACTAAGAATACAGAAAGAAACCTATATGTAGTAGGTATAGTATAGTATTTTCTACACTGTGACTATATACAACAGCAGCAACAAGCCTTTTACGTTTTTTTAATTATTTACATATTACAATGACTTTGTGTAATATCTCGTTTTCAAATGTACCAAATCAAAACATTCTTTTAATCTTCTCTGAGATAACCACACAGATACGAATTAATAAAATTTTCACAACACCAGCTTTTGGTGAATTCTGACAAATGGCTAACCTGTATACCATGGTTTCGGGTTAAGGCTTATCAGTACAGGGACGGCTACGATTGCTTGACATCCTACATGTGAGGAATTAGAAAATCTGCTCTCAAAAAGGTGCTTGAGTACACCTATCCCCCGATTTACACGGTACTTGTTTTACACGTTTTCGCTTTTACACGGTTTTCCAAATAAGTTTTTTTTTTGTTGTTTTTATCGCACTATACTAAATGCTACTGTGATTGAACACATGCGCTGTGTACACATCTCACGAGGAATCCCGAGCTTATGTGCTGACTACATATTTTAACCTGTCAATGCATTTTATTTTTATTTCTGTGTACACCTATCCCCCGATTTACATGTTTTTCTCAGGAACGTATCTACCGTGTAAATCGGGGGATAGGTGTATATATTAGTTTTCTCCCTCCACTCTTTATGAAGATAACTTTCGACAGCAATGGAAAAAGTCTCAGTTCTTTCAATTTCTTTATAAAAAGACTTTTACCAGCATTTAGTTCTGTGTTATTGTAAAGTAACTGCTTGTTCAATTAAATGTATATATAACACATTGATATAGAAGGATTTAGGTAAAAGAAAAGGCTCATGTGTAAGCTTTATAATATACTTCGTACAAAGACGCTTGCCTTCTAACCTCACCTATCTTAAAACCTAATAATATATTAATACTTACTCTCAAATCTCTATATAAATCTATATCAAAAGATCCCAACAGATCACAAAGGCGATGTATTTCTTTATTGCAAATTGGTAAGCTTTCTAATCAAAAGATCATCGATGAGCTTTAAAACAAAATGCTTAATTCTACAAAGCAAAAAAAGACTGATTTCAAAGAGAATATGGTTAACAGGTTACTAACCAAAGCAAAACTGATTTCAATGAAATGCATTACCTATATAATGTGATCTTTTGATTGGTATTTAATGCAGTGAGTTATAGGGATAGTTTGACTTACCTCCTTGTTGCCGTTGAAATGTCCCTCCGCCAGATGCTCGAGCTGTGAGACTGTGATATATCCCTTTTGGTCTGGATCGAATATGTCAAACACCTCCCTCAGCTGTTCCTCCATAGCGACATGTCCCCGGCGACTCGACGCCAGACTGACGAGCGTTACCTAGCAACGCGTATTGATACCACGCTACCTCTTCACATAAAGTAGTTCCCTACACCTACCTCTTTTATACCACTTATTATCATTTTTTATCCTGTTATATGTATTTGTATAATTATATTTTTACTTATACTTATTAATTTTTGTAATTAATCATTGTTTATTTAATATATTTTTATTATTTTTGGCGGAAGGATACTTATTCGGTTGTTGGTAAACAAACAATGTTTTGTTTTACAAGCAGAGTAGAAATGGTTTGTTTAAAAAATGGTCAATGAAGATTTTATTATTATTATTTTTTTTTTTATGATTTTTGTGTTTGGTTACTGTGAAAATTAAAAATTAAAAGTATAAATAATGGTGTATATCTTTGTGTATATATTTTATTGTGATTGTTGATAGTTTTTATATTGATTTCTTAACAATTAGGAAACAATATTACTTTTATTATGCTTTAAAGATGCTTCTGTAAATGTGAGGAACAAACTTCTATTCATCTGCTGCTAAATTGCCCCGTCTTCCAAAAGAGTATAGAATTCAACAATGGACTAAATGTATCAAACCCGTTTGATCTAATTTCAACAAAAGACAAATATATAAAATTCAACTCATTTTGATATTTATTTTGAATTTAATAAAAAATAACTACTAAATTCCATTGGAACGCTTTTATTTGGAAATTAACTCTTTTTCGCATTGTTTTAATTGAATAATTCCCTAAAAAAAAAATATCTAGCATATTTACATTCTAAAATATATTCCTTAAAACTTTGTTAAATCTGTAAATTGTTTTTCTCTTGAATACACACAATACTTTACAATTTGATTTCATTTAACTAAATTTGCATACCAACCCTTTGTACATATTTCAATTGTGTTGATATATATTTTTTCTCTTTTCATCTAATTAAATTGTATATCTAATTCTATTGACCGTCGCCGCAACTAGCGGCCTCGGGTCGGTCACAAAGCCACAACACCAGCTTTGGCAAACTGAGAAGCATCCACCTAGAGACCATGGTTTCGGGCTAATGGCCCTCGTTTTTTTTTTTTTTTTTTTGACGTTTATTTTGACGGGAGAGGCGCCCTATGCTTCTATGAATATAGAACTATGTAAATAAGTCGTTGACCTAACTCAAGCCTCTTGTGTAATCTGTTATTATCATGGTATTGATGGTCACCCCCCACTTCTATCCTCAAGGGCCTTGATCGTGTCATGGTAGACCTTGTGTTTGGCCATCTCGAAACAGACCCAACCTGACCTCACTGCTCGGAAGAACCACAGACAGTGAATCATCTCTTCTTCAGCTTTCCAGCTTCTCTAATACATAGGATGCAACGGCTTTACTGTAACTCACCTCAATCCTACATCTATGGTCCGCCTCCCAAACTCAACCCCAGCATGGAGCTTTCAACTGGTTCTGTTTAGCCACCCATTCAGGCTGCGATTAGAACTGCTAGTTACCACTTTGTACTGATTAGTCCGGATAGTTGGTGCTCTATGCTGCGGGAATCTGGGTTTCTTTTAAATATCTTAACATTAATTCATGGTGAAATAATAGTACAAAAGTAAAATTGTACTGGGATCAGGTGGATAAATTAAGAAAAGACATCTCCTGATTGTTCAACCAAAATACTTGGCCAATTCTGGAATAATAAAAAAATCAATGATTAGTTGATATTTATGCCGACAGATGGCGCAAGCCATCAGCAACCTTTAGCTGTACGATTTTAATTTTATTTTGACTTAGAGCGCTATGCCCCCCTAGGGACAGTTGCACTTTAAAGGTAAACAGAACATTGAAAGAAAAGAAAAGAAAGATCATTGAAATATATACAAGAATTAGTATGCAAGTTAGTTAGATGAAAAGAGAAAAATAATAACAGAATTCAAATATGTACAAAGGATTGGTATGAAAATTTAGTTAAATGAAATAAAATTGTAAAGTATTGTGTGTATTCGAAGAAAACAATTTACAGATTGAATAAAGTTTTAAGGAATATTTTATAATGAAAATATGCAAGAATTATTCAATTAAAACTATGCTAAACAGAGTTAATTTCTAAATTAAAACGCTTCATTTAGTTGTACGATCAGGAGATGATTTTCTTAATTAATTCATAGATTTTATAGATGTGTATTCCTACCTAATTTTTCTCCCACTCTATGAAACTATCGAGTTAGTTTTTCGGGATCTTTGGGCAGTCGAAGACGTATCAACAAGCTCAAATAGGAAGAACACCGACCATATAGATGTCCATGGGAGTGCTCGACAAGCACGAAGACAATCAGTAGAAACGGTACGGGCATTGTTCCTTGAAATGTAAGACCAGGGTGACAGGAAGGGAAGCTCAACGGGGCGTAGAATCTCGCCGACATAGCTTCGTGCTGTCAAGGTGTCACGGGTGATGATCACAGGGTTGCGACTGTAAAATAAATTGGCACCCCAGACCATATCTCCTGGTTGATGTGGCGTAAGGTTGGTCTAACACAGTTGTACTGGACGTCTCTAGCCATGTCTTTGTTAGTCATCGTGACTTAATTCTAAACTGAATTAAATCTATCAGTATGGAAAGACCATCTCGGTGTCGCCTCCCCGAGCCCCCGTAGATAGCTTGGTCCTCATGAACTAAATGATTATCTTGAGACTACCTCGCAGCGTCTTGAAAAACTACTTGATACTGGAGGGATCGGTGAACAAAGTGCGCCCATCAGGAGTGTTGGGAGTGGTTTCTCCGAGCTTCCGTGGACGTGAGATAGGGCTCCGGATGCAAGGGCTTGTAACCTATATTATCGTGCTCCGCATCTCCGACGCAGGCAAAACCATTTAGTTTGAATTAAATCTGAAAACAATAATTCGTTAGCAAGTCAGGGCGTAGACTAAACGAGCCTTGTAGAACGCACATTTCTCTGAACGATATATATCTAGGGATCCTTACACTGAACTGCTTATCAATGCTCCTTGTGATGACAGGTGTCGCGGTCACACGTCGAATCATCGATAATAATGATTGTGAGGGTCGTCCTGGGTCTCCGTCACGTTCAAACTTCTCTCTCTCTCTAGGTCGACTGTTGTCTTTGCGACATTGGGCTCTATCATGGTTGAATCATTATTGCCAATATTGTCAAAGGAAGGCATCTCTTAAACCCAATGTGAGCAAAATTTTCGATTTGACCTGTTCGTTTTCTTCATCATAATCTCTCATTCTTTCTCAAATTCCATATGCCCATTCTGTTTGCGGATCCAAAAATCCAAATAGTTAAAATTCACCGTAATTTTCTACTCAGATAACCCATTCTTAGTATGCATCTTTAATGTCTTGAAAATGATTAAAATATTCTATATGACCCTTATTCCATTATTCCACATGGAATAGTAATCCTAATATAGATAGTATATGCAACTTGTGTATCCCCTTCAGTATGAAATATTTATCATAAGTTTTTTTATAAGAACTAAAATCATTCTGAAGACACACACGCAGGACTACAAGAACTAATACAATGTTGTTGATATTATAATCTCTTCGGTAAAAATATAAATAAAAGACAATTCGCTGAGAGTTTCTTTCCACATATAACGGCAATACAAGCTTTCGGGCTCAACAGCCATTCGACAGGTATAACTACGGTACTAAAATTTTGAGAAATCAAACAAATCCATATACACGTACATAAATCCATATATAAACATACAATGAAGTAGGAAATATGATAAACTATTCCCTCAGCGAAGTATTTTATTTATAATACAATGTTGTAGTTAGTTTTCTGTGTGTCTACATACATAAAGTGCAATACTACTGAGAAATAAGCAGGCAGATGTGGAAAACGGCGGTGACTCACTCACAGACGGATGCAAACACCGATGTCGCTAGAATAACAAAACGGCGTGAAAGTTCCACCGTGTTTTCTCTAATGTCCAAGTATATTGTTGCCTCTAGCCGCCGTCGTTGTTTATGTACAAGGTTTCTAAGAAAACATTATAGGTTCGTTGTAGATACAGCTTAGTGCGATATACTTTATGAGTTTTAAGGGGATTAATAATTATATACAGTAGAAATGTCTTCATTGTCAGCCACAAGAATGATCATCCTCGTCCTTCTTGGTACTGTCTTCCTGGTTAATCCACACGGCCACACGTTTTATAATCACAGGCCGCAGTGCATTATATTGTATTATAAGTTACTTTATGTATAATTTACGAACGGGAAAATACGTCCAGGGTAGCCTAGTGGACATGGCATCTGCCCGGTAAGCGGAACATTGTGGGTTCGATTCCCATCCCTGGACACACGCCCGGAGACAACTCGCCGTGTCTTTTGTCACCGCAGATGTCACATCCCCACGCTGGAATACCGTCTCGGCGCATGCTACCTACACACGTGGGTCATCCCCCCGCAGCTGGAGTTCATCCATCTTTCCCCAACTTCACTCTAAGATCTCGGTTATATTGCCATACAGTAAGGAGGGGTTTACCCATATTACGATATAAAGGTGCTCTGTTTCAGCTCTCAACGACATCGGGAGGGGAGATCGAGAAAACTCCTTTATTGTCTGGAGGAAGATTCTTTGTCGTTGGGGGAACCTCCTGGACTTTACCTAACTGTATAAAGTATCCTCTTTTCTTTTTTAATCTTATCTTTTTTTATATTTTTATTCTTTATTTATAAATACTATAGAATAAAGCGTTAGGAGAAAATAATTAAAAAAATTATTTTCTCCTAACGCTTTATTCTATAGTATTTATAATCCAAGGAGAAAGTTTCCATGTTTAAAAAAGTTGATTCTTTATTTATCCTATACATTTTTGTTTTTTTATTTTTGCTACCATTGACTTGTATGATCCTTTTCTAACCGTACTAAGGCGTTGTCCATTCTCCACCACCACGTAAAGGTATGGATTTTTTCATTCTAGACGATACAAATTGAGTCTTTTTTTCTCTTGGTAAAACATTAAGACTATCTTCTTATTCTGAAAGAATAGGTTTTTATTTAGGCGATTCGGAAAGTTTTATATACGACAAGGCTACAAGACAAAAAAAGACTTTTTTATATTTGAAAACTTTCATAGTTTCGTTCTTGATATATATATATATATATGTAAAATAATGAAGGCATATCCTGACCAAAAGCACATGTGCTTTTCAGATGGCAGAGCTTCATATGATGGAATAAAAATCAACTAAACATTGATTTAGCCTGTTCCCTGATATTTGGCCAACCCAATTTCTTGATAAATCAAGAAAAGCCATCCACGAGCGTGTAAATCAATGTTTAGTTGATTTCTGTTTCACCAGAAGGCGCTCTGCCATCTAAAAAGCACATGTGCTCCTGGTCAGTATATGCCTCTTTTATTTTTAATATCAACACCTGACCATTTATTTTTTTCCTATTATTTTTCATATATATATGTGATGATTTAAGACCATGGAATTGTTGTAAATAGTCTAGATATCTACTACCACATGTTCCACCACGTGACTGTATATAACTTCTTATGTACTGCAAATAGAAAGCCTCAACTAACATCAATCTGTACCGCGTAAGAATCTAATAAAGTATAGCAACTGTACAGATAGAAGGAATGGAGACTAACAGGAGAAAATTAAGGTTAAAACTAATCAGGCTTAGGTGAGAGTAGAAGTCAGGCCTAGCAAAGAGGCTTAAAGTCAGCACCACTATTAATAAAATTACAGCCAATTTTATGATCGCGGAAATCATAAAAGTTGAGCTTAACGACCAGTATTTCCTGGGCAAGGCCGGTCATGTCTTCCGACAAAGAAATCAGCACGGACCAATTAGAAAGTAACACCTAAGTAGGTCAGCCAATAGAAAACGGCCACGTGACACTTTTCGACCAATGGGAAAGAAGATAGGTCTTGGTGTTAAATCGAGAACCTAGGGTAGGCAGTCTGCGCTTGGATCCCACCAAGGTAACACTTGCTCTAAAGATCTCTCTCTCCGCTCATCCCATTCCTTCTTGACGTCAGACGCTTCTTAGTGGAATCTCTGTTTGTTTATTTCACCTTTGGCCCAGCTGTGTCGCCTTCCACCACGACTGCACGGTAGAGTTGACATCGAGGTTCGTCTAGCATCAGGTAACACTGGTCCCAGAGGTCCCAAGATATCACATATATATATATATATATATATATATATATATATATATATATATATGTGTGTGTGTGTGTGTGTGTGTATGTGTGTTCGTATTAGATAGACTTCTGCATTCTTTGGAAGAAACAACGAAGAATTTACCCCCACTTTGCTTCTGGCATAATTTCAATTGTCTCATGTCACTTTTGACGTGACAACGTCTTAAATTAGGTTGCGGCTGGGAGTCACTTATGAAAAAGTGTAACGCCCGGTAACGTTACGATGAGTCATCGAACGAGAGTGCTGCGCGCGCAGCGCTAGAGAATTAGGCGCATTGAATCGGCGCATGCTTGTCTCTGTCTTTGTATTTCTCGAACGTTCTTGGCGTTGGAAAAACAAGAAAGCGTCATAATACAAGTTCACACGTGTGGTTAAAGTATCGTCAGCTGTGTCTGTAGTGAAAATGTGGAGTGCTTAGATTCGTCATTTACAACAACTACAACAATAAAGGTAAATAATTGTACACTGATATTTCATTATCGTAAACTATGATTGATTGATTAATTGTTAGATTGACACAAAAGTTGAGAAACTGAGTTTATAGGTTATGTCATACTATTGATAAATGTTGATAGTGTTAAGTAAATTATTAGTTTAAAATTAATTAATTAATTAATTATTATTTTACAAATTTTAAATAGTTTCAAATTTATTTAGCAAAAATTTGAACCTTCGAACTGAATAAATGTTTTGATTTTCGAATTGATTCTTTAAAATTACAAATATTAAGAAAAAGTGGCAGATATAAGAAAACTTTATTTAAACTGTGTTGAGCAAGAATTTTAACATCTAATTTAAGTAAATGTTTTAATTTTCAACTTCATCATTTACAATTACAAATTTTATTTAATTTCAAATTTATTTAGCAAAAATTTGAACCTTCGATCTGAATAAGTGTTTTGATTTTCAAATACCAACGCGGCTGGTGGAGTGGCGATCTATCGTAAATTATCATCGACATCTACGGCGGAAGTGTTCCAAGTTGCGATTACAGACGTAACTCGTGTCATTAAAACCAAGGGTGACATGTGCATGACTGAAGTTACTTGCTTCGCCGCTAATACTAGCTTCAAGTTTATACTCGGTGCTGTATATATTCATCCAGGAGCTAGTATGCAGGATATTGGAATGTTACTATGGCAAGGACTCGGTCCGTACATTCACAACAGCCAGTACGTGCCACCGTTCGTGCAAGTTGATTCTAGTATACCGATTCTTCTGTGTGGTGATTTTAACAAAAACGTAAAGCCTGACAACTCGTTTCTTAAATTCATGAAAAATACGTATAATCTTGATTGCGTATCAAACGTTTCTAAGTCAACTACGTTAAAAGGAACAACTATCGACTTGACTTTCGCAAGACACATTACAGCAGAAACACTTCCTTTCATTTCATATTTCTCCTATCATCGTCCTATCCTCAACAAAATCACTCAAATAGGAATTAGTTAAGTTTAAGTTTACATGTACAATGTTTTAGTAAACAAAATATATTTCTATAGTTAAAATTTGTGCAATTCTTATTTTCATTCAATTCCTTGTTCCTATTGTGCAATTTAATTATATTCATATCAATAAATATTCTACCGTTGTCACGTAAAATCTTCGCCCGTAAAACCGACTTTACAGGCAACCATTGTTTTTTTATTTATTAGAACCAAACCGTCGCACATGCAGCTGATCTTTAACATTAGGGGAAATAAAAAAGTTGCATAGGGCCAAATCAGGTAAATAAACCAGATATAGAAGGATTTTAATCTTTTATCTCCAGAAAATTTGTGTTTTGCCGAGGAGTGTGAGACTGCATTGGCGTAGCGCCAAGTTACTATTAATTATCTCTTGTACCCTTAATGATAATTAACTAGATGGACGTGATTTGTATCCATGATGATAATTCAGTAAATGGACATCGCTTGTATCCATAAGGATAAATTCTTATAACCTTCATTCATCAACTGAGAAATTATTTTATTAAGGCGAAAAATCTTAGTGCATGTATCATATGTAAATTCCTGTCTTTTTCCCCACTTTATTTTGTATCTTTTTTTTATTTTCCTCGGATTTAACCTTTCAAATCTATGAGCTCAATTGTCTTAATTACATTGTATAAATTTCATTATCTCAAAATTGATTGTGATTAGCTTTTGTTTTTTTACCTTCATTTGCGGTGAATCCGCGGTAAATCCATGTATAATAAATTTCTTTTCCTCCAATTTACCCAGACTAATCTATTTATTAGCTTGATTGTCTTTATATAATTTTTACTGTATATATAAACATGTACTCACACAAAGCTTTAAGACAAGCGGTCTTATACAGATTCACCACAGGAAGAAATAATAGATGGAGCTCCTATATTTTTCTTGTATATAAATATCATAATACCATTAAGGTACTATCACTATTATTCCTGCATGTATCCTACATTTCTGCTTTGAGAAACTGTAAAAGACTAAAAGGTTTTAATAAAGCTTTTTGTTTTTGTTGTTGTATATCCGCAAGATAAATCAGTAGAACAACTTAGCATGTATCCAAAATAAATATTTATGTAAATGTAGTGTGACTTAATATATGTGTAATAAATATTCAGCAGATGGACATCGTTTGTGTCCAAAATGATAATTCAATAGATGGACATCGCTTGTATCCACAAAAATATTTAAGTAGATGGACATCGCTTGTATTCATAAGGATATTTCAATAGATGGACATCGCTTGTATTCATAAGGATAATTCAATAGATGGACGTAACTTGTATCCACAATGATAATTCAATAGATGGACATCGCTTGCATTCATAAGGATATTTCAATAGATGACATCGCTTGTATTCATAAGGATATTTCAAAAGATGGACGTAATTTGTATCCACAATGATAATTCAATAGATGGACATCGCTTGTATTCATAAGGATATTTCAATAGATGACATCGCTTGTATTCATAAGGATATTTCAATAGATGGACGTAATTTGTATCCACAATGATAATTCAATAGATGGACATCGCTTGTATTCATATAGCTATTTCAATAGATGGACATCGCTTGTATTCATAAGGATAATTCAATAGATGGACGTAACTTGTATCCACAATGATAATTCAATAGATGGGCGTAACTTGTATCCACAATGATAATTCAGTAGATGGACATCGCTTGTATTCATAAGGATATTTCAATAGATGGACATCGCTTGTATCCACAATGATAATTCTATAGATGGACATCGCTTGTATTCATAAGGATAATTCAATAGATGGGCATCGCTTGTATTCACAATGATAATTCAATAGATGGGAGTAACTTGTATTCATAAGGATATTTCAATAGATGGACGTAATTTGTATCCACAATGATAATTCAATAGATGGACATCGCTTGTATTCATATAGCTATTTCAATAGATGGACATCGCTTGTATTCATAAGGATAATTCAATAGATGGACGTAACTTGTATCCACAATGATAATTCAATAGATGGGCGTAACTTGTATCCACAATGATAATTCAATAGATGGGCGTAACTTGTATCCACAATGATAATTCAGTAGATGGACATCGCTTGTATTCATAAGGATATTTCAATAGATGGACATCGCTTGTATCCACAATGATAATTCTATAGATGGACATCGCTTGTATTCATAAGGATAATTCAATAGATGGGCATCGCTTGTATTCACAATGATAATTCAATAGATGGGAGTAACTTGTATTCATAAGGATATTTCAATAGATGGACGTAATTTGTATCCACAATGATAATTCAATAGATGGACATCGCTTGTATTCATAAGGATATTTCAATAGATGGACATCGCTTGTATTCACAATAATAATTCAATAGATGGGCATCGCTTGTATCCACAATGATAATTCAGTAGATGGACATCGCTTGTGCCACAATGATAATTCAGTAGATGGACATCGCTTGTATCCACAATGATAATTCAATAGATGGACATCGCTTGTATCCACAATGATAATTCAATAGATGGACATCGCTTGTATCCACAATGATAATTCAATAGATGGACATCGCTTGTATTCATAAGGATATTTCAATAGATGGACATCGCTTGTATTCACAATGATAATTCAGTAGATGGACATCGCTTGTATTCACAATGATAATTCAATAGATGGACATCGCTTGTATCCTCAATGATAATTCAATAGATGGACATCGCTTGTATTCACAATGATAATTCAATAGATGGACATCGCTTGTATTCACAATGATAATTCAGTAGATGGACATCGCTTGTATCCACAATGATAATTCAGTAGATGGACATCGCTTGTGCCACAATGATAATTCAATAGATGGACATCGCTTGTATCCACAATGATAATTCAGTAGATGGACATCGCTTGTGCCACAATGATAATTCAGTAGATGGACATCGCTTGTATCCACAATGATAATTCAATAGATGGACATCGCTTGTATTCACAATGATAATTCAATAGATGGACATCGCTTGTATTCACAATGATAATTCAGTAGATGGACATCGCTTGTATCCACAATGATAATTCAGTAGATGGACATCGCTTGTGCCACAATGATAATTCAATAGATGGACATCGCTTGTATCCACAATGATAATTCAGTAGATGGACATCGCTTGTGCCACAATGATAATTCAGTAGATGGACATCGCTTGTATCCACAATGATAATTCAATAGATGGACATCGCTTGTATTCACAATGATAATTCAATAGATGGACATCGCTTGTATTCACAATGATAATTCAATAGATGGACATCGCTTGTATTCACAATGATAATTCAATAGATGGACATCGCTTGTATTCACAATGATAATTCAATAGATGAACATCGCTTGTATTCACAATGATAATTCAGTAGATGGACATCGCTTGTATCCACAATGATAATTCAGTAGATGGACATCGCTTGTGCCACAATGATAATTCAGTAGATGGACATCGCTTGTGCCACAATGATAATTCAATAGATGGACATCGCTTGTATCCACAATGATAATTCAATAGATGGACATCGCTTGTATTCACATCGATAATTCAGTAGATGGACATCGCTTGTATCCACAATGATAACTCAATAGATGGACATCGCTTGTATCCACAATGATAATTCAATAGATGGACATCGCTTGTATCCACAATGATAATTCAGTAGATGGACATCGCTTGTGTCACAATGATAATTCAGTAGATGGACATCGCTTGTGCCACAATGATAATTCAGTAGATGGACATCGCTTGTATCCACAATGATAATTCAATAGATGGACATCGCTTGTATTCACAATGATAATTCAATAGATGGACATCGCTTGTATTCACAATGATAATTCAATAGATGGACATCGCTTGTGCCACAATGATAATTCAGTAGATGGACATCGCTTGTATCCACAATGATAATTCAGTAGATGGACATCGCTTGTATCCACAATGATAATTCAGTAGATGGACATCGCTTGTGCCACAATGATAATTCAATAGATGGACATCGCTTGTATCCACAATGATAATTCAATAGATGGACATCGCTTGTATTCACAATGATAATTCAGTAGATGGACATCGCTTGTATCCACAATGATAATTCAATAGATGGACATCGCTTGTATCCACAATGATAATTCAATAGATGGACATCGCTTGTATCCACAATGATAATTCAGTAGATGGACATCGCTTGTGCCACAATGATAATTCAATAGATGGACATCGCTTGTATTCACAATGATAATTCAGTAGATGGACATCGCTTGTATCCACAATGATAATTCAGTAGATGGACATCGCTTGTGCCACAATGATAATTCAGTAGATGGACATCGCTTGTATCCACAATGATAATTCAGTAGATGGACATCGCTTGTATTCACAATGATAATTCAATAGATGGACATCGCTTGTATCCACAATGATAATTCAGTAGATGGACATCGCTTGTATCCACAATGATAATTCAGTAGATGGACATCGCTTGTATTATTGTAGAGGATATATAAAGTTTTATTATAAAGTATAAAGTCATTCTTGTGGATAAAGTTAAAATTATAAAGTTAACACATTTTTCACTAAGTTTATTTTTAATGTATTGCGAAATGATTTAACTTTATTTATAATATTTATTGCAATTTTTTTAACTTAAAGTTAAATTTGCAGCAAAAAAAAATATATTTTTTTTTTACCATAAAATTTTACTATTGTGGATGAATTTCATTGTTGTTAAATAAAATTTAATTGTGGTGCATAAAACTTCATTGTTAAGAATAAATTTCATTGTTGTGGATAAAGTTTTGTTTTCTGCATAAAATTTAATTGCTGTGAATACAGTCTCATTGTTGTGGATAAAATATCCATTGATGTGCATAAAATCACATTGAGGTGAAAAATGTTTCATTTTGGTGAATGGATTTTCTTTTTTGTGAATAAATTGTCATTGGAGAAATTTCATAGTAATGTATAATATTTCATTGTCGAGGAAAAATGTTATTGTGGAGTGTTTATTGTTATAAATAAAAGATCAATTGTTGTGAATAAAAATGTCATCATTGTATGTAAAGTAGCGATTGTTGTGGAAAAATGTTATTATTGTGGATAAAGTAACTATTGTTGTTCATAAAATTCATTGTTGTTAATTAAATTTCATTTTTGACGATAAATTTTAATGTTTGATGATAAAGTTTCATTGTTGTGTGAATAAATTTCATCGTTATTCATAAAAATTCATTGTTAAGAAAATAGTTTAATCGTTGAGAGAAAAAATGTTCACTGGTCGGGTTGATTCCGATCATGCATAAACTTAAATATCATTGTTGTAGATAGTATCTTTGTTAATTATAAAATTATATTGTTGTCAATAAAGTAGTCATTGCTGTGTATATAAAATTTCATTATTTTTATATTGTTGTGAATGTGGGTACATTGTTGTGTATATAACATCATTGTTTTAGAATAAATATCATTTTTGTGAATACATTTTATTGTTACCTGGATAAAATTTCATTCTTTAATTCGAAAACGTCTTTAAAATTCGAATATTTATCTTGGTTCATAGAATTTCCGTTTTTAATTCGAATTTTTGGATAATTCGATTATATTTTTTGTCTCCCTTGGACTTCGAATTATCGAAGTTCGACCGCATTTGTCCCAATGTTGTTTTATATCTTTAATTTGTTAAATCTGTATATATTTTCATCATTATTGTCGAAATTTGTATCTTTATAATTATCTACCCAGCATCTCCACCTAATGTCACGATAGAGAAGACAAGTATTCCAAAAGCTTAATTAAAAATAATATATTAATTAAACTTATATTGCAAAATGTGTCAAAATGGATTTTCCAAGTGGTAATTTACAAGCATGGTAAGGGGTGATGACTATGCAAATATTTATGAGGATAAACAACCGATTATTCAAAAATAATTAATATGCGAAATTATAGCAAGCGAATGTACCACCCGACTTTACCCAGCTTTTACTCAAATAAAAGTTTGCCTAATGAACATTTGCTGAAACAATATTTTCTGGGCAAACATCCACTCACAACTGATTTTTGTCCACCGAAATTTCTGAATAAACAATAAGATTTTTTTGAATATAGGTAGTTGAATGTATAGATTAACATTTCAGATATTCAAAGACTAAAATTAGACAATCAACAAACCATTTTATACTGCTCGAGTGAATCTCTATTTTGATATAATCCGGATTCCTGGAATGTACCGAGTGAGAGTTTCAACTAAAGAATCTTATTTTCGCCCATTAAACATGATGGCATCAATATTATTATCATTTTATGATTAAAAATAATTAAATTTGTCTATTACATGATTAAAATTCGAAACTAGTATAGACGCGTATGATTCTTTTTAATAATAAACAATTTCTACTGTCCTTACTGCAAAGAAAAAATTAATGGGAGGGTCCCCTGACTCATTAGTGATGAACCCTTTCAGCGGTTTCGTCAGTTTAATCTACCATACCGCTGTTATATTGCATTTTTTTAATCTTCTTTTTATAGTGATACTGAGTAGTGATACTAATGCATCATAATATTACTTGATTAATTTTAAATTTTCTTGGTTAAAAATGCGACAAAACCTCTCTTCCACACTTCACTCTATATACTGAGTTTAATTGTACGATGTTTTCTCCTGTAGAAGAATGTTCGTTCCTGAAAGCTAGAGAATAAAGAGTGTTTGAAAATATATTATTCCCTGGAGGTCTGATATTTTTTCTCAATATTGATACAAGGGATTATTTTATAGAATTGTTCTATTTACTGTTTTAATTTTCAGCCAGATTATTGAAGAAATGTATAAGGAACAAATAAATAAATATACATACGTTGATCTTTATAGTTCTACTAGCCGAATGACCCGGGCAACGCCCGGGTTTTACCCGATTGAATGTTTTTATTTAAATACTATTCTTTACAATTATAAATTGGCGTCGTGGATGGCACTCTTTTGAAACGTCCCGCTTCAATCTTTGTGTGTTTTTAAAATACAAAAATAAAAATGTAAATTTTCACAACGATATTTGAAAATTGTATTATTTAGATTTTTTGTATGAATATATTTTAAGTCTGATATATACATAAAATGATATGATAATGATAGCAAGTGATTTCTTGTTCCTACCCTGTCATTACGTCACTCAAGGTCACCGTCGCGCCACGTGGTGGCGCAGCAAACGGTGACACCTGAATGGCTCTCTCCTATTGGCTCGCTACGATCACGCCACCAAAAGCAAACGGTGACAGAACGCATGACGCTGATAACTGTATATAGAATAATTTTTTTTTTTTTATTTTATCACAAAAAAAAACACATAAATGAGAGAGATGAGCTATCAAAGCCAGCGTTTATCAATAATGATTTTTAAAACTGCATTATTTCCTAGTTGAATAAATCAAATTATTGAAAAGGTGAATTTATAGATCTTATTAACTTCACTAAATATTTCATGAAAATAAAGATACTTCGGCCAGTAAATCTTTTTATTACCTCGACGTTTCGACAAAAATATTTTCTCCTCGTCAGGAGCAAACAAAAATTAAAACATTTAGCAAGGCGTTAAAAATCATTCTAAGGTTCCAAGGGCGTTCTCACGCGATATGGCCGAAGTATTTTTATTTCCAAGAAATATGAATGCCGGCCATTCAGCCTCCATCTTCACTAAATATATTTAGAAAATGAGTTTTTTGTTTTGTATTGCGAGCAATTTTATAGCCTACGTACCTTCCAATGTTGGAAAAGGTAAAAAAATGAACAAATGCATAATAAAACCAATGTAATTTAGCTGTGATATAATCTGTTTTGTGATCAATGTCCGATAGCATCTCTCTTCATTTGTTATTGGATTTGCCCGTTGAAGAGAAAAATTTGTACGAAAGTTTACAACACCTCAAAATAAAGAAACTATTTGACCAAAAAGTTTTCCTTATTCGAAAACCAATGTGAAAAATAGAATTCATCCTAAATTTATCTTCGGTGGAGTCCAGGGTACAATACTTTCCCCAGACGTGTAGATTTTCTGTGTGTATACAGACCCTATTTTTATACCCCCAGATCTTTGCTCTGAGCTCTATTTATGATTCCTCTCACTTGTTCTGATTCTAAATAAAAGTTCGGTCTATAGGTTCTCTTGGAAACCGAAAAAAATTGACTAAAATATCTTCAAGAAATTAATATTTATTTTTCTATATTACGTTTTATGGTTTTCTCATTATCAAAAGAGACAGAAAAGCTATATTTGCAAAGCTTTATGAAACACATTCATTTTTGCTTTTCTTTTTATACACTCTCGCGTTTTTTAAATCTATTTATAAAACTTCAGAAGCTTAGTTTAGAATATATAAATGGAAACAATTTAGTGTGATTTTATATTTCTCTATTTTTTCACTAATTAAATATCGTAATAGTTATAGCTCTATATGTTCATACAAAATTTCGCATAACACACACACACATACACACACACACACTTTATAAAATTTCTTTCTCTCTCTTTTTCCCATTTCTTTTTTTCTGTATCTCTATGGAGAATCTGTATATAGGACTAAAGATATTGATTTATCGAGAAAAACAAATAAATAAAACAACTTTCTGTGGTGTCATTGCTCCTATGAAAAACATTGTGAAGGTTAACACTGATGAATCATACCTTTCCAATATTTCTTCATAGCAATAAGGATAGTAGGGGGAATTATTTTATTTGAAATAGAAGGAGAATAAATAGCACTAAAACATTCCTAGTTTTATACACAGATGGCGCGCTATATCGTCTTATATTTTGTAGAATATAGTTTTAAAAGGAAAAAGTATAGAATAATGAATACACTTTCTGCATCAATGTGTTTACCGTAAATGATAAAACTGAATCAGAAATCGTGTTACTACTTGTCAGATCTTTTAATTCATCATATTTTTAAACTTTAGCAAAATTTCTAGAAAAAGTTTTGCCTCTTTTTAACTTAATTTGTTTGGCAGAAAAAATCTTTCAGAGGGAAAGGTTTATTGAAACTTTTAGTTTAAATGAAATAAGTTTTCGAGAAACACATTCCTGAAGGATGATATTTTTTACTAAATAATATAGGACAAGGGATTCTAATTTTAGAAATTAATTTGTATTGAATACGAGATGATTAGTTCCTTATTACAAAAATAATAGAATTAAGCTTAATATTAAAAAAAACACTAATATTTGTCAGCTTTAGCATATTTTATCTGCCAAAAAAACACACCTGATTGACTTATAAGCGTATTTCTACATCCACGTTTTCTTGCTTGTTATATGGCATATTCAGTCACATCCATTTAGGGTTTATTTTACATAAATCAAAGTTAATATTTGGGACGAAGTCATGCACTCTTTTAAAAGGCCTATATATTTTTTTAATATCATATAAAATGCTTATTTTCCTTATATATTATTGTTATATTATTATAACCTTAGATGATTAAACCTTTATTTGTGTCTTTGAATATAATCTTATTTATAGCACGATATACAGAGGGTGTTCACACTTATAGGAAACAAGTTTTATTATAAAATATGAAAAATTAACACCATATTTGAAATTTTTCAAATGTTCTATTTGAAAGCCTTTTTGTTTATTTACAGAACGGCACCTGATTTTCCACGATAGCAGACACTTTCTGATCATGGTCATACTCAAAAGATCCCATTCTTCCTTTACCACTTTCCAGAGCTATTCTTGCCTATTTGGACATAATTAAAATATGCAAACAAGATGATATCAACATTTCTAAAAAAGGTATTTATAATATTATTCACGACAAAAATAACAAGTTTTTATTCAAAGCACCTACAGAGAAATGGACAAAAGATTATCACCCTATATCTGTGAGCACTCCTGCAACTGTCAAAAAAGTGAAAAAATATATTACAAAAGAAAATCCTATGCCGCAAAGAGATATAGCCAAATTAATAGGAACATCAGTGTCAACAATAAATAAAATAATAAATAAATAAAGATTTAGTCCTAAAAGCTACAAAAAAACATGCGGTTCACAAATTGTTTCAGAGCCATATTCGTCAGCGACACACTATCAGCAGATATTTTTATGAAAATTTCTTGGCTGCTGATAGATAGAAATTCATTGTTACATATGACGAAGCATGGGTATATTTAACCGATTGCGACAGAAAAAGAGCATATACTATCAAAAAAGGGTGGAAAAATCTAGGCCAATTTGGTTGAAGGAATGTGCCGAAAGTTACTCCAAAGGATTTATGGTGGCAACAAAGTCTGGTTTCACCATGATAACGCCACAAGTCATACCTCATCTTCAACCCAAGATTATTTGGAAGATATAAGGCAAAGAACAGGAATCAACACTATTCCAAAGAACAGAACCCCTGTAAAATCTCCTGATTTAGCCCTGATGGATTTTTGCATTTTTGGATGCCTTAAAAGAGCACTTGGAAAGAGACACCCTAGGACAATTGAAGGTCTCTGGAAAGTGGTAAAGGAAGAATGGGATCTTTTGAGCATGACCATGATCAGAAAGTGTCTGCTATCGTGGAAAATCAGGTGCCGTTCTGTAAATAAACAAAAAGGCTTTCAAATAGAACATTTGAAAAATTTCAAATATGGTGTTAATTTTTAATATTTTATAATAAAACTTGTTTCCCCTATAAGTGTGAACACCCTCTGTATTTTTCTTGATAAAACAGTTCCCTACTGTTCTTACTTGATTGGAAATATTGGGAAGATTTGGTTCGTCAATGGTGAACACTTCCAGCGGTTTGGCCTATCTTACTTTAATATTGTATTGAACTATCTATCCTTCTTGTACATCCAGCTCTTTTGAGTAAATCTTTGTAAATAAGGTATTTAAAGAAACTATATGTGAACATATAAGCTTTGAGAATACTAGAAATATATTTAGAAATCTTTAATTAAAAAGGCATATATATTGGATCAAAAAATCATTTATTTTACCAATATTTCAGTTGGCTGAACGCCAAATTCATCAAGGTATTATAACATTTTAAAGTGTGTCTAAAATGTTATAACACCTTGATAAAGGTTGGCGTTCAGCCAACTGAAATATTGGTAAAATAAATGATTTTTTGATCCAATATATGTATTTTTAATTAAAGATTTATTTATGGATTGCTCTATTTTAAAAATATTTATAAATGTACCAAAAGAGGCACCTCTCCCTTTAATTATGAATCAGAACGATGGTACTGTGCATCTCACCCTAGTAAAAAACTTTACTATTGATGATACAGAACATTTATAAATGTATGAATCTAGTGTTGCTCTTCCGTATACGTACGCACAATTCACGTTTAGAAAGAAACTAGCCGAATGACCCGGGCAACGCCCGTGTTTTACCCGATTAAATGCTTTTATTCAAATACTATTCGTTACAATTATAAATTGGCGCCGTGGGTGTCATTCTTGTATAATATATAAATGAGTTTTTAAAAGTGTAAAAAATAAAAATTCATCGGCCGGGAATCGAACCCAGGCCGCCTGCGTGGCAGGCGAGCATTCTACCATTGAACCACCGATGGTTATGAGAAATGGCCATATTTGGGTATTTATTCCATTCACAAAAGCAAACGGCGACAGAATTGATTAAGAAAGAATTGATTATGACGCTGATAACTGTATATATTAATTGACTTATACAATTTTTAAAATTGAAATTAAATTTGTGTGAAAGTTTAAAACACAAAAGAATACAAACACGAGAAATAGTATACTAGGACAATGTGGTATAATTAAAAAGAAAAAAAAAGCATTTCCAGATCGTGCACGTTCAAGTTGCTAATGGCACTGTTGGAATAGATATCAAATAGTTGTTGATATTTTCTATAATAAATGTCTTTTGAAAATTTTTTTTTTATCAACAATTAGTTGATATTTATTCTGATAGATGGCGTAATCAGCAACTTTCAATTAGACAATCAGGAGAATTATAAGTGTATTTGTTACTTATTTTAAATATAATAATTTTATTCGCGATCGAACGTTGTGGCCCACTGTACATATTATATCCCTAACACGATGCGACACCAGCCATCTCTGTCTTGAGCTCGATGTACCATCATGGTGTGTTCAAAAAGTATCGCGACTTTTGTGTTTTTTCCAAAATTATTTATTTATTCATGAATACCTATTTTGTCCCCTTCAAAGTAATCCCCATGAGATATTATACGCTTGTGCCAACGGTTTTTCCTTCGATATTCGAAGCACTTCAAAAAATAATTTTTTTAAATCTTTTTCAGCTCCTCCTTCGATGCCGTCTTTATCTCGTCAAGCGTAGCGTAACGTCGTCCTTTCATGGGCCTCTTCAGTTTAGGGAACTAGAAAAAGTCACAGTGGGCCAGATCTGGGGAATACGGTGACTGCGGCATCATTAGTGTGTTGTTTTTGGCCAAAAAGTCGCGCACAAGCAACGATGTGTGAGCAGGGGCGTTATCGTGGTGCAAAAGCCAATTTTTGTTCTTCCACAAATCCGGGCGTTTCTGGCGGATTGCTTCGCGCAAATTGCGCATAACTTGCAGGTAATATTCCTTATTGACCGTTCTACCCTGTGGCAAGAACTCATGATGCACAACGCCCCTGCAATCGAAGAAAACTGTCAGCAAAAATTTCACATTCGACCGAACTTGGCGCGCTTTTTTCGGTCTTGGTTCGTGCGGCAGCTTCCATTGAGATGATTGAGCTTTGGTTTCCACGTCATAACCATAAACCCACGCTTCGTCACCAGTTATGACCCTCTGGAGCAAATTTGGGTCGTCGCGGACAGAGTCCAACATCTCATTAGCAATGTTCATGCGATGCTGTTTTTGGTCGCAATTGAGCGATTTTGGTACGAATTTCGCGGCGACCCGTCTCATACCCAAATCATTGATAAAAATCGAATGGCACGAGCCAATCGATATGTTTAGGTCCTCAGCAACTTCTCTAACGGTGATTCGACGATTGGCCAATATCATTTTCTCCACTTCATTAATTTTTTCGTCTGTTGTTGAAGTGCTCAGGCGTCCGGCACGCTCTTCGTCGTTCACATCTTTTCGGCCTTCTGAGAACATTTTGTACCACCGATAAACGTTGCTTCGGTCCAAGGTAGTTTCTCCGTATGCCACAGTCAACATTCGGAATGCATCCGCGCACTTAATTTCGTTTTTCACACAAAATTTGATACAGGTTCTTTGATCCATTTTTTTTAATAGGTAAAAATCGAAGACGATCCAAAACACCTGCAAGCAAAGCAGCTGTCAACAATTAAGTGAACATTCAAAATGGCCGAGCTTGTCGGCATTAAGTGAGAGACATGAGTACCAACATAAAGCCACAAAAAGATCGAAATTCGAATATACGTAACCCGCGAAAATTCAAAATTCGCGATACTTTTTGAACACACCTCGTATACTGATGATTTAATGGCAAGCATAAGTCTGCGGCTGCTTATACTGTAAGTACACCACCTATGTGCACATGTAGAAGCCGTTTTGAACATTTAAACTTACAAGGTGTGAGCTGGATAAACGATCCATTTAGTGAAAGAGGGATAATTAGAGTGTTGGCCTGAGTTCAACATTTTTTACTTCGGCGTGTCTATAGACCTTTACCTTAGTACCACCTTACAATCGGAAATCTTCGACCTTTTTGGACCAAAGCAAATAAATCAAGACAGTGTCTATTACTGAAATAAATGGCTGTTTTGAATCAAGAGAATCAAAAGATTCTGTAGAACGAAATTTGACAATTATACCGCAAATGTTTCTTTTAAACGAAAATTCGAAATTTATTTTGAGGAGAAATAACGATTATTTCTAACCTTAATACTCTTCACAATTCATCCTATCATACTTCATCCCCAAGGTTAGAAATAATCGTTATTTCTCCTTAAAATAAATTTCGATTTTTCGTTTAAAAGAAACATTTGAAGTATAATTTTCAAATTTCGTTCTACAATCATAAGCCGCATTATATTGTATTACAAAAGATTCTGTGTGTGTTCAACTTTTAAAACGGTACATGTCTTTATTACATTCACTAACTTTCAAGCTAAAAGGTCTTCCACAAACCTAAAAACTATACTAACTAAAATTATAGTTAGGCTTGTATAAGAGCTTTTAGCTCGAGAAGCTAGCTAGATGAATGTAATAGAAAAACCTACCGTTTTAAAAGTTGTATAGAATCTTGTAATATGCTTGATTTAAACGGTGTCTATTGTAAGAGCATTTTTCCCTTTTAGCCAGTCGAAGAGCATTGTGCTTGAAAACTGGCGTCTTAACCACCTGTCGAATTATTTAACAAACATAGACATGTTAGAGCTTTGGTGTTAGTTGAAAAAATGTTTTGCGTTTGAGTAGCGAAAATTGATCTCCCACGCCTTCTCATTGGATGAATGTGGCCATGTTTGTACATGAAAGGGGTGCAAAGGTGATGCGAGGGACTCTTGTTTAACTGTAACCAAAACCGAGCTACCATTCTTGCCCCAGTTAATAGGATTCTATCCATCACATGTTTATGTGTATATAAATCTAACATCATATAGAACCAATGTAACATTTATAACCTTGTATTATAAACCTTTGTAGATAGTTTGAGTAAGGCGTAACGTGTAAAGTTCGCATAAAGCGAATAGTTCACCAGGAATAAATAAATTGTTGTTGTTGCTAGGAGTTGTTGGTTGGAGACGCTTAAAGCGTTCTCTGTGTGCTTGGTCCGAGTCTGGTGATCTCCTCGCATACCTGTGTTACCCAGATCCGTTCCTATCAACGCTCCAGCGATTTTATTCGAATAAAAGATAGGTACTGCTTATAGCTTATCGTGTTTTGTTTTTTTATTTACATCCTCCCTTTTTGTTGTCGTACCCTTGTTGTATAAATTTTTTATTGTGTTAAGCTACTTTTTTACTTTAGGGCCTAGTACTTTTTACTTTTGTGTCTAAACCCGTAATAGTCACTTTTGTCACACTAATCAAAAGACACATTTCGCTTAATGATCAATTCTCTTTAAGAGAAACACCTGGTGATTGTTCTTCCTACAAGTGTCTAGTGGGTCAAGAGGAATTCTTCAGAATATCGCGAACTGTACGTGGATGATTGCCCAGTTTGGACGGCGAGATGGCCATGAATCCTATTACTAAACAGAACATATGGCGTCATCTGAATGTTGAGGGTGGACTAATTTAACGTCATTTTGGTCATTTAATATGAAGAGCTGTCACCGAAACAAAATTATTTATGAAATTTCTACAAAACACTAACACAAAAAATAAATCCAAAAATGCGGGCTTCAAATGAATTCTATAATAGTTGTAGTAATCTGATAGATTAAATTGCCGAAAAACTGAGAGGTTTTCACCGCTGATAAAGCAAAAAGCAAGACCTCTCTAATATTTTCATATTAATATCTCATTATAATTGTGAAAATTCGTACTCTACCAGGTATAAAATATATATAATAAAATAAAAATAGTACTGAATAATATTCTACTTCCAACAAACGCACCTATACATATCGGTATATTGAGAACATATCAGAACATTCAGCTCATATAAGAAAAATTCCATATTCAAAGTAGCCATCTTTTAACTCCGCTCAGTTTTTGTCAAAGTTTGTTGACATTCCTGATAGCCACAATCTTCCAATGACACTTGTAACTATCGCGAAAAAAAATAAGGAGATAAATTTGACGTTCGCGATATTTTTTTTACTATCTTTTATTTTGTAAGATTTTTTTAGTTATTTACGTAGTTTCAAACAACAATGGAAGATTGTTTCGAAGATGCAAAAACTGTATGAAAAAATATTGAAAGATTCGATTGTTTAAAAGTAAAACACCGAGCACAACAATCGTGGGGGTCGGTGAACGAGTTGTATAAACAGTCGATTTCCGACAGTTACGTTCCAGGATCGAATCCCGCACTGGGAAATTTTTTTCTAAATAAAAAATTGTTTCATGGCCCCGATTCTTACAAAATTCCAACCTCACCAATGGACTCTGGCACATTTATAGATATACATGTAATATATCCAAAGTTATTACACTGCAATATTTGATGTATTACACTGTTGTAGAATCCTGTCGACTTAACCGTTCTGTGACAATATCGTTGCGGAATTTCTTGTTGTTCGATGAGAATGGTGAGATTTGGTTGAAACGCAGTCGTTGAGTGGAAGTTGAAGCATACAGTTAGGAATAATCAGGACACGTGATGAGGTTTGAAAATAAAAGGCAACTGGGTTGGAGGAAAGAAAGCTTGAGAAGAGCGGAGCGATTTTGATTGTTAATTATCTGATCACATGGCGGTGATTGTACTTAGCTATGAGCTGAGCGGAGGGGAGAGAGGTCCAGAGCCGATGTCACCTCGTTGGGAGCGAAGGAGCAACTCTAGGTGTTGTTCCTATGAGAGCCAAATCACTACTGACAATTCTTGCTTCTCGATTTAACACCACGAGTTGTCTTCTTTCCCATTGGTCGAAGGATGGAACGTGCCCGTTTTTCTATTGGTTGACCTACTTAGTTATTGCTTCCTAATTGGACCGGCGGCTTTCTTTGGTGGAAGATACGCTCGGCCTGGTCAGGAAGTATCGAGTGTTAGTTCGACTCTATTTACTTCCGCGGTTATCAAATACGACCGGTCCTGTCCGGAAATATTGGGCGTCTCTCTACTTTTATAACTTTTGCGGTCACCAGATACGTCCTGCCTCTGTCAGGAAGTATTGACTGTACAAGTTATTTATACTTGTGCCCGCTTTTAGCCTGCTTCCTATGTCTTGTTGCTACTTTCTTTCCTCCAGTTACCTTATTCTTTATTAAATCTTTGAAAATCATACATTGTACATGCATAGTGGGTCGGGGGTGCATACAATTATATACAAATTATGACAGATGCGCCCCCTACATGTGAAGAATTCAAGAAGGGGTTAGCCTGAGAGAATTCTGTAAAGGGAAAAATAATTTTGTGGGAAAATTAGTTGTGGGTATTGAGAGGTTATTTACAAGCATTGGTGGTGATATAAGAAGTAATATAGAATGGTGTTGATGATATAGGTTGAGTATAATTAATAGAAATCAAAAAATTTTTTAATTGTAAGAAATCAAAATGAATGCTATGGTACATAGTGGATTAAAAAGAAAAGAAAATGCGCCTAACTAATTTCTACTCGAAATTGGAAAAAAATCGAGGGAGTTCTATTAGGGCTTTTGAGAAATCAAAAATAATATAAAAATAAAAAGTTGGACGAAATCAAAGTAAATGCTTGGTTGCATGATGAGGAAAAAAAATGCTTTGTTGCATGGTGAAAAAAGAAAAGTGCTTGTTGCATGGTAAAAAGAAATGCCTAATTATATTTTACTCGAAATTGGGAATGGAAATCGAGGGATTTTTATTAGGTCTTTTGAGAAATCAAAAAATAAAAATAAAAATAAAAAGTTGGAAGAAATCAAAGTGAATGCTTGATGCATGGTGAAAAAAAAAGGAAAAATGCCTAACCATATTCTTGCTCGAAATTGGGAATGGAAATCGAGGGATTTTTATTAGGTCTTTTGAGAAATCAAAAAATAAAAATAAAAATAAAAAGTTGGAAGAAATCAAAGTGAATGCTTGATGCATGGTGAAAAAAAAAAGGAAAAATGCCTAACTAATTTTTGCTCGGATTTTGGGAAAAGAAAACGAGGAAATTTCATAAGGTGTTTTGAAGAAATCAAAGTAAAATAAAAAGTTGGAAGAAATCAAAGTGAATGCTTGGTTGCATGGTGAAAAAAAAATAGAAAAAAAAAAGAATGTTTTTGTAAATCAAAGTAAAATATAATATCCAATTTTAAAAGAAAACCAATGAGTTTTCGTTGATTTGCAACTATGATAATATAAACTAATTGGTAAAAAAAAATGATAATTCATGATTAAAAGTGATAATAAGTTGAATAAATTGATAAATTGATTATATATTTAAATTTTAATTGAGAGAAAATAATGAAAATGATTAATATGAACAATAAGGTGTATTGGTTTGAACCCTTTTGTATCTACATGCCCTATAAATTTTTTAATTGCTCAATTATGCCCTATAAATTTTTGTCTTTGTGTGTGTTGTGAAAAATGTTAGAAGTCTGTAAAGTAATTGATTACTTATAATAGGGATGTGAGCTCATTTAGAATGTTTGTGTGTGTGACGTCTTGTGCGTGTGGAATTGGATTGTAAAAATCGATATGTAGTTCGAATTGGGATCCAAGACTGGCGATAGGGAGGAGTCTGTGGAGGGGAAAAGTGATGACCGATCTAAAAATTACCCTCCCTTGTTTGCAAGTAATTGGATCCGGAAGTGGGGGAACTACGTTTCCTGTCCGCCTAATTGATTTTGTGTGCGACTTGCATCTTGTTTTTGGAGGGTGACTTCTCCGACATTGGTTGGTCATCTTTCAGTCACTTCTATCTCCTCGGAATCTATTTAGATTTTCTGCAAAGATGTTTCCTAATGTTTGTCCAAAATTAAAAACTGCCTCTTGTAGTTCGAAAATTTTATGAGCGGGCATGGTATAGATAAACAAATAATTAAGAAATAAAATTGGGATGCATTTGTATGGTAGAACTAACAAACAAAGGATGAAAATCAGATGAAAGATAGGGTATTGCCCCATGTTCTTCCATATTTTTGTAAATGGGGACTCTGAAATATTTGTTTGAACCTTATTAATTGTAGAATTTAAATGATTGGTAGGTTCGCAGTTCTCTTGTTTGATCGTTAATGGTTTTATTAGCGATATGTCGGCGGTAATTGATTTAAGTTGAGATGTGTGATCGTTTCTCTGACGTGGGTGGTGTAATTTTGGCATTGTTTGTGTTGTGTGTACGCTGTGCTTTATGTACGAATTTTGTTTTGTTTTGGGGCCTGTGTCGGTATTTTTACGTGAAGGTTGGTCGGATTCATCGATTCTTCTAGCGAATCGGCAGGTGGGGCAGATTTTTACCTGTTTTGCGATGTCTTGTGTCATGTTCTGCCAATAATATTGTGACGAGATGAGTCTCGTCATCTTGGAGATGTTTGGATGGTGGTGTTGTGTGTGTACGGACTTAAGAAGTCTGGCTGTAAGTGAACTTGGGACTATAGTTTTAAGTACTCCTTTTCGGGAGACGGTGCGCAGTTCATTGTGATCCATAGTCACGCGAGATTTTCCCGGTGGAGAAGACTGTTGGCTCTTTATGAGTGGCGCATCTAGAAAGCCACAAAATGGGATACGAGTTACAACGCCCGTTTCATATTGTTGTACTCCATTTATGCTACGGACCTCATATTCGTATCTTGACAGTCTTAACCTCCATCGAAACAATCTGCCTGACGGGGCTTTGATCTCTTTCAACCACTGCAATGCAGGATGGTCAGAAAGTATTGTAAACTTTCTGCCCATTAGACAGGCGCGGAAGTTATCCACACTTTCCACAATGGCTAGGCATTGTAGTTCCAAGTCTGAATAATTTCGCTCGTGACCACGCAGAGAGCGGCTGAAATGTTGAACTGGGTATGTCTTCCCATCAGGGTAGACTTGTTTAAGAATGCCTGCAATGCCGAGCGTTGAGGTGTTACAGTACACCTGGCATGGCAGACCTTCTTGGTAAAGGTGTAATGTGGGGTGTGTGGTAAGGCTTTCTTTCAGGTTAGTGAACGCTTTCTGGCATTCGTCACTCCAGACCCACATGACATCCTTTTTTAGAAGGTTGACAAGTGGCGTCCGCAAGCGGGCGTGGTCCGGAATGAACTCTTTATAGGCGTTCACAGCTTTTAGGAAAGATCGCAATGTTTTTCGATTGTGTGGTTGTTTGGTGGCGTGAATTTTTTCTATGTTTTGTGTAGACGGGATGATTGTATTATTCTTAACGGTTGTGCATGCGCTTGTTGGTTGTTGTTGTCTTTTGGCGCGCGTGTTGCGTTTGTTGTGCGGGTTGTGCGTGTTTGTTGCGTGGTGACGTATGGGTGCGTGTATGTTGTGAGGTATATTTGCGTGGTTATGGTGTGGCGATGTATGGTCATGTATGGATTTTGTGTGGTAAGTGGGTGAGCGGTGTCGGTGTACGGACACTTTTTTGGGCATTATTGGAATTGTAGGTTGAAGTCGTGGTGGCTTTATATGTTGTGGGCATGAAAAGTTGCGTGGTGTGAGATTAGAATGGTGGCATGTAAATATTTGAGGTTTGGGCAATGAATGCAGGCAAGGGTTTCCATGTGTGAAAGCTTTGTGTGCTGTACGAGTCCTTTGGGACAGGTTTTGGTCTAGCCCGTGCTTGCATTCATTTGGTACATGTTTAGATACATGGTTAAAGGGGTAGGTAGGGTTAGATAAGAGTTCAAATTCAATTCTTGACGCCATAGGGGGGGTGCCTACCTTAGTCTCGAAAAGTCTGCTCGGCTGGGGTGTCTCTGGCTTGACTTGGTTGTTGTGGACTCGGGACTGGTGATTTTGGGACTGCTTGCACCGTCCGCGAAGTGGAAGTGAAGTCCGGTACTGGAATGTCGTTTCGGGATCGTTTGCACTGTCCCGGTTTGTGCGGATTACTTTCAAGTGCGGGGTACGGGTACGGCATGGCGGTGGATGACTCCTCGGTGGTCGGTGTCCGGTCTCGGTGACACTTGCCTGGGGTGGTGGCACGTGCGTCGGCTGCCGCGCTCATCTCGCCTTTCGGTCGGCGGGGGGTGTGGGCTGCTCCGGGGGTGGCGCTACGGAACGTCGTTTGTAGTTGAGTGGACCTTGCTCCTTGAAGTGCGGCGGTCAGCTGCAAAATTATTGTCGCCAGGGTGTGTTTTGTCGCTTCGCTCGTTGCCAGTTTCTTCCCTCTTTCTTTCGTAGGGTTGTCCGTTTTTACGCCTATGGGATCCTGATTAAATTCCATCTCTTTATCCTGTCGACTCTATGTAATATATCCAAAGTTATTACACTGCAATACTTGATGTATTACACTGTTGTAGAATCCTGTCGACTCTATGTAATATATCCAAAGTTATTACACTGCAATATTTGATGTATTACACTGTTGTAGAATCCTGTCGACTTAACCGTTCTGTGACAATATCGTTGCGGAATTTCTTGTTGTTCGATGAGAATGGTGAGATTTGGTTGAAACGCAGTCGTTGAGTGGAAGTTGAAGCATACAGTTAGGAATAATCAGGACACGTGATGAGGTTTGAAAATAAAAGGCAACTGGGTTGGAGGAAAGAAAGCTTGAGAAGAGCGGAGCGATTTTGATTGTTAATTATCTGATCACATGGCGGTGATTGTACTTAGCTATGAGCTGAGCGGAGGGGAGAGAGGTCCAGAGCCGATGTCACCTCGTTGGGAGCGAAGGAGCAACTCTAGGTGTTGTTCCTATGAGAGCCAAATCACTACTGACAATTCTTGCTTCTCGATTTAACACCACGAGTTGTCTTCTTTCCCATTGGTCGAAGGATGGAACGTGCCCGTTTTTCTATTGGTTGACCTACTTAGTTATTGCTTCCTAATTGGACCGGCGGCTTTCTTTGGTGGAAGATACGCTCGGCCTGGTCAGGAAGTATCGAGTGTTAGTTCGACTCTATTTACTTCCGCGGTTATCAAATACGACCGGTCCTGTCCGGAAATATTGGGCGTCTCTCTACTTTTATAACTTTTGCGGTCACCAGATACGTCCTGCCTCTGTCAGGAAGTATTGACTGTACAAGTTATTTATACTTGTGCCCGCTTTTAGCCTGCTTCCTATGTCTTGTTGCTACTTTCTTTCCTCCAGTTACCTTATTCTTTATTAAATCTTTGAAAATCATACATTGTACATGCATAGTGGGTCGGGGGTGCATACAATTATATACAAATTATGACATACATTATCTAAATAAGGGCTAAAACAACAACAAAAAAAACTTTAATTTCTCTACTGAAATGTTTTCTTTCTAAAAAAGGTGGCAGCAAATACCTATTCCTTTCTTTAATATAAAGATACATACACATTTATAAAATTAAAAATCTTCTTATAAAAAGGATAACTTCTCCCTTTAAAATATATTTTTTAAAATCAGATAAATTTCTTGTTTCTAACTACCGTGTGTGTCCATCATTTGAATCAATCATCCTAGAAAGCGGAAAATTAAAAGAATATAAAAATATTATTTAAATAAAGATATAGATTTTTTATTTCCTAATCCGTAGAAACTTAGAATCTCATCATTCAGAAGACCAGTGTATCTGTAAGCTATGCAAAGAGTCAGAAGAAAAGGAACATATGCAAATATGTATCTAAACATCTATTTCCTATTTTTGCTGTGTATTGAAGATAAATTTGCGCTCCCTAGTGAAGATAATCTCACAAAAATAAACATCTATAATTCATTTATTTGATCATCTCTACGCAGAGCGTGTAGATTCAATCAGTGAATAAATTATTGTACCACCACCGCCGTGTCGAGGATGGCCAAATGAGCACGCGGGATCGGTAAGGATCTTTGTTTGACTCCTCTTTATTTACCTTCGTGTATTCATGGATGAAGGCATGTTGAATATGCCTACTTCCGCCGGGGAGGACTACGTCACCACTACGTTCCGGCCAGCCAATCACAGTGCTGCCCAAGTTGACAGTCTCTCTCCCATTTGCTATCAGTCTAAATAAAAGGAGCTTAACCCTTGCCTGTTGTTTACGTCGACTCCGCGTGCTTTCAACTATATCCATTTAAATCAGATGATATAGTAAGATAATTAACTACTTCTTTTCGCTATCACATCATCTAGTCTAGCTTCAACTTATGTCCATCAATGGAAAACAAAGAAAGTAACATACATCATCCAACAGTCTACAACAGGGAAGACGACTTCACTTCTGGCCAGATGGGTTTCTTCCTTCTTGGTTGGTGCGAACACATGTGGCCGAATTGACCCTACTTGTCACCACGGCGTTGCCGAAGCTTTTTGCATAACAATATTTCTAATATAGGCAAAAATATATATTTTTTAAACTAAATTCACAAAATTTATTTATAAGAGCCGTGCATCGTGGCCCGTGGCTGTTTAGCCACTTTCCCATGCATAATTCCTCCAAAGCTTTCAGCTTGCATAAAGGATGCCATGCGATCTGGAAACCCTAAAAGTATTTTAAACTTGCCTTGCAAACTGCTGCAAGGATAAATTTCAATGGCCTAGGAATCGCAGCAATTTATTCCAAGGGCTTCTCACTACGGACAAAGTGCCGAAATAGGAAGAAGAGTGATCAAACTACTGATTCTAATGATGAATTCATCGAGCAATCAACTTGGTGCATTACCTATTGGCGTTGAGAAGCTATTTTCTTTATCAAGTTAAAGTCAAGATAGGGGATTTCCCAAGTAGTGCTTGAAACCATTATTCTGGACTTTGGATTATTACTTATGCAGCAAATTTTTCCTCCACTATCATATTTCATTTTCCCATAATTCAAAAATTAGTTATAAAATAAAGGATAATCTTTTCTAATAATTAATTCTATAGCCTCCTCATTCGTAATTTATCTTGGTCATCCACACTCGTGCATGAAAATAATAAAGATTGGTAAGCCATAATAATATTTGAAAAAGCTTCTAGCTGATATTATGGAGTATTGAAATGTTGAGGAGGAGGTTAAAATTACCAATTATAGGATTTTTTTGTCTTATGCTTTAATTTCTTTTAATGTAAATGTTAGGACACCTCGTGACCTTTATAATATATTGTCGCGAGTATCGTCCTGAAAACACCTACAACCTCCCCCCAATAGATGGCGCTTTAGCCTATTTCTAATCTGGGACTGGTGTGGAAATTGCCTGCTGCTGTGGTCCTGTTTCCTGGGGTTTATGGTTGTAAATACCCGTTTATATTGACTCCAGGATGTAACGTACTGTAAATACCCGTTAATTGATATTCGAGTTCTTATGTAATGTGGATTAAAGATTACAATAAGTGTTAAAAGACTTGTTGCCGGTTGCTGTTGTGACTCTCTCCCCAACATCACAGTAGCTACTATTCTGGTAAGTCTCTCGTGTCCCCCCACCAGTGGTAACGTCGAGAGATACTGCCAGAGGGAAAGAAGATTCACGTGAGTGGTGGTTCTCTGAAAGTTTTTGGGCTGGCTGCAGAGGTGGAGCAACGGAGCCAGGGTAGGTGATCCACGGTGGAGGAAGCGACGTCGTCGCGAAGAACCAAAGGGGAAACGCACGACAATATATAATATTCCGCGGTTTACGCAAAATCTCACCTAACCTAACCATGTCCCACCCTTTCCCTTCAAAGCTGCAAAGCTCTGGTGGCTGTGAGGCGTAGATGAGCCTGAAGCCTTCAGCCTGAGAACGCCCCTTCCTTATGGTCGAGACACATTGAACTATGGTAGCTGACTTAACCCCACTAGCACCAAGCCAAAATCCAACATAAACTCTAACTAAATGCACCTTCCCTATGGGAAAACCACAGATCCATGGTTTCGTGGTGGCTGCTCACGATGGCACATCTTCAGGCAGAGCACCAGCTCCACCACGATCCCTGGACCTTTCCCAAACAGACCCCAAGATGTCCAGGTTCCTCTCAATTATATTTTTAATGAAAACTTTTTATTGTGATCCTTATTTATTTTGATGGATTTTTAAAATTGTATAATTTTGTATTTTTCTCATAGAGAAAGGTTGTGATAGCTTTGGGGTGAGTTTGGCAAAACTGGAGGCAGTAGCGAGGATATTGGAATTTTAGAATGAGGGAAGGAGAAAAATTAAACAGAGGTAGTTGCTGAAACAATGAAAGCCGCTGGCTGCGGCTCTGGCCGCACTGGACTCTATTTCTCAATCCTGGACGTTGCACGTGATGGGCTGCTGAATGAAGGTAGGTAGAGCAGGATGGGTTGTTTATGTTGGCAAAAATATTTGATTTTTTTTTTTTTTGCTTATTTTTAAAGTAAGTTTTTAGATCCTCTTTTTTTTAGAAGCTATATATATTATATATATTTATTTGTTTTGAAACACTAAAATAATCCATATTTAATTTTTTTTTAATTAAAAGGGCATATATCAGATTTAATAAATTATAGATGCCTTTTTATTATCTAAATATTTAATTGTATTTTCTAATTGGGGTAGCTGGCGTTCTGCGCTCTAGGAATCTGAATTATAAATATCTAATATTCAGATTAAATCCTTTTTTGCGCTCTATATATGTATTTTTGTTTGTGTATATCAAAATTTTTCTTTGGTTACCAAATAAATTTTGTTCAATCAAAAAGGGGTGTCTATTTCCTTCCTTTGGCACGTTTTGATAGGGGTATAGCTTTAGATCTCTTCATGGGCCAAATATGAACAAATTTTCTCTTGGCGCTTCAGTGACTACAGGCACCCTCAATTTTGGACACGTAGATTGAAAATAGCTTTAAATAAACATCTACAGCAAAATTTTTATTAACATAAGGAGGGATATATATAAATGCTATGGAGGGTGAGGAAGAACTTACAGGCAGATAATCCAAAGTGTATGTTAGGCCTTTTTGGAAAAATCGATTCTGCTTATTGCTGTTTGTGGAGCGAGTTTCAGAGTTCCATAAGATTTCACTGTATTCATTAGAATTTGGCGCTTCAGTGACTACAGGCACCCTCAATTTTGGACACGTAGATTGAAAATAGCTTTAAATAAACATCTACAGCAAAGTTTTTATTAACATAAGGAGGGATATATATAAATGCTATGGAGGGTGAGGAAGAACTTACAGGCAGATAATCCAAAGTGTATGTTAGGCCTTTTTGGAAAAATCGATTCTGCTTATTGCTGTTTGTGGAGCGAGTTTCAGAGTTCCATAAGATTTCACTGTATTCATTAGAATTTCCCCTGGTCAACAGCCTGTATAGTTCACGTTTCTTCTTGCATCTCACTCGTCCTGAACCAGCCTTTCTGAAACCAGAATCCTTTGTGGCAGAAGCTGCCAAGGTCTCTAGACTAGGCCGCCCCTCCCTTGACCTTCTTTCTGTCTCTCACAGATTTTCTGTATCAGACAGTACTTTCGTCCTCAAATTTTCCTATTTGTCATCTTCTCTTCACGCACATTTTCAGGCTGCTATTTCAACTTATTTTTAGACAACTTCTAGATTGAAATAAGTTTCTCTTTCCACTATTTTGTTCTATCTGAGACCACTACATAGAAATTATTTTATTTAAAAATATATTATTAAAATATTAATAAAAAGTCGACAAATAAGACAAAAATATGCACATTAGAATACTTACACACCTTGATTATTTGTGAACGCACACAACAAGCAATATAAGTTAAAAATAATTCAAGGCACAATAATTGTGATTAATATATTTTAAAGTACAAGGTTAGATCAAAGGGTAATGCACGATCATCCATAATTTTTTATTTGGCAAACCATAAAGTTGAAACTTTGTATATATGAATACCTAACTATTAGCTATATATATTGGCATCATTCAATATATCCACCTTCCCTCCATACACATTTGGTCCAGCGTTCTTTCCAACTCACAATTTCATCATTTCAAATGTTCAATCGCGTAGAGAATGCTTTAATATACCAAACAGGTAGAAGTCGGAAGGAGCCAGTTCAGGATTGTAAGCTGGATGAGGCATCAAAGTCCACCCATATCTGGATATTTGAGCCAATGTCTGTTGTGAGGCCTTGCATTGTCCTGATGAAATTTGATTTGACAACCTTTTATGCCAGGCCTTTTTGTTGAAATGGCTTTGTTTTAGCTTTTCTAATGATTTAGAATATCTTTCCATGTTGATGGAAGTATTTTTTTTTCAAGCATGTCCATTAATATGAGCCCATCTTGATCCCAAAAGACCATGATCATGATTTTGTCTTTGAAAAGGGAAAGCCTTGGTTTTTTTCTTGACTGGAGACATTTTATCGGTCCATTGCATTGATTGAAGCTTTCAAGAAGAGTCATAATGATAAACCCAAGTCTCATCACACGTTATGACTCCTTTAAAGGCCTCAGAAGCTGGTCCTGGGTGAGATTTTCTAAACAAATTTCTTTCGTAGTTTGCATCATTTCTCGTGTTAGAAGCTTTGGCACCCATTTTGATCACAATTTTCGATAGCTAAGATCTGAAAGTAGTTTAAGAGCACTTCCTTTAAAGGTTGAAAGTTTTTCATCAATTGATATGTCGTTATTTTCGGTTATTCTTGACAATTTTCTCAACAAGAGCCAAATTTAGGTCTGTTGTGTTAGTTGAAGGTTCACCTGGCCTCTCTTTGTCATGAAGATCAAAATCATCTTTCTGGAAGCACTGAACCCATCTCTATATAGTGCTTCTATCCTATGTTTCGTTTAAATATAATGGCTGAAGTTTTGAGTTAATTGTTGTGGCTGAAATGTCACTGGACTTAAAGAGGAACTCATTCACCGACCGTTGTTGGATTCTTGTGTGTTCACATTAGGCTTCATATCTGATAACAATACATATATAAATCAATTCTGATTGCAGATATGAAAAGCCGAGTGTTTTATTCTTCAGAAAATATTTATTTTATGATAATAAATTATTTATATATTTTTATAGGGATGATTGTACATTACTTATTGACCCAACCTTGTATGATCATAATCCATTTTAAAGCAGCAATCAAATGACAAAGTGCAGTCGATTTCTACAAAAGAAACTATATCAACGCTTATTTTTGTCTCATATTTGTAAGCTGCTTTATATAATCTTATTGCGATGAGGAGGAAATATCAGTAGCTAGTTTTTCAATTATTATTTCAATATTTAAAAAATTAAATTTGATATATTTTCAATTTGATTGATAGATTTTTGTGAGTGTATCGAAAAAAAAAATTTTTTTTGTTACATATCTATTTTTATTTTCCTTGAAATATAAATAAAAAATAATTTATTTTGACTCACAACAAATCTCTAAACACTCTTCCAAGGGCGCCTGTCTATAAACAAACCGAAGAAAATGAAATTAAACTATTTAAATAACTATATTGAGTAAACTAAATATAAATAAAATAAGATTAAGCTATATAATATATTTTGAAGTAAGCATATTTATCGAGCCTTGATGTTTTTGTAAAAAAGTATTCAACTTTTACACGTTTCATAAGTTATTTAAAGGTTAAAAATGCAAAAGTATACGTTACTATGGCTAGAATAGGATATTTTACTTTTGGTATCGTTAAAATTTCAAAAGTTTAGTATAATTAGTTTAGTAGATATAAAATTAAACATTAGTAATATTCTTTAAATGTCCCTCATGGCCTGGTGTTTTCATTTTTAAAGGCTAATTTTATACGTTAATATATATATGGAAAAATATATTTCATATTACTAAACACGATTTACCTTCAATTAAAGACTACCCTAATCACAAATTGGAAAATGCATATTGAGTTACATATGCATTATGTAACTGTGCAAGAAAGGTCATATGCCATCAAATTTCTACAATTCAGAAACTAATTCTAAATAACAAAGGTGTACATTAGGATTCTAAAGTGAAATATTTTTTGCGAAAAGTTGGGGACACTCATTTCTACGGCCACTTGTAGCAACTTGACACTTAATCTAACAATCCACAAGGTTAGGTTAGGTTTTGTTTTAAGTAAAGGAAGTAATTTTTGCTGACTGTGACTAAGTCTAGTATGGAAGAATACAATCGGTTGCCACTCGGCTACAGAACTGTGTATCCTGCTAAATAACCTTATGTAACAAACATGGATAAAAACAGGACAGTGAAAAATGAATTCTAGCACTTTTATTTCACTTTTAGCTGCCCTCTCATGCAAGTTCTCCACAGGTTCATTACAGTTTAGTCATATATGTAGAATGTATATATACTTTAACCTTTTTTTGACATTTTACCCATGATATTCAAGAGTATAGAAGACATTGTGTAAAAACATAGCATTACTAATACTGAGCATCCATACTTTAGTTACACTGCTAAAGATTTCATAAACACCTCTTGACCTTGAACATTGTAATTCATCTGAACATTGACATATGAAAACTATTTATATGTATTCCTCTTTAACCTTTTTAATTCAACAATTTTCAAATTCCAATATCGGCCTATTTACTTTAAATTACTATAATTCAACACCAACTTCCAAACCAACAATTTTTAGCCCTTTGGGGGGGTTAAAGAAATTGGACTGTATATTGTAATTGGCACATGGTTTAAAATTTGTATATTGTAATTATTGTATTGTAGCAATGGGTTTAAAATTTTGATAATTTTATCTATAAAACAGGTTATAAAGATCAAAATCCATATTGCTGATATGAGTGATTATGTATGATAGATTTTTATTATTAATTTCACCACTAGTTGGATAAAATTAGATATTTCTATACATTTATGGTAAAAAAAAGGTAAATATACAATTGACAATTACCAATCAGTTGTGATATACTCTCATGATCTAAATAATGACAGGGCAACTAAAAGTGAAATCTATCTTGAAAGTCGTTCTTTTCAATGATAGCAATTGCAAATCCATTTCAAGTAGAAATTCTCCTTCTGGAATCTTGATTCTTCAACATGGTTCGGCAAACTATGTGTATTGACTTGTTCCATACATGTTGTGCAATCGCCAATGGTCAGCCATCATAGAATGCAATCTCATCCTTATCTGAGCATTTCTTTCCATATCTTCTAATTTCAGACCATTCTACAGTACAGCAGAATCTCCATGAGAGGACACCCACACTAAAGGACACCTCTCTACAAAGGATAGTTTTCATTTGCAAAATTACCATTTTTACTATTTAGCAACTCTCTGGTAAGAGGACATCTCTCCTTAAAGGACACTTTGGCTCTGCAATTAGATGTCCTTTACCATATCTTTCCATTATCTTACCTTATCCATATCTTACCATTCTTTCCATATCTTCTAATTTCAGACCATTCTACAGTCCAGCAGAACCCCCATGAGAAGACACCCACGCTAGAGGACACCTCTCTACAGTTTTCATTTGCAAAATTGCCATTTTTACTATTTAGCAACTCTCCGGTAAGAGAACACCTCTCCCTAAAGGACACTTTGGCTCTGCAATTAGGTGTTATCCTTTACAGAGAGGTTCTACAGTATTAGGTTATTAAACCAATATCCTTCCTTGATCTCCTCCTTTCATTCTCCAATGTGTATCACTCCAGTATGGGTCAATAGATAATCTTCCATTGGTCCTCTGAGTAAATGTACTGAGACTTCCCAACTCTCCCAAATATTCAACTGACACAATCCACAAACTAATTTGATCTACAAGGTGATAAGACTAAATCTAAATAAATAAATAGTGTGTGTAACAGCCTTGTTACTGAAATGTCATACACTATTTATTTAGTCTTATCCCTTATGTTTCTTATCTATAATCCAAATTGTGTTTTTATCATAATTTTATCTATTTTAAGATATCTAAGCTAATCAAAACTATGCAAAATTAGGATTGTTTATAGTGATTTGATCTCTATGAGATTGACTAGCATTTTAGTTGTGTCATGGCCGCACAGAATTTAAAGCTTCTCAATATGTAGACACTCTGACTGAATCATTGAGCCAACATTCAGCCTCCACTGTGCCATAATTGTATACTACACCCCTTGTGCAGTTTATAAATGTTGCCAATAACAAACCCAAGCCGATACATGGCTGTCACAATAGCACTGTATCTAAAGTACACTTTAGCTCTGGAACTAGGTGTCCTTCACAGAGAGGTTCTACTGTGACTGAAATGTGTTGTTTTTCTCTAAATGTCTTTAACCCATCATGGACAGTATAACAAACAAAGAAGTCCACAGTATATCTACTGTCAGATGTTGGAGAATCAGGTTTTTCCAAATTTCTCACTTTGAAAATACAAAGAGTAACTCAGTTTCAAAATATGGTAGCATGAGTTTTGGTAATCCATTTTGATGACTGATTGTAAACTTGAGGCAGGACATTACTTGCTGCTATTGATTCTACTAAGGAGTCAACTAGAACTGTCCACAGCTTGGTCCAACACATTTGGAAACCATAACAGTAGTCTTAACACTTTTTTACTTCATTATATATATAAAAGAAAATAAGACCTAATCCAAATAATTTATTAGTGTGTGACGTTTCGGAAACAACATTGTCACCATCATCAGACAAAAGAGTAATTTATAAGAGTTCATTTACTCTTTTACCTGATGATGGTGACAATGCTGTTGCCGAAGCATCACACACTATTAAATTATTTGGATTAGGTCTCATTTTCTTGTATTATAATCTATAATCTAAATTGTGCTTTATCTTTCATTATGTATATTATATATAGTATAAAACCTTGCTATAACAAACTCCAATGGACCTAATTATTGGTTCACTATAGCCATGGTTTACTCTATGCTATCATTAATATTGGTTTCATTTTAGCTTCAGGGAAGCTTTGCTATATCCTCTGTTCATCTTAACAAGGTTTTACGGTATTCAACATTGCATAAAATATAATAAATAAAGCTTCTAAGACTAATTTTGTATAAAATTATTTTTTCCATCTTTTGAATAGGCAAAAATTTGGTTATACATGATCTTTTTCATCAAACAATCAGAAAATTTTATGTCAACATAGTACAGTAAAACCCCTCTATAGTGAACCCCAATGGGACAGAGCTATTGGTTCACTATAGCCACGGTTCACTATAGCCACGGTTTGGCCATTTTTTTTTTACTTTTCAAAAATTTTAGACCGTATAATTAAAAAACAGCCATACACACAAGAAGAGGCTGCCTCTAAATAGTGGTCACTTTGTTTTAAATCCCTTAATTGACCAATTTCCTTACATTAATACAGAATAATAATAGAAATCATTAGATGATAGGTTCTTCTTATCATTGACATACATGTACCTCTATGTCTAAGTTAAAAATCAAGACAAATCCTAGGCAAAGTTTTATTAAATATATATTCAAAGATATGAAATGATTTTAAAACATCATTATCACATTATATAATACAATGTTTACTTGAAAAAATGGCTCTAATACCTTGTTGTTTCAAAGCATTCTTCCAAGCATTGCACCATTCAAATAAAGTTAGTGTTTTTCTTCCATTTCATGTTTCCACATATTCTTCTAGGTCTAGATTTTTTTTTTTTTTTAACCTGTCATGCAAAACATTGCTGACTTTAAAATCACCATAGTTAATGGCATAAAAATAATTTTTGCTTTAACACGGGACCGTTTATTTGGACTTTTTTTTTTTAGCCCTAAAACGTACGATCGCGATCGCGGCAAAAGTTGAGGTTGATTCCTCTTTGTAACAATTTTTAATAACTTTATATTTTATCTTTTATAATAGAAAAGTTATATTCTCTTATTTTAATATGTTCTTAACATTTTGCCTATGTTGTTTCACTTTGAAAAGTTCTGAAAATGGCCTATTTTTTTAAAAAGAAATAACGCTTTTGTTTTTAAAATGCCTTTGTTTTCTTCATTTTGGAAGCCATTTGCATTTTTTATATTTCAAATTTAATGGATGCAAATATATTCTATTTAATAAAAGTATAATGTGTAAAAATTTATACAAAATAAAGTGCAAAAATCAAAACAAACAATGCCGCTAAATTTATTGTTTTGAAATCGCGATCCGCGAGCTGAAACATGCACAAAATTTGTTTTTTATTTTTTTTTTTAAATAACAATTCTAAGTTCGTTATAAGCATAGTATTTTTAATGGATTTTATCATTTTGGGACCCGAAATAGGTTCGTTATAGGGGTAGTTCGTTATTCTAAAAATCGCAAAGTTCATTATAACGATGGTATTTTCAATGAAATGGAATTGGGAATCGGCGTGGGTTCGTTATAAGGGAAGGTTCGTTATATCCAGGGTTCGTATTAGCGGGGTTTTACTGTATATCCCGCAAATATCAGAGATTTAGAATATCAGCTAATACATCCAGAAAATCTCATTCCATAGGACTCATCCCAGGATCATAAATGGAATTACACACAGCCAATCTATTATGGATACAGAAATCTTTGGGAGAACCTTGAACATTTATTTTGGTAGAAGACTACTGCAGCATTTCGTAAATATTTAAAAATATGGTCCCCCAATTTCACACTTCCAGCCACTTTAAGAATGGAAAGTACCATCAAACTATGGTGTTTTCCTTGCTGGTATCTCTTAAAGCTTTAATGTAATAGTTTCTATGT
This sequence comes from Cordylochernes scorpioides, assembly GCA_030710605.1. Lineage (NCBI taxonomy): Eukaryota > Metazoa > Arthropoda > Arachnida > Pseudoscorpiones > Chernetidae > Cordylochernes > Cordylochernes scorpioides. The sequence goes on along the minus strand of CP092881.1, from coordinate 29,169,620 downwards.
TATCTCGAGCCTTTTCTCCATATACAGTGTACTCCGCTTATAACGAAGTCGCATTATCCATGACAATCACTTTGTTATATCCGAAGTTTGTTATATCCGCAGTTGGAAAAAAAAATGTTTTGTACCAATAATTTTATTTACTATTCAACTCAAAAGAGCAACACAAAGATCAATAACAACCTCATCAGGTGTTTTTGGAGAAGTAGTTTGTGATTTTCTTTTGACATTTAGAAGTCAGTAACAAGTGCTGAACACTCTTTTCGATGTTGTCCAAGTCTGACAGATGCCTATGAAGAGACTTGGACTCATCCTGACATTGAAGAAACAATCGCAGAGTTTGAATGCTCTCCAAGACCTCTTTTGGATGCGGAATGTGGACAATTGGGTCTACTTCTTCATCAACTTGGTCCGTTTCTTCTTCTTCTTTTGCTTGAAGAATGCTCTCGACAATTTATATTATTATATATTATATTATATTATTAACTTATTTGTTGTGTATCATTAAATTTGTGTCATTCACACGTTGTAATTTGATATATATTATGCATAATATATTAGTCAATTATAATGGTAAATGAGAAAACTTCGTTATAAACGGATAAATTTATACATGCAAATCACTTCGTTATAAGCGAAAATTCTTTATATCCGACTTCGCAATATCCAGAGTTCTTTTAATGGTTTAAGCCCTTCTTTTCTTTCGTGCAGACAATTTCATTCGCTATATGCGGAATTTCGCTATAACCGACTTTGTTATAAGCGGAGTACACTGTATATTTATTTAATAGCATTTTTGTCTACTTTGCATCTTTTTCTTTTCACGCTGTTATACAAATTACCTCCGTATATATTTATTTAATAGCTTTTTTTGTCTACTTTGCATCTTTTTCTTTTCACGCTGTTATACAAATTACCTCTGCTATATATATTTGAAAAGCTCTCGCCATTGATATCCATCTTGCTATGTGATAGCCGCCTGTAGAAGGGTTTTTACCCGAAAGCTTGTGCTCGTTTTATATAAAAGATACCCATCTTCCTTATCGCCTGGTTCATTTCAAAATATGTTGCCATAAATAGATGTAAAATATTAGTACCAATTGTACTGGGATCAGGTGGATAAATTAAGAAAAAGACATTTCCTTATTGTGCAACTATATTTCAAGTACATCAGCAACTTTTAGTTGCATGATCAGGAGATGCCTTTTTCTTAATAAATAGTTGTGTTTACCACAGCAAGTTGCTTTCTTGCTAAGAGCTCCATTAAATCACACAAGATGGATTGGGGCAAGCATAGTCTTACCTCTTTGACACCCCAAGGGATCAGTGTCTTTGGTTGACTTAAAGAAAGTTGATGATTTCATCACAACATTCACTGCAAGTGCAGTGGAATGCTTTTCCAATGAGCTATACCGCCATTATGCCGCCATTCACTGCAAGTGGATGTTTCTCTCTCTCTCTCTCTCTCTCTCTCTAGAATAACCAAATGATAATTCCCAAAAATAAATTTAAAAAATAGTAAATATGCAAATACACTAATTAAATAAGAATATATTCTAACTAAAAAAACAATATGCAAAAATATCCCAGTGCATATATATATGTGTATATAGATTTGTGATAGTTTGGCATCAGGCGGTGTTTCTTGCACCATGCTGACAAGGGCCAACAGCCCGAAACGCGTACATGGTTAGCTTTTCTTGATTAATCAAGAATGGGGTATTTGGCCACAATTCTAGAATAATTAAAAATCAATAAATAGTTGATATTTATTCCGATAGATGGCGCAAGCCATCAGGAGATGCTTAAGTTAAAAGAATCGTACACATCAAAAATAGTTTATAACTAGTACTTATCTTTTATCCAAGCATTGACAGGAGCAGGCTGGGATACACACAGGTATGCAAGGAGATCGCTGGACAGAAGAAACCAAGCACAGAACCTGCTTTAGGCATCTCCACCCTACTCTCTTGAAAGATCTCATCACCTTTGAATTCCTTTTTATATAAAAAATATTTGTCCAATGAGAAAATGGGGACAATCAGTTTACTATATATAAACAAATAACATTTTTTCCTGCTAATTCTTATTTCTTATTTCCACACTGGGTGAAGTAGAATGTGTCTGCCTTTGTCATTAAGACTGGGAGCACTACTCAGTGGCAGGCCGACTTAGCTCCAAAAGAAATGGACGCCTCTGACATGAGGAACAGACACCATGTGCAGCCGCTCCTAACATGGAGTACAAACGCTGCTCATCCTGTATCCCTGGATTAGGAGCCTTTACAGGGTACTATCAGCCGGGCCAGCTGAGCCCAGGTTTTTTTAGTGAGCTTGTTACTGCTCCCCCTCCTCCTTTTTCATCCGGGCTTGGGACCGGCAAAGGCGGAGTTTCCTGCTAAATGAAAGCATCTAAAATTGTCATGTTTAACCATAATAATTTAACATTCCAAGTGAGAAAAAAACAGCAGTCCAAGAGAGAGAGAGAGAGACAATAAGGTAGAAATTGGTAAAATCTGGATTACTAATTTGTATTGTGTTTTAAATAAAACTTTAAAAAATCAAACTTTCCCATTATTTACATATCTACTGCCAAATGAATCCTCCATTCCAAGAGATAGGTGTTTCGTGTTGAATTATAGTTGGTCCATTTAAATAGCATAGTTGTGGTTATCGTGAGATATTTAAAAAAAATAATAATAACATTAGAGAATTATAGCAAGTGTTGAATTATTGTTTGTTGTCTATGAATTAAAGAGGTTATACTTTGTGTTTTGATTTTACAAAAGTTAAGATTTTTTTTTTTTTTTGCTTATCCCTAGTACACGTGGTACAGGCCATGATAATCATGGTGGGTAGTTAGCGACTGCTTTTTACTGCAAGCGCACCACATGTCTACACATGTGAAAGCAGTTCGACTTTGCCCTTACAAATGTGCCAGAGCCCCATTTGGTTACTTGCACTCGCTGGTGGGGTTGGACTTTTGCAAGAATCGGGGGGCCATTGGAGCATTTTTTTTTTTAAACATAAAAAGTGTCCAATGCGGGAATCGAACCCGGGTCGTAGTGGTCGAAACCAAACGGTTTAACCAGCCTTCCACCGACCCCCCCAAAAGTTAAGATGAATGAATGGAATATGGGCCACATGGGTTCTATGTTGAACCTCCAGCAGAGAGGAATGTAGAGTGGCCTAAACATGATAAGTTGGCTATCTCATAGATTACATCTCTCTCCTCCTTAGAGAAGGTAGTCATATGCTACCTACTAGTGGTACAGATAATCATGGTAGTTGGTGATTGCTTTTACTCTACACATGTTGAAAATAGTTCAACTTTTTCACTTACAAATGTTTGCCAGACTATTCCCCCTGTTTGGTTACTTACATTTACTGCAGGGTTGAATGGTTGCAAGGTTTTCCCACTATGTACCAAGTGCAATTCTCAGCCTGCAACCCCAAAACATATTATTGACTGTATTGACTCATCCATTGATGAGCTCTACTCTTCCCCGGCAAACACCATCAAAAATCTCAAGCTTTACAAGCTTGATATCTTAGTGTGATTGAGTGGAGATAAGAAAGAAGAAGAAGAAGACTGCATGGTTGGAATTTTGTAAGGATTGGAGACCATAGACCTTCGGGAGCAATTTTTTATTCAGAAAAAAGTGCCCCCACACACACAAATGCAAGATTTGTTTCTAGGTTGTGGCTGTCAGAAATCAATGGTACCTACTAAATACGTATGTTGATACAGTATGTACTATTAATTATAATCAAAGAGAGGGGGTCGGTGGAAGGCTGGTTAAACCGTTTGGTTTTCGACCACTACTACCCGGGTTCGATTCCCGCATTGGACAGTTTTCTGTTTAAAAAAATTTTAAAATGCTCCAATGGCCCCCCGATTCTTGCAAAAGTCCAACCCCACCAGCGAGTGCAAGTAACCAAACGGGGCTCTGGCACATTTGTAAGTGCAAAGTCGAGCTGCTTTCACATGTGTAGACATGTGGTGCGCTTACAGTAAAAAAGCAGTCGCTAACTACCCACCATGATTATCATGGCCTGTACAACGTGTACTAGGGATAAGCAAAAAAAAAATCAAAGAGATAAAAATTTTGAGAGCACCAATTCTTTTATTGTAAACAAACCCAAAAGCAGAACTTTGGGAGGAGTCTCCTTTATCTAAAGTTAACAAAGATGACATGAACCTATTAATTATAAAGAATCAATGTTGGAAATCTAAATTTCCATATAAGCACAGTCACACCCTCAGAGATAACTTTTATACCAGGCTTAACACAAACAAAATACAGTCACTCCTAAGTGGTACATGGAGAAATGTGACTTTCCTGTGAGAATTCCCACCCTCTATGTAATCTCTCTTTCATGAAACAAAACAAAGTGTAGTCTGGTAATGCCTATCATGGTTTATCATCTACTATGTTGGCTTAACTTGATTATGAATAGAAAATGGGTAAAACAAATGTAGAGAGAAAGGAACTACCTTGCATGGTATTAGGAAAAAAGTCACTTCCAAGTGATACATGGAGAATTGCCTTCCACAAACTCTCAAGAAGTTTATCTTCAATAACATATACAGTATAACCTCGTTAATTCGACACCCCCCCAATTCGACACTCTGCGATAATTCGACCATGTTCCGATGTCCCGACCTCCGGCCTATCAAATAATAAACCGTAATTCGACAGTATCGATAATACGACAGTTCCGATAGTTCGACCATTTTAAAATTCGAATTTCGACAGTTGAATGTTATTTTACATGCAACTTTACCGCTAAACGGTATTACGGCGGCGGCGATCGGCATCGGCGGGCGACGATCGGCATCGGCGGGCGCCGATACGATCGCGCCTGCGCACTTTTGGTTTCTGGTTAGTTTTTAAGTTTCACTTTGCAGTGCTGCTGCGCAATTTCGCGGATGTTATTGTTGTTTTTTTTTTACGCGGGAATTTCGGCATCATGCGCTAACTAATAATAATTTTTATTTTTAACATTGAAATATTTTAGCTATTTTTAAATTTATAAATAATTTCTTTTTAAATAAATAAATCTTTATAAAATGATCCAACAATGATTATGATAACATTAGTGGGACCTCACAATATTACAGCAACTTGGTTATATCATATTACATCATGGTCATAGCAACATAAAATGTCGGTTTCAAGTGTTGTTGTTATTGTGAGGTTTGCACTTTGGGAATGTTGACGCTGACTGCTCTAAGGTCGATATTATTTGACATACAAGGTGTTATCAATAATTTCCAGGAATGAGACTGGATCACCTAAAATATTCAAAATAATGAAATAATTTTATAAAGACCTTATAGATGAAACATTTATCAACACGTAGAAAAAAAAAAGATTACACAGACGCACACGCTCACGTTTTTTCGAATTTATAAGCTCGAGTATATCAGAACATTTTCTAACTTCAGTATGGACTGTATTGAAAAACAGCGAGTCTGCATAGAGTATTGCTTTAAATTAGGGAAAACAGCTTCCGAATAATTTCAAGTGTTGAAGCAGGCTTTTAAAGAAGATGCCCTATCACAAACAAGGACATTTGAATGGTTTGCTCGATTTAAAGCTGGTCGAACAAGCGTCAAGGATGATCTACACACTGGCAGACCTTTATCGATAAGAAACCCCGAAAATGCACTCAAAATCAAGTCATAGATCAAAGAAAATCCAAGAATAACTATCAGAAGACTTGGATATCTCTTTTGGAACATGCCAAACCATCATAAAGAATGATCTGCATCTTAAACGATCCCCGGCTAAATTTGTCCCACATCTCTTAACGAATGAGCAGAAAGAGCATCACAAAGAAACGTGCAAAAACATGGTCAAAATATTTAATTCTGATCCCCATTGGCTCAAAAATGTTATCACGGGAAATGAAATATGGGTGTACGGATATGATCCCGAGACTTAAGAGGCAATCAAGCCAGTGGCTAGAGCCTGGAGAACTAAGATTCAAGAAAGCAAGGATGATCAAATCGAAGCTTGTCTTCTTATCACTTTCTTTGATGTAAAGGGATTGGTACACTATGAATTCTTGCCCGAGGGTCAGACCATTAATCAACATTACTATCTTGATGTATTGCGACGTTTAAGGGAGGCTGTACATCAGAAACGATCCGAAAATGGCATCAGAAAAATTGGCTCTTGCATCATGACAACGCACGGCCACATACGGCCGTCACTGTACGACTCTATTTGGCTAAACACGGAATTGCTTTACTACCCCAGCCACCCTATTCTCCTGATCTTGCTCCCAACAACTTTTTCCTTCACCCTAAAATTAAAAAAGTCTTAAATGGGCGTCGATTTGACTCAATAGCTGAAATAAAGGAGAATACGAAGAATATTTTGAAAAGCCTGAAAGATGAGGATTTTCAGAGGTGCTTTGATATCGGGAAAAAAGATGGAACAAGTGTGTAGATAGTGACAATGATTATTTTGAGAAATTTTAAATAAAACTTTATTGTACTTTTGTGTTTCTTTAAATATTTAGCATTCCTGGAAATTATTGATCACACTATATATATTGGAGGGAAAATGTTTAAGTATCCTCTCTTCCTACAGTCCGGATGTCATACATCATGTAATATCTCTCCTTGTTGCTCTGCGCTTTGTGAAAATAATTGTTTCAAATATCACTACTTGGTGCTGAAACTCAATTGCTGAAAATTATAAACTGCACACTAGAGCAGTAAAATCCTTTAAAGGACTTCAAGGTTTTAGACCTTAATGGCAAGGTAGTTTCCCCACTGATTCTGAACAGATATTGACCAGTGTATATTTTTGTTGGCCAAAAGTTTCCCGTTTAATCCACCATTGGAGCAACAGTGATGCCAACTTCTTTTGTTCTATCTTCCATCACAACATCTATCATAAATCTTCCCCTGTCTTTACAACTCCCTTCCAACTACGTGTCTGACCAGTAGTGTGCAGGTTTCCAATGACCAGTTATGCTCTATCGTGCTTGCATCCTTTCCTCCAAGTGCTGGTTCCACACCACAAGTAAACGTGTCTTCACTCCCCGCCACACTCTAGTAGTGAGTTTCTATTCCAACTCTTTTTTTTTTTTTTACCTTGTTCCCACTACACCTACATACCCTATTGTAGGAAGGTCTTCCTCTTTGGTTCAGTTCTCTGATAGGTTGATATCTTTATTGCTAGGACCTTCCATATCTTTCTGTTGTCTTTCTCAGGTCTGCATGCTCTAGACCAGGGGTCGGTAAATTGCGGCTTGTTAGCGACATGCAGCTCTTTGGATGTGAAACTGCGGCTCTTTAGTTCCATATGCAAATATTATTTATAATTTAAAAAAATGTAAACGGTTCTGAATCGATTAACGAGAACTAGGTACCGATTCTATCTCTCTGCCACTTGTACTCACTTTTCACCGCACCCCTCCCCTGTGACACGTGTCGTCAGTCCGTCGGAAGATCTCGAATGATGCTGTCGTTGGATGTTTCTATGTAGGTTTTAATTTGCTTTCGACGCAAGATGATTTGTCTGTGACGTATAGTTTGTTGTTTTAAGTAAAAGAGTGTGAGAAGCAAATTATCTTCTCAAAGTTATGTATGTACATATATTTATAATAATAATAAAAAATGTAGCCTTCTTCTTCTTTCTTATCTCCACTCAATCATATTAGGGTATCAAGCTTTGACAACCATCATGACTGGGTGAAGTAGAATGCGTCTGCCTTTGTCATTAAGACTGGGAGCACTACTCAGTGGCAGGCCAATTTAGCTCCAAAAGAAATGGCCGCCTCTGACATGAGGAACAGATGCCATGTGCAGCCACTCCTAACATGGAGTATAAACGCTGCTCATCCTGTATCCCTTACAGGGTACTATCAGCCGGGCCAGCTGAGCCCAGGTTTTTTAGTGAGCTTGTTACTGCTCCCCTTCCTCCTTTTTCATGTATGTAAATATGTAGTAACAATGTAGTAAAGGTAGGTAACATAATAAGTATTATATTTTTAAAATACATATTATTCTTTTTTATTTTTTCAACTAAGATGCTATATATGAATAAATAAGATTAGTTTTTCTATATAAAAAAACTATATGTATGCAAGTACTTTTTATTGCTGACAAGAAAATGTTGTGGCTCTTTAAAAACTTTGAAATTTTGTTAATTGTAATTTTTGATTCTTCCGATTCAAAAAGTTGCAGACCCCTGCTCTAGACCCATAGCATCATCATTATGAAAGTAGAAAACCTATTGTAGCAACTCCTTAAGAAAAATCTTGGCAACTGATGGAAAGTTTGTATAATGGATGACCTTTATTCATCAACCCCATCAATTTCTCCCCTCAATCTTGAATGAAATTATAGTCTAACATAATGAATTCAACACCCCAAGGAATCAGAACTTTCAGTTGAATTAAAGTCGGTTAGATGATTTCATCACAGCATTTCACTGCTATTGGACTTTTTCTTCCTAGGATAACCAAATGTATAATTAAATCATTTTTTCTTATAAATTCCTCCTTCCAATCTTGAATGAAATTATAGTCTAACCTAATGAATTCAACACCCCAAGGGATCAGAGCTTTCAGTTGAATTAGTCGGTTAGATGATTTCATCCCAACATTCACTGCTAGTGGACATTTTCTTCTTAGGATAACCAAATGTATAATTAAATAATTTTTTCTTATCAATTCCTCCTTCCAATCTTGAATGAAATTATAGTCTAACCTCATGAATTCAACACCTCAAGGGATCAGAGCTTTCAGTTGAATAAAAGTCGGTTAGATGATTTCATCACAGCATTCACTGCTAGTGGACATTTTCTTCCTAGGATAACCAAATGTATAATTAAATAATTTTTTCTTATCAATTTCTCCTTCCAATCTTGAATGGAATTATAGTCTAACCTTATGAATTCAACACCCCAAGGAATCAGAGCTTTCAGTTGAATAAAAGTAAGTATTGAATTAAAGTCAGTTAAATGATTTCATCATGACTTTCACTGCTAGTTGACATCTTTTTCCTAGGAAAACCAAATGTATAATATAAATTATTTTTTCAGAAATACACTTTTGTAATATATTTTAATTAATAATGGAATTGTAATTGTTCATTTGTGTGTGTGTGTGTGTGAGTAAACAAAGGAAAAATTACAGTTACTATTTTAATTCAAGTGGATAAATGCAATGTGAAGAATTGAATAAATTTTTTTAAAATAAAGAAAAAGCTGAATTTTTCAAAAAATATTTTAAAGTAATTGTTTATATGGCTGGTAAGGCACAATTTGGATTATAGCTAATAAAAACAGGGTGATAAGACCAAATCCAAATAAATATATAGTGTGTGACATTTCGGTTACAGCGTTGTTACCATCTTCAGACAAAAGTATTGAATGAGAAATTATACCACAGCATGTTTTAAGCTGTTACCGAAATAGCACACACTATTTATTTGGATTTGGTCTTATTACCTTGTTTTTATATGGCTGTTTGTGCTTTTAGGCTAAAATCCGATTCAGTGTGCATTCTAGCTGATCAATCTTGCGCTAATACATCATATTTAGTACTTTTTTTCTGAGGTAGGTAGCAACATTGTTACAGGAACATCAATTATTTGAATTTTGTCTCTTCATCTTTAGGTTTGATATGAAACATTCAAATTTACTGATTTTAAGTATATTATTGTTGTTGTTTCTTATTCCCTTGTGTAACAAACGAATTCCATGAGTTCATGCTCCTCAAGCTTTTTTATGATAAGCAGAGGCCTCTCCCAAAGGTCCTGTTTAGGCTTATAAGTATTGCTTCATTATAAAAATTAAGAGTAGCCAAGTGGCATGGTTTGGCCCTTTGTTCACCTTTAATCTCCAGGTTTGGCCTCCAGTAATTTCCTCAGTCCCCAATATGTGGTACAGGATGTTCTCCCTTTCCTGTATCTTTGTAGTGAATGCAGGAGCATTTGGAGATATCCTTATAGTCAGAGCATTGCTCTGTGTGCCAAGTGTGTGGTGAAACCTTCACTTTTCCAATATATCTATACCATGTGTATGTTGAGTGCCCTACAAATTCCTTCATTATTCCTCTGGCTAACCACGGCACTGTTCTCCAGCCATGGACTACCAGGGTCCTCGGAGTGTCCACCACTCCCCGGCATGGCACTCTACCCAAGGAAAAAGAGAAGGCCCTGGCTCCAGTAGCCTCCTCCACAATGATGATGGACATAATTCCAGAATCTGTGACCCACCCCCTTTCAGTCCTCCCCAAACTTCCCCCTGACAACATTTCTGAGAACATCCCAGATCACCACTGCCATGTTCAGAAGGTGGAGCGCCATCAGCTCCTGCAGATCTACAAGAGTCTTTCAAAGTTTAAGCTCACCAGTAAGACAAGCTCATCTTCTTCCTCTCTGTATTCCCCATACTAGCAGATACCATGGTACATGTCTGGACTCAATGAGAGCAAGTAAAATGTACATGCATATGAACATTAAAACATATCAATTTACCTGATTTAAATCTCCTAAATATGGATCAAAAATAATACAATATACAGGTTTCAGGAGATGAGTTTATTTTTGTTAATGTAATCTCAAGTTTTCAGGTATCCCTGCCCTTCTACTGGAGTACATAAAATGAATAATAATAAATTCTGTGTAATATTATTAATTTTATGTACCTCTGTATAGAAGGACAGAGATGCCCAAATGCTTGAGATTACATTAATAAAAAGAAATACATCTCCTGAAACTTGTTTCATTAATTTAATCCTTATGATGCATTAGCATTTATTATGAAAATTTGAAACTATTATAGACACATATGATTCTTTTAAAAATTAAACAATTTTTACTGCCCTTATACATGTTCATTTTACTTGCTCTCATTGCGTGTTCAATATCACATGATCTTAAGCAGCCAATCAGAATTGAGTTTAATTAGTGCGCAGTGTTTCTTTAGCTAGAGCCTATCTTTTACTGGATTGTCCTGTTTTTTTCAGGACTATAGAATCAACATTAATTTAATAGTAACAGATCCAAGTATTTTCATTTCCAGTAAAAAAAAAAAATATTAAATTTAATTTTTTCATTGCAGTAAGAACAGTAGAAATTGTTTAATTTTTAAAAGAATCATACGCATCTATAATAGTTAGGACAAAATAATAAAGCCTCCGAGGTTGCGTTTCTTTCTTTAAAACGCTTAATAATGCTCAAGCTTTCGGGTATGGTGGCCCTTCTACAGGAGCAACGCAAATTTTGTCCTAAAGATTTCACAGAGGTTATAATATTGGAATCTATAATAGTGTTTTGAATTTTCATAATTTAATCATTAAGGAATATATTATGATGTACTAGAGCGCCATCTGTTATCAAATTATAAAACTATTTTAGAGGCGTAATATTCTTTTTAAAATAAAACAATTTCTACTGTCCTTACTGCGATGGAAAAATTAAAGGGAGGGCCTGGCTCATCAGTGGTGAACCCTCCCAGCGGTTTCGCCAGTTTAATGTGTTTTTCATACATACGGTATATCATCTATGTTATGTCTATGTAGGTCTGGTGGTGGCCACTACAGTTACTGGCTACTTCATGGCCCCTGGTGTAGTAAACCCCTCCGTCCTGGCCTGCACCATCCTGGGGACTGGCCTGACCTCCTGTGCTGCCAACACCCTCAATCAGGTCTCTCTTCCACACATATCTATTTGAAAATAGACCAATCCATCAATAAATCTTTAGTTAAAAAGGCATATATTGGATCAAAATATCATTTATTTTACTAATATTTCAATTGGCTGAACGCCAACCTTTATCAAGGTATTATTATTATTATTTTTTTTGCTTATCCCTAGTACACGTGGTACAGGCCATGATAATCATGGTGGGTAGTTAGCGACTGCTTTTTACTGTAAGCGCACCACATGTCTACACATGTGAAAAGCAGTACGACTTTGCACTTACAAATGCCAGAGCCCGTTTGGTTACTTGCACTCGCTGGTGGGGTTGGACTTTTGCAAGAATCGGGGGCCATTGGAGCATTTTTTTTTTAAAACAGAAAAAAGTGTCCAATGCGGGAATCGAACCCGGGTCCTAGTGGTCGAAAACCAAACGGTTTAACCAGCCTTCCACCGACCCCCCATCAAGGTATTATAACAGTTATAACACCTTGATAAAGGTTGGCGTTCAGCCAACTGAAATATTAGTAAAATAAATGATATTTTGATCCAATATATGCCTTTTTAATTAAATATATATCTATATAGGGGTGCTTCTCACGCTAAAATATGTGTCAAAACTAGATGGCATCTATTGACCATCGCCGCAAACTAGTCACCTCGGGTTGGTGACAAAGACACAATACCAGCTTTGGCAAGACTGACTGAGAGGTGTCCACCAGGAGACCGTGGTTTTGGGCTAATGGCCCTCATCAGCCCAGGGTGGATGATGTCTAGTTTTGATGCTTATTTTGACGGAAGAGTTGCCATATGCTTTTATAGATCAATTTCTTCCCGGCAAAATTTCCATCTATATTTATTTATATTAAAAACAAAATTGATATATCCTGACTGCTCACACGAGCATTTCAGATGGCAGAGCGCCATCTAGTGGAACAAAAATCAACTAAACGTTGATTTAGCTTGTTCCAAAGTTATTTGGTTAACCCAATTTCTTGATAAATCAAGAAAAGTCAACCACATATGCATTTTGGACTGTTAGCCCTCATCAGCGAGGTGTAGACTCTACTGTGTACCTCTCTGACCAAAAATTTGGTCCTAGAGGTTTTCTGATGAATCAAGAAATGGGTATTTAAGGCAAAGTTTGTGTAAATAAGCTTTTTATTATAATAACGATTAGATTCGATAAGGATAAGTTTCTTTATTTGTAAAATTAATTCGAGCTTTCGGGCGCAAGCTGCCCTTCTACAGGAATAAAGTATACAATTTCAAATAAACATGTATGTACAAATATATATATTTTCTTTAAATGATATCTTGCTCTGGTCTTGTATAGCGTGAGTGGATCACATGCCCGCGTGATTTAGTTTAAATCAAAGAAAAGCCTTGATAAATAGAGGCGTGTTGCCCCTAGAAATACTGGCCGATTAATAAACTTATATCCAATATATGCCCCATATCTATCTATACATATATATATATAAGCTAATATTTGCATATCTAGGATTATTTATGAAGTTTTTTATATTATAATTTAAGAAAATTATTGCTATGTAAATTAGTCAATTGGTTGATATTATTAAATGCTAAATTGTTAAGTGGTGTGATGAAGATAAAACGGATAATTCTATTTTAGTTTTTGGACCAGCCTATCATATGTCTCTGGGATATCTATGTGTCTATTTATACTATTATATTTTGATGAAATCAGTGCTTCCAGTATTAATCTTTTGTATTTACTATTTATGTTTGTGTAATGAATATTAGGGTTTGCTAGGTTGAAATCGTGATTTGTGTTTCTGATATGTTGTACTATTAGGGATTTGGGGTCTTTGTTTTTAATATTTCTTCTATGTTCGTCTATTCTGTCTTTTATATGTCTGCCTGTTTCACCTACATATACATTATTACATTGGTTGCATGGTATGGAATATACGGCTTTGCTATTGTATAGTTTTGTTATAGGAATACTGTTTCTGGTAATGGGGTTTCTTATTATGGTTGCTATACTTGGGTTGCTTTCATAATATGTTCTTATACCGTGTTTGCTTAAAATTCTGGCTATATTGGTACTACTATGGGAATAGGGAATTATACATATTGATTTGTAAACATGATTATTTCTTATAAGAGAGGGATTATGGAAATGTCTTGATATATAAAGTTTTTCGGATAACCACTAGAAGTGAGTTTATTGATCAAAAATTGGGTTTCTGTATCTTTTGAGAGTTGGGTGGAACAATGTGTATATATTCTTTTGGAGAGGGTTTTTACAGTGTTGATCTTGTGACTGAGGGGGCAATAAGAGGAAAAGTGTATATAATCTGGAGTGGAGTTTGGCTTGTGGTATATTTCTGTTGTGTATTGGTTTTGTGTTTTCAGTATAAGTACATCTAGAAATGGTAAGGTCTTATTGTTTTCTGTTTCTATGGTGAAATCAATATCATTATGTATGGACTTTAGTTGGGTAAAAATGGTATCTATTTTGGTAGAGTTGGATATACAAAAGATGTCGTCTATGTATCTCTGCCAGATGATGATATCTTTGGGAAAAATGTTGGTTATTGTTTTATCTATTTTTCTCATTACTATTTCTGCCAAAGGTGAAGAGAGGGGACTTCCCATGGGGGAGCCCTTGGTTTGTTTATAAAAATTACTATTGAAGGAGAATATGTTGTATTGTAGGCTGAGCTTAACTAATGAAATAATTTTAGAAGAAGTATCTGGAGGAATATTGTTTAATGCTAAAAATTCTATTGTGTTATCTATTATTAGATGGTGTGGTAGGCTTGGGTACATATTAACTACGTCAAAAGATATCATGGTGCTGTTAGGAGAGGGGGGGAGGCTGTGTATATTTTCTATAAATTTTGGTATGGATGTGATGGATGTGGTGGTAGGATTATCTTTTAGAATAGGGATAAGAAAGCTTGCTAGGAACTTAGCTAAGGGGGCTATAGGAGACATATGATAGGCTATGATAGGGCGGATAGGAATACCTGGTTTATGGGTCTTGGGTTGGCCGTAAATATAAGCGGTACTTTTTATGTTTTCTAGGAACGATTTTAAGTCTTCTGTAGTAATAGTCTTGCCTCTGCATAAATTCCTTAGATCTTTTGTATATTGAGCATATGATTGTGATTTTCCGTTGGTGGTTATAGGTATGAATACTGTGGAGTTGCTTAGGATTTCATTCATTTTTGATATGTAATCTAGAGTGTTCATAATAACTGTTTGGGATCCTTTATCTGCTTTTGTAATTACTATTTCTTTCCTGCTTCTTAGTGAATTGGCTATATTTTGGATATTGGGTTTAAAGGTAGGCAATCTTGAAGATTCTTCTAAGGAAGTAGTAACTAAGTTTCTGATTTTGGATTGTTCATTGTGTGTTAGGGTAGATATTGCCGATTCGACTCCTGCAATTATTTTGTAATTATCTGTTTTCATGGGGAATATATGTTTGGTCCCCTTTGATAAATAGTTAATTTCATCAGTTGAGAGATCATAGCTAGATATGTTGAGAATATTGGCCTGGTTTTTAGATGGTATGAGTTGGATGTTGTATTTCTTAGACCAGAATTGAAGTTTCTTTTGGTGTTTCTTCTCTATGGTGGAGTTTAATGACTTGATGTCCTTAGTGGTGCTGATGATAAGTTGTAGCATTTCTGTTGGGGGGATTCTTTGAGATACTATATTTATTAGATCTTTTATGGTTTTTGAAATAAATCTTATGTTTGAGTAACATCCTTTTGTTCTAGATCTGAGCAGTTTGAATTGGGTATCTTTTATAATTGAATTTGAAAAATGGTTTTGACAGGATCTTTTATTCTGAGGGATGGTGGTATAAAACTGTTGACTTCACAAATCCTATTAAATATGAGATGCTTTCTCCACTTTGCTAGTTTGAGGGAATTTCTTCGTATTTGATTCATGTATTGACGGGTTTCGGAATCATAAGCTTCTGTATTCATTTTTATAGAGCAAAAATTAACTTTTTTAGATTTAAGACGAATAATCCTTTCAATATATTATAATAACGATTAGATTCGATAAGGATAAGTTTCTTTATTTGTAAAATTAATTCGAGCTTTCGGGCGCAAGCTGCCCTTCTACAGGAATAAAGTATACAATTTCAAATAAACATGTATGTACAAATATATATATTTTCTTTAAATGATATCTTGCTCTGGTCTTGTATAGCGTGAGTGGCTTTTTATGTGAAAAAAAGAAAAAATGGTCAGGGTCAGGTATATATGTTTTGTGTGTTCTTTCTTCAATTACTGCACTTTGTTTTGTTTACTCCGTGGAAGAGCCAGAGTCTTCTAACATCCCAGCTGTGTGTGCTCCAGTTCCTGGAAATCCCCTATGATTCCCAGATGGCCAGAACTAAGAACAGAGTGCTGGTCAGGGGTCTGATCTCGTAAGTTTGGTGATCGACCCACTCTCTCAACTTTTTTGTTATTGTATACACACCGGCGGGAATAGAGTGTTGTTGCACTAAGAAGGAACTGGTAGAATATCATGGAACTTGACACAGTGCAGTTTTAATAATTTAATTGCACACCACAAGAAGTTAATTTGAGCTAAATTCCATGTTTTCTATTCAACACTCTCTATTTCCACTAGTGTGTATCACTTTTGTTGCTGTTGTAAACTTTCTACTCTGGGAATTAGAGAACTACCAGTCCTTCAACCAAATGTCCCAGTCAATCTCAGTCTCTTAGGACCACTTGACTAATAACATGTTGATGCCCCTGCAACAGAACATCAATTTGATAAGCCTCAGGTATAGGTATCTGGCACCCAATGAAGAAGCCAAATAATTGCTGTAAATTACTGGACAATGGTTTGAAATGAAAATGGAGAATGTCAAGGTCAAAATTCCAAAACCAAAAGATACTTTTTTAGAGAAATAGGGATTCTTAAAAATTCAACGATGTTCAAATGTTTTGTTTAATCACTGTATGGATGTGAAGCCTGGACCAAAAAACTGGAATAGAAAATGAACTCTTTTGACATCTGGTGTGCTAGAAGAATTCTCAACTTCAAATTAGGTGTGACAAACTAATAAGTTTGGAGAAGATTTAATGGAGAGCTGCCTTCTAAATGAAGTAATTGAAAGGAAATAGGAAAATCTGCTGGACATATACTTCAAGGATCATCCAGAGATCATGTACTGGCCATGCTGGAGGAATTGAAGAATGAAGGGAGCAAGGATGGATTGGTTTGATAATCTAATAGAATGGTCTGGAATTTAAAAGATATAAAGATATGGAGAGAAATGAGTTCCATGTATCAGAGAGGACAGTGTTGGAGGGAAAGCTCTGGGGGAAGAGATTGAGGGGAAGGAGACAACGGGGATACAAAGACTATCTAAAACAATGGACTGGATGACATGAGAAGATGAAGAGGATGGCAGAGGAAGTATGGAGAGACCATGTGGTCCACCCTCAGTAAAGGAAGGCATTGAAGGAGGAGGAGGTTCAGAGGTTACATTACATGATGACGGCTTGAAAGTGCAGAGCTATGACTCATTCAAGCTGTCATTGTACAAATGGGCAACCAGTACACATCAAATAGAATTTGTGGTCATTCTCCTCAACTGCTGCATAGCACTGACACTTATCTTACTGGAAGGTGTCAGAGGAGAGACATGAGTCACAAAGTGGGACACAAATGATCCTCAGACATGGTCCCTCCTGGGCTGACCATAAATGTCATGAGGCACAGGTTAATGTCCTCCAGAACATGGCCTCCACAGTCCTCTGCTAACATGTATGTATGAAACAGTTGTTTGGCTGGCTAATGGCATATCAGGATGCAATCATTGCAATGGTATAAAAGTAATTATGATTGATTGGACCAGACAACATGTTTATATTGATGTTTAATGGTTTCAATTGGAACTGTCAACATGGTAACTCTATCAGGTTGTTGGCTCTGGAGCCCTCATCTTCAATCCTGAATGATGTAGTCCAAAACATTTGTCTTTTCATCAACATTGTATTCTGCTCTACTGTACTTAACAGCCAAGTCCACAATCTTGGCACATATTTTCAGCACCTTGTTGGCTAATTGTACCTCCATATAGACCTCATATAAATAAGATGGTACGTGCGTCTTGTATATATCAAGTCTAAATGAACTATATTTGTTGTTTGCGGAGAGCATTGCTTGAAGCATGTTTCTAATTATTTGTATTTCTACTTCTTAAAGCTTATGTTCATATATTTTTCAAAATACCTTTCCCAAGAATTGATCATCAGTATCGGTATTAAAGAAAAATACAATAATAGTGCAGTATGGTAGATTGAATTGGGGAAACCGCTGGAAGGGTTCACCACTGATGAGCCAGGCCTGTTATTATTTTTATCATTGGAGTAAGGGAAGTAAAAAAAAAAAGTTTTATAGTCGTCATAAATAGTCAAATTTCCTATATCATCACGGTCACTGATGATCCAAAACTGTACTTTCCTAAAATGTTTCTTATTTGTGGCTTTCCCCATTCTCTGTGACTGTTTGTTCAGAAAGCCTCATTTACAGGCAAACCTCTTTACCTCAAAACCCAAAGGAATAGGTGTTTCCTGTTGAATTCTAGTTAAATTAGGTACAAAATCATTAGGACTTGAAAAAAATGGTTGAATTATGGTGTGTTGAATTAAAGTTATATTATGCTGTGGGGTGGGGTTATAATGTGTTGAGCTGGGGCAGAGATGTAAGCTGTGGTGTGCAGGCCCCTCCACGCTGTGTTGTTTGCCGGGGCCACAGGGGTAGCAGGAGTGACCACGCTGGCCCTTGGGACCAATGGGCTGACGGCGGCTCTGGGACTGGCTAACCTGGTGCTGTACGCCGGGGTGTACACGCCACTCAAGCGGTGCTCCATTGTCAACACCTGGGTGGGGGCTGTGGTGGGATCCATTCCCCCCCTCATGGGGTGGGCGGCCTGCACCAACTCTATCATGGACCCAGGAGCTCTGCTCTTTGGGGCCATCCTCTTCTCCTGGCAGTTCCCCCACTTCAATGCCCTCTCCTGGAACCTGCGCGGGGACTACTCCAAGGCCGGCTATAGGATGATGGCAGTGACCCACCCAGAACTCTGCCGCCGCGTTGCTGCCAAGCACACAGCCCTGCTCACCCTGATGACTTCCGCAGCTCCCCTTACTGGCATGGTACCATGGGACTTTCTTTTCCTGGCCCTACCTTTCAACTTTCTATTCTCCATGGGCTCCATCAAATTCTATGATGACCCCTCCGCTGGAACCTCCAGGGAGCTCTTCCACCTCAGCCTCATCTACCTCCTGGCCATAGTGTCCCTGATGGTAGCCTGCGCCAAGCTGCCCCCGCTCCACCGCAAGCTCAAGGCCCACTTCTATCAAAACCCTGCTGATGCAGTTGTATAGTGAAACTTTATAGACAGATCCACAATAAATTTAAAACTTGTATTTTAACCTGTTAGCTTTGGGAACTGGTTTATTCTTGTTGATTGCTTGCCCCAATCATGTGTGTTGTGCTCTGGCACATTTGTAAGTGCAAAGTCGAACTGCTTTCACATGTGTAGACATGTGGTGCGCTTACAGTAAAAAGCAGTCGCTAACTACCCACCATGATTATCATGGCCTGTACCACGTGTACTAGGGATAAGCAAAAAAAAAAATGTGTGTTGTAAAAGAACCACAAGGACATTTACCATGTTTAAAATAGCATTTAGCCCTTTGGATATCGGAGACGATGATAGTTACTTCGAAGATTTAGTCTGTGGGTTACCATCAAAACCCAATGCCTGCAAGAATGGAAATCTAACGCTGCACATGACTGGTACAGAGCTGGAAGGACAAGCACTGGTTTTGTCCTCCCAAGAGAACAACAGTCTTTGATTTCCAGACTTAAGTCTGGTCATCTACAATGACTTTCCAGAATGGTTGTAAGGTTTTCCCACTATGTACTAAATGCAATTCTCAACCTGCAACCCCAAAACACATTATTGACCATATTAACTCATCCATTGATGAGCTCTATTCATCCCCAGCAGACACCATCAACAAGCTTTACAAGCTTGATACCCTAATATGATTGAGTAGAGATAAGAAAGAAAAAGTCTGTGGTTGTGGGAAGCAACTTTAGTCCATGTGCTATAGAACCTATATCCTTTCAATGCTGCAAGTCTGCACTAGTCGCCCAATTAAAATATGACGCTGCTTACTTATTTCTGCCAACACAGCATGGAATATTTGATCTTTGTTTGTTTAGTAGGTTCGCTGGCTGTTTTGGCTTAAGAAAGACTGGTAACATTTTCCCTCATTTTTTTTATAGTTGAAAAGAATTTAGACAAGAGAAGCCACTAATGTGCTTTTTTTTAAAAGATTATAAAAGCAAACCTTCCACAAGCAAGCAGTAAAAGAAGCTTGCCAGTTCAAACTGAGTATCGCTTAGAAGAGAGACATTTTTCTGATCAATTTAAAGACAAAAATTCAAACCTAATTGTGTTGTATGCCTTCCTAGTAGATGTAAAAATGGGGGAAAGGTGCTTGCAAAACAAAGCAAATATTTTACTGTCCAGATTGCCCCAATAAGCCAGCAAAGAGGTGTCCTCATACCGGAGAGTTGCTGAATAGTAAAAATTATTCTTTGTAGAGAGGTGTCTGCTAAAGGGAGGTTCTACTTTATATATATATTTTTTTTTCATCCCTAGTACACGTTGTACCACGATAATCATGGTGGGTAGAAGTTGACAACTGCTTTTACTGTAAGTACACCACATGTTTACACATGTGAAAAGCAGTTTGATTTTGCACTTACAAATGTGCCAGAGCCCCGCTTGGTTACTTGCACTCGCTGGTGGGAATGGACTTTTGTAGAAATAAGAGGCCATTGTAGCATTTTTTTTTTAATTAGAAAAAAAGTACCCAATGCCGGATTCGATCCTGGGTCGTAGCGGTCGAAAACCATTGGTTTAGACCACTGTTTCAGTTAAAAAAAATACAAACACATATTTAAAAAAAAACAAAATTTTATTAATTGAATATAAGTATAAATACACAAACAATAAAACAAAAAAGTAAAACACATCAGAAAATATTCTCTATATATTTAAGATTTACAACTTGACATAAATGGAAAAGAGGACAGTCTTTCAAATAAAGAGAAAAGAAACAAAAAAAAATTAAGTACACAAAAATTTGTTAACAAAAATATATATTTATATTATATATATATATATGTGGTGTATATGTGTACTAAAATATATATATATGTAAAAAGAAAAAAAAATGATGATTAGACAATTATATGACTAGAGCATGCGATATTATGCAACTTTGACAAAAAAAACAATTTTTTTATAATGAGAATATGATTGAATATACATAATTACATATGACCAAAAAAGAATAAATTGAACAAATATATGGGCAGGTAAAATCCTTTGAATTGTATCAATGAATATGAACAGAATATATATAAGAGAGGTTGGCAACACTGCCATCATTCTGTGATTAGAAAAAATTTTTTTTTTTTTTTTTTTTGAAGATTTTAGCGCCACCTATGAAGCATGAGAGAAAATATGTAAATTGGCATTGTGGCTAGGAATTAGGTATTCCTTACTTGTATTGAATATAAGTCCTGTAGAAAAGCTAATGTTTGAAAGGTCAGCCATCTTGTATCAACTTATTGCCATTTATCATTTAAAATTAGAAGTATTTTTTAATACTACTTTTCTTCTTTTAAATATATATCATTAAAATTTATTTCTTCAGCTCTTACTGCAATGAACACAAAGTAATAAAACCAAAACCAAATAAATAAATAGTGTGTGACGTTTCGGTAACCGTAACCAAATGGTAACCGATGTTACCATCTTCAGGCAAAAAAACCTGAATTCAATTTGTCAGTACTTCAGCCAATCATTCAGTACTTTTAGTGCTCCCAATCTTAATGACAAAGGCAGACGCATTCTACTTCACCCAGTCATGATGGCTGTCAAACAGACACCATCAAGGGTCACAACTTGATACCCTAATATGATTGAGTGGAAAGAAGAAGAAGAAGATTCAGTACTTTTGTCTAAAGATGGTAACAACGCTGTTACAGAAACATCACACACTATTTATTTATATGGATTTTGTCTTATTACTTTTTATTTATTATCTATAATCCAAATTGTGCCTTATTAGTAATAATAATAATGCAATGAAGAAAAATAGAAAGAAATGGCCCATTTCATGATTTTTCAGGATGCCTGAACGACCCAATTTTTTTGGTTATTGAGGTAAAGCTTGCACCACACTGATAAGGACCAACAGCCCAAAAACACGTTCGTAATTAGCTTTTCTTGAATAATCAAGAATGGGTATTTGGACAATTCTGGAATAATTAAAAATCAACAGAATATTGATATTTATTCCAACAGATGATGCAAGCCATCAGTAACTTTCAGTTGCAAGATAAAGAGATGCCTTTTTCTTAATATTTCATCTAATTATAACTCGTTTCTTATTAGCAAAATGTATTGTATTTCTCTTGTAGAAGGGGATTTCATGCCTGAAAACTTGAGATTTGAAATAAAAAGTTAAAAAAAAAAGTAAACTTATCCCAGGAAGCCTGTTTTTTAACCTTAATATTGAAACAAGGGGTTATTGAATAGCAAAAATGTTACCAAAGTATCTCCATGTAATAAGTATTACTGATTTAAAGAGACAAAGGTCGCCTCCCATCAAAATAGACGTCAAAACCAGACACCATCTATTTGACGTCTGGTTTTGACGTCTATTTTGATGGAAGAGGCGACCTTTGTCTCTTTAGATCAATATCCTCCCGGCAAAATTTCAATCTATTACTGATTTGTTCAAATTACTACCTTGTATTTGCTATTGAGATCTTAAACCTTAATCCTTTTGAAGAGCTTGATAGAGAATTTTACTCTTATTTTCGAATAGAAATCATATTGCTTTTTTAAAAAATGCTAAATTGGAGAAACTATTTTCTTTTAGACACAAGGTAATAAGACCAAATCCAAATAAATAAATAGTATGTGACGTTTCGGTAATAGCGTTGTTACCGAAATGTCACACACTATTTATTTATTTGGATTTGGTCTTATTACCTTGTGTTTATAATCCAAATTGTGCCTTATTATTTTCTTTTAGAATATAATCTATTATGGAATTGTGTGTGACAAAAATGGCTAAAATCTTATACCATTTATGAGAAATGAGATCTCCAGACGAAGAAGATGCTGAAAAACCTAAGATGAAAGTAAGACATTCAAATAGGAAAAGAAGAATATTAGATAAATTCTCCAGATAACCTATTTACATATTTAAACACCTAGTTGTATATGATAAAACACAATTTGGATTATAGATTATAATACAAGAAAATAAGACCTAATCCAAATAATTTAATAGTGTGTGATGTTTCGGCAACAGCATTGTCACCATCATCAGACAAAAGAACAAAACATTTTAACATTAACACAACTCCGCCCTTGCCGGTCCCAAGCCCGGATGAAAAAGGAGGAGGGGGAGCAGTAACAAGCTCACTAAAAAACCTGGGTTCAGCTGGCCCGGCTGATAGTACCCTGTAAGGGCTCCTAATCCAGGGTTACAGGATGAGCAGCGTTTGTACTCCATGTTAGGAGCGGCTGTACATGGCGTCTGTTCCTCATGTCAGAGGCGGCCATTTCTTTTGGATCTAAGTCGGCCTGCCACTGAGTAGTGCTCCCAGTCTTAATGACAAAGGCAGACGCATTTATAAAAATGATATTATATTCAATTAAATATATAAATGTATACATGTCCAAACATCTGCACATTTCAACACCCCAAACTATCAGAAATTTCCATTAGATAGAGAATCAGTATTGAATTACAAGTCAGTTAAACACAAGGTAATAAGACCAAATGAATAAATAGTGTGTGACATTTCAGTAACAATGCTGTTACTGAAACATCACACACTATTTCTTTATTTAGATTTGGTCTTATTACCTTGTGTTTATAATCCCACAAATTGTGCCTTATCATTAGAAGTCAGTTAAATTAGACTGGTTGAGGAGTGAGAATGAAAAATGGTTGAATTAAAGTCAGTTGATAGAGTGCATGTAACATTTCATTCAAAACTCTACTATCTGAATATAGTAAGAAATATGTTTTAGTTAAGGTGAAAACACATAAGGCTTCTAGGAATGTTTCCTTTTTTAAATATTATTGAAAGTGACAATTCCGAATATTTCTAAGATGCAATACTCTTGTGATTTGCATAGTATTTTAGTATTGTCTATGTTAATTGACATCTGCCTATATAGAGCGGCTTTGTTGGATTGTTAGTTGGCTAGCTGTTATTGGATAGGACAGGCCGGCGTGAGCTGCTGATGTACATATAATTTGTCCTTCTTTTATTGTTTTATACCTTTAAGTAATAAAGGATCTTTCTCTTCCTCTACGAATCTATAAAATTTTCCCAACAAAAATTATATTTAATTAAATATATAAAGACTTTATGTCATGTAAATATTGATGATTTATAAAAAAAAATGATATAAAAGATAATTATTGATGAAAATGACAAAATATTATGGATAAAAAAACAAAAAAAAAATTGAGCAAATATTGCATTAAAAAAGTAAGAAAGAAATGACAAGGTATAAATTTGGATAAATTGATAAAAATTATTTTTCTTATAAATATAAAATTAGGTTTAGAATGGCAAAATCGCTGTTATACCCAGTTAAAACTTTTGGACAGATACCTAATACTTGTGCAAAATATTAGGATGGAGTCATTATAGAGAGAGAAATGGGGATATTTTTTTTGGAGCAAAAATCTAAAACAAAAAGTGGAAAAAAGTACAAATGTGATATTGTACTGGGATAAGGTGCATAAATACAAAAAAAAGACATCTCCTTATCGTGCAAATAGCTTATGGCGCAAGCCATCAGCAACTTTCAGTTGCCCATTAAGAAGATTTAAAAAATAATGGTACAATAAGGAGATGCCTTTTTTTTTTTCATTAAAAAAAAAGATAAAAAATAATGACATCTCCTTATTGTACAGCTAAAAGTTACTGATGGCTTGTGCCATCTGTCAAAAATAAATATAAACTAATCCTTGGTCATCAATTATTCCAGAAATCGCCAAATACCCTTTCTTGATTAATCAACAAATAATCTAATTGATGTAAATAATTATATGTAATTAATCTTTGTCAGGATTAGAATGACGAATCCTGTATGGGACTTTGATTCCAGTAAAAGGCTTGTTGCTGCTGTTGTATATAGTCACAGTGTAGAAAATACTATACTATACCTACTACATATATCTCTGTATTCTTAGTTCTCTTCTCTTCAATTACTCTGTAAACTGGTGAATCCTTTATAGGACGAGAGGTCCTCAATAAAGGTTTTTGTTGTTGTTGTTGATTAATCAATGATTAGTTGATATTTATTCCAATAGATGGTGCAAGCCATCAGCAACTTTCAGTTGTACAATCAGGAGATGCCTTTTTTCTCAATTTATCCACCTGAACTCAGTACAATCTCATTTTTGTGCTATTTTTCACAAAGAAAAAAGGTTATTACATGAAGAAAGGTTCAGCAATTTTTTTTTTCTAAATTAAAAATCCTCTCATATACGATAAAGCACAATTTGAATTAAAGATTATAGCTACAAAAAAAAATAAGACGTAATCCAAATAAATTAATAGTGCGTGAAATTTCGGTAACAATGCTGTTTTTTTTTTTTTGCTTATCCCTAGTACACGTGGTACAGGCCATGATAATCATGGTGGGTAGAAGAAGGCGACTGCTTTTACTGTAAGTGCACCACATGTCTACACATTTGAAAGGCAGTTCGACTTTGCACTTACAAATGTGCCAGAGCCCTGTTTGGTTACTTGCACTCGCTGGTGGGGTTGGATTTTTGACATTAATTTAATTGGATTAAGTCTTATTTTTTGGTATCCTCTCATATAGTTTCTAAAACTTATACAAAATATTTATTTTTAGAGAAAGATATTTATAACCCAGGTTTATGGAGTATAGAACACCAAACACTTGGGCTATTTTTTGATTGATTCCCCCCCCAAATATATAGTTTCAAAAATAACTTTTAAAACAAAAAAAAAACATAATTTTTAAATACACAAACTTAAAATTATATATATATTTTTATAATAAGATTATATATGCAATAAAATAATAAAAAATGCACATGCAAACAAAAAAAAAAACACATTAAGTATAT
This sequence comes from Cordylochernes scorpioides, assembly GCA_030710605.1. Taxonomy (NCBI): domain Eukaryota; kingdom Metazoa; phylum Arthropoda; class Arachnida; order Pseudoscorpiones; family Chernetidae; genus Cordylochernes; species Cordylochernes scorpioides. The sequence continues at coordinate 29,143,716 of CP092881.1, read as the reverse complement.
CAAGAAAAATATAACAATTAAAAAATACATAGATGAAATTGTGGAAGGGTAAATAAGAGCTTAGTAAATGATCATGCAAATGAAATACAATGAGAGGAAACAAAAGTAAATGAAAAATGTCTATACAAATGTAAAAAAAATGATAATAAAAAAATAATTAAAATGAAACCATTATTTTTAATACATTATATAGCTCTCTAAAATATAGCAAAAAATATTTATTAATTTTAAAGTTTAGTTTAGAATATAAATATATACTTATAGACAGACAAAACTTAAGGAAGTGGAAAATCTTTGATGTCAGCGTATATTCTTTTGAAGGAGACAGAGGCAATTTTGTTCACACTTTGTTATCTTGTGTTTTTTCAATAAAGGTCACTGAAATATCTTTCAGACTCTTGTCTGAATCACAATATACATACTAAAAGGTACAACTTCCTTAAGTTTTGTCCATGAGTGTGTAGATCATATTATATATTCTATAGATAAATAAAAAAAAAACACAGAATGAAATATAGAAAGTTATTGAGAAGGCTGCAATTTCACAGGATGTTTGCGGGGTAAGATAGCTGCAGATATGGTTTTAAAGAAAACTATTTGAATCAGAACATGATGATAAAAAAAAAGAGCTGTTAATTATGACCATAAAATGCATTTTAAAAATAAAAGGTCAAACCACAAAAAGTGCTTATTTTTCTGAAAAAAAAAAAAATACATGTATATATATATATAGTTAAACCTGTCTATAGCGCCCCCTCTTGGGACTCACCAAAATAGGGTGTTATAGAGAGGAGGTGCTATAGACAGGTCACTTTTAATGTAAAATGTTTACATTTTAATGTTTAAAATCGGGAGCTATAGAGAGGAAGGCGCTATAGACAGGTTTAACTGTATTATGTATATTGCAATTCGTTCTTTCTTTTTAAAAAAGTTCTAGTTATAGAAATATATATATGTTAAGATTGCCATAAACGTTCCTAAATACGGTTCGGGTTTTTTTTTTTTCTACTAAAGCAACGATTTTCTCCACAATATATCATTAGCTTTGTTGATTATGGATGAAACCTATGAGCAAACACATAGGGAATAAACAACCTAAGGACAAAGAGAATGGAAGCTGTAACAAGTGACATAAAAACACCCTGTAAGACCAGATGCTTATGTTAACCTAAGAGATGCTGCAATGCTGGCCTATAAAAAAGATGATTGCCAATAGTATAGAATGTATATAAAACTTTTCTAAAATAAAAAAGTTCTTATACTTCAAGATACCTTGATAACCTTCACTATACAATCATAATGGCCTACTGCAGAACCTTTCTCTAATCAACACCTAGTTGCAGAAACAAAGTGTTCTTTTAGACAGAGAAATATTCACTTACTGGAGAGCTGCTATTCGGTAAAAATGATCATTTTTTGACTATAAAAACACTGCCATTTGTATAGAGATATTTTCTAGCAGGAGTATCTGCTAATGGAGATTTTACTGTACTACAAAAAAGATGAAACCTATAATTATATGGGGGAAAGAACTATCTCAATAAAAAGATAAGAAAAGATTTGTAAGGAGGCAAGAGGAAGGGAAAAAATAACTGATTTTTTTGAAGTCTATAAAGGCCTTATTGAGAGAAATAAATAGAATTTTATCAGAGCAGAGCAGGATGAAGGAGGGTGTTATAGAGATGAGACATATCCTAGGTTAGTCTATTGAAGACATGTTGGACTACAGCTGGGTAAGTAGGTTAAAAATTAGGGAAGAATTTAAAATACACAGTTTTTATCCCAGCATCAAAACTATAGGTAACACTCTGTCTCCCAGCCAGTATTTGGAACCACGAGGGAGAGAGAATACTGGATATTTGATTGCTTTGAAAAAATCTTGAATGATGTGTCCAAGATTTTAAAATGATCAGATAATAACCTGAGACTTTCCACAGGTAAAAACTGCTACTGATAGCTGCTGGAGGAAGGTTTATGGCAAAGGATGATCTGCAAAGGCTGTCTCCTACAGATGGAGGAGAAAAATGGCCAAGATGAACCTCCATTATCAAAGAGATGCTGTTAAACCAACTACTGCAGTAAAGTAGCAGAGACCCTACTGAAATATTTGATTGGACGACTCTGGCCAGCCAATCAGCTCAAGCTTAGTGTGACCCCTGCCTATACAGAGAACAACCAGTTAAAATGATATACACTAGAACCTCCCTGTAGAGGACACCTAATTGCAGAGCCAAAGTGGCTTTTAGGGAGAGGTGTCCTCTTACCGAAAGTTACTAATAGAAATGGCAACTTTGCAAATGAAAATTGTCCTTTGTAGAGGGGTGTCCCCCCTCATAGAGGTTCTACTGTTATTAGGTAGTCAAATATGATAAGAGATGGTTCCCCCTATCTACAGTAGACACAACTGAGACCTACAGAGAATGATGGTAGAGGCAGTAAGTTCAATAAGCAAGGATTTTTTCTGTCAGAAGAGTACAACCTTAGTGATGGAGCGATTTCTCTCAACATGATCTGGTAGCCGTTTGTTTCTTTTCAAACTCCTCCTACAGGGAGACTATGGGTCTACTAGACAAAGAAAAAGTTAGCCACAATTGTCTGAAGACATAAGGCCTAGAACTATAATGACATATATCAAAGAGAACAAGGCTTTTTTGTTATTATTTCTATTGTGATAAAATAAAAATTAAGAAACTAAAAGAATGAGAAACCATTAGATACACTATTTGTAATCCCCTCTCTTGAATTCCAGATGATTTGTCATCATTGCTAATAATGATATGAGCCTTTCTGTCTAAAGTATTTCTAATTTATATAAAATAGCATTGAGAGAGAAAGAGGTATTTTACTTATATATATTCTACTAGCATGCAGCAGATAAAAGTGAGTAGAGAATTGAGTAGAGATGGCTATAGAGAAAATATATTAATATAGAGAAATTATTTATCAAGAGTGGGGAACAAATCATATTTCCCCCTAAGACTTTTAAAATTCCATTCCTCTCTCTTTTAAATAAGAAAGCACAGAGCAAGATAAAGATATGTTCATAAATTCCTAATAGATCATAGATCAGAGCATATTGGCTAAACTAAACATTTTTCAAAATTGGACTAAACCTTGATGATGATATGGTAAAGAAGAAAGAACTATTTTAGCAGCATTTCAAAGAGTTTGATAAAGACAAAAGTCACACACATTTTATATTATAAAATGAAAATATTAGTAAAAGAGTCACACATATATATATATATATATTAAAAAAATGGACAATATTATTTCCTTAACATTACATATGCAAATCGTAATTATGCTATATGTAATTAAATATGTAAATAGGGGATTGAATATATTTTCTGCCATATGAATGTTTACATTATTAATAGCAGAGAATACAAACTGTCATAAATATATTTCAATCTCAACAAAGAGATTCCAGCTGTCATTCTTTCTTCTTTTTCCTTTTTTTAAACTTTTTTAAGATTGATGCCTTACAATATCTATATATATTAGTACAACATTCAGGCACGTATGTTTTTTTTTAAACCTCTCTATCTGTGCATCAATTTAGAAACTTCAAGCAATTATTGAAACTTGGGATTATTAATATCTAACGAGCAATTCTAAAGACAAATATTATTTTGACTTTTTTTTCAATTTTAGAAGTGCGGTCAAGAAAGAGGAATTTCTGAAAAATAATAAAGAGATGAAGAACATGTCAATAATAAATAAACTATAATAAGAATTTAGGGAAGTGAAACCAAATTGAGATTATATCAGAAAAAGTAATATGGATTTTAAAATTTGAGGGTAGCTTTGATAAGATAGGAGAGTTTTTGTATATGGTAAAACTTTTGATTTTCAACTACAATAGGGATGCTATAAGATGAAAATCAGAAAGGCAAGGATGACACAGTTTATTCTCAATTTAATACCGGGCAATTGGACTGAAAAAAACAAAACAAATTCTATTCACAAATCTGATAGGGTGTCTTTCTTCAGATATATCATATTAAAAGTGTATTCGGGGCCAGAAAAAAAAGTTATTGTTAAAATGTGATTTTTCGGTATGAAATGTGTCACTGGTTTTAAATTGAGAATAGATCTGTGATAACCTAGAGTTTTTTTTTTCTGAGGACTATATGCAAATCTCTGTACTCAATATGAGCATAGAGCCGCCTACAACAACTAGACACCACTGTAGAGAGGTGGCTGGCTTGAATGGAGGGGGGAGATAAATCAAATAAAAAGAGTTTCAACTCTAGGAATAAATAAGCAAAAAAAAAAACTGGGGAACATATTAATATTCTTACTAATGTTTAAAATATGGCTTGAAGGTAATATTACAGAGAGACATACATCAACTCAAATGAAAACAACAAAAAAATGGCACCATGGTTTCTGTACAAAGGTAAAAGATGGGGGGGGAGGGAGTAAAGAAGAATACTGTGTTGGGGAAACAGCAGCAGTCAACAACAAGCTGGGGGTGAGAGAGAAAAATAACTTTCATCTGTCAACAGGAGAGATTGTCAAGTCAAAGACTGTGTGCGTGATGTTAGACCACGTTGAAGATGTGGAGAGGAGAGTTGAAGACTGTCCGCTTCCGCACCAGGTTCACGGCCACTGGACAACACCATGGCTTAGTCTGGGGGTAAACACTATAACTTCTTTACTTCAACACACTGTAATCCAACACTTATTTCAACCAATTGTTCACTTACCAATCATCTTATTTAACTTAGCACCAACTATAACTCAACATTGACTTTAAATTCAACCAACTTACCAAACAGCCTATTTGTTTTAACCCCAACTATAATTCAACATTAGACTTTAATTCAAAACACTATAATTCAACACTTACTTTTAATTCAACCAATTGTTCACTTACCAATCAGCTTATTTAACTTAATCCATCCCAACTATAATTCAACAATGATTTTAATTCAACATTGACTTTCATCCAACACACTATAATTCAACACCTACTTTCAATTCAACCAATTGTTCACTTACCAATCAGCTTATTTAACTTAATCCATCCCAACTATAATTCAACAATGACTTTAATTCAACATTGACTTTCATCCAACACACTATAATTCAACATTTACTTTCAATTCAACCAATTGTTCACTTACCAATCAGCTTATTTAACTTAATCCATCCCAACTATAATTCAACAATGACTTTAATTCAACATTGACTTTCATCCAACACACTATAATTCAACACTTACTTTCAATTCAACCAATTGTTCACTTACCAATCAGCTTATTTAACTTAATCCATCCCAACTATAATTCAACAATGACTTTAATTCAACATTGACTTTCATCCAACACACTATAATTCAACATTTACTTTCAATTCAGCCAATTGTTCACTTACCAATCAGCTTATTTAACTTAATCCATCCCAACTATAATTCAACAATGAATTTAATTCAACATTGACTTTCATCCAACACACTATAATTCAACACTTACTTTCAATTCAACCAATTGTTCACTTACCAATCAGCTTATTTAACTTAATCCATCCCAACTATAATTCAACAATGACTTTAATTCAACATTGACTTTCATCCAACACACTATAATTCAACACTTAATTTCATTTCAACCAATTGTTCACTTACCAATCAGCTTATTTAACTTATCCATCCCAACTATAATTCAACAATGACTTTAATTCAACATTGACTTTCATCCAACACACTATAATTCAACACTTACTTTCAATTCAACCAATTGTTCACTTACCAATCAGCTTATTTAACTTAATCCATCCCAACTATAATTCAACAATGACTTTAATTCAACATTGACTTTCATTCAACACACTATAATTCAACACTTACTTTCAATTCAACCAATTGTTCACTTACCAATCAGCTTATTTAACTTAATCCATCCCAACTATAATTCAACAATGACTTTAATTCAACATTGACTTTCATCCAACACACTATAATTCAACACTTACTTTCAATTCAACCAATTGTTCACTTACCAATCAGCTTATTTAACTTAATCCATCCCAACTATAATTCAACACACTTAAACCAACACTTACTTTCAATTCAACAAATTGTTCACTTACCCCCCAATTGCTTATTTAACTTAATCCCAACTAAAATTCAACAATGAATTTCATTCAACCAACTATAATTCAACACTTACTTTTAATTCAACCATATAATTGTTGACCATATATAATTTTGTGTTCATTTACCTCGATTTAATTTAAACCCCAACAAAAATATATTCAACATTGACTTTCTTTCAATCAAAAATTCTGATTCCTTGGGTTGTTAAAGTGTGGACAGTTTTGAAAAATGGATAGCAAAGATTATGTGACATTTGAATGTTTCAGTTCCAGAGATCATAATTTTAATAAGCACAGCTGAAGTATATATATTGCTAGTACTTTACCATAACTTCTGTTAGAAACTCATAGGTTAATAACAAGAAAATATACAAGATACCTTTTATTTCTAAAATATAACAGAATAATAAACAAATTGATGCTTTAAAAATGATTACCTCTATTTTTCATATAATCCTTAAGTCTTTGTGGTCACTTGAGAATTAATTGCACAAGATGTTCCAGGATCCCATTTGCCACAGCATGAGATCTTTGTGATATATCAATGGCTACTATGTATTCTGATATCTATCCACTTTGATGCCTCTGATGTTAGCCAATTCTGAAACACTCTCATAATTTGAAATGTAAATAAATAATAATTATTATTGTGTGATTGGGGTTGCTTTTAATTGTAAAATATTATACAATATTTTATTAAAATTTTCAGTATTATAGCTTAAGAGACTTTTCCTGCAGAACATGTTCTCGAAGAAAGATTACAATTGTAGCCCAAAGAATTGAAGTCAGGGCTACTTGAGGGTCAATCATCCAATGAGGGTAATCATCTTGCAGCCATACCTTGGGGGATCTTATGAGAACAGGTGCAGAATCCTGATAGAAATGTCAATTTTGATGCCAAAAAATAAGGATGCAATGAAAGACATTTAATGTATGTCTCCCAAAATAGTTGTCTTATAAATTTTAGCCAATGCTTCAATTCCTTCTTAAAAAAAAAAAAAGAGCTTTGTGAAGCGGTAATAGTATGCTACACTATCACAGAGGAGGATATATATTTTTTTATAGATGGAAAAATTGCCGGGAGGAAATTGATCCATAGAAAAATCCCGTCAAAATAAACGTCAAAACGTTTATTATTTACCTCTTCATGATGGGTAAAAAGAGCTATGGTGTTGGATGGCTATCCACATGACAGTCAGACTTTTTCCCATTTGGGATATTTGAATCCTGGGAGCCACTTCACAATCTTGACTAGCACTCTTGGCATAAACCCATTGTGGTGTTACTGCAATAGTTAAATATTCTTATCCGTGAAGAGTACATCATTTTGGTTATTGCTGATTGCATATCACTTTAAGAGACATTTCAATTTGTTAATCTTTTGTCAGAAAAGAGTTTTCATAAGGTAATAATGTCTTGTAGTTGTTTTTAAAGCTTAAGGTCATTCTTGAGCGCAGTTGTGACACTTATAATCTTCGACCCTTCCGATTTCCTCTGCCATTATTACTTGTACTCTAACAGGATTTCTTTTGATAGCACTGCTTTGACATACTCAGGAGTTCTTAGTGGCCATCCCATTCAAGAAAAATCTTCTACAGAGTTAATGTACCTTTGTACACAAACATTCTGCTAAATTTAATTTCTTTTTTTAAAAGAGCAACTCATATCAAGTTTTTCCCACCTTCAAGGTAATAAGACCAAATATAAATAAATTAGTAGTATGTGACGTTTTAGTATAACGGCATTGTTTTCATCATCAGACCAAAGAATAAAATAATAGTAGCGCTGTTGTTGAAACGTCACACACTATTAATTAATTTTTTAATTTGGTATTATTAGCTTGTAGTTTTAATCTATAATCCAAATTGTAGCTTATCACTAATTCCTACCTTGTCAAGTGCAATTTGATATATTTTCTAAAACACCCTAATTCATTTTATTTGTTGTGTAATTGTTGAATATGCATTTAGGTATAAAAATATAGGTTTATTTCTACACAGTGTTGTAAAACAAAAAAACATGTGGCAGTTAAATTTGTTACCCTGAAACTTGCTACCTTCCATAATTTTTATCTAAACACAACTTCCACCACCAAAACCTTATACAACTGGACAGTCAGTCTACATAGAGTATAACCTCTCTGTAAAGTACACCTAGTTGTTACCGAAAAGTCACACACAATTTATTTGTATTAGGTCTTATTTTCATGTAGCTATAATCTATAATTCAAATATTGTGCTTCTTCATTCTTTCTTATATGTGTAATCCTATTTTTATACTTTAATCGAAAGTTATTTCATGAGCTGAAGAAAAGGAATTCCAAAGTGAGAACCTCAGGGAGAATTAAAAGCCATCATTTCAGGGGTTCCTACTCTAAATACAAATTATTTAGTTGATCTTGTGAAGTAACGATATTTATCACAGAATTCCAAGAAAATTAAAAGCAACTTCTTATACTGTATGTTCCCCACATGTTTAGTAAGCATGCATAAACACAAATCTCTTCATTGAATGTTTTAAAAAATGCCAATTAGACAATTTTACCTATACAGTAAAACCCCTCTATAGTGAACCCCAATGGGACAGAGCTTTTGGTTCACTATAGCCACGGTTTGGCTATTTTTTTTTTTACTTTTAAAAAATTTTAGACCATATAATTAAAAGACAGCCATACACACATGAAGAGGCTGCTTCTTAATAGTGGTCACTTTGTTTTAATTCCCTTAATTGACCAATTTCCTTACATTAATCCTGAATATTAAAAGAAATTATTTGATGATAGTTTCTTAATATTACAGGTACCTCTACTGACTTTGTCCAAGTACCAAAACTGACTTAGTCATGATACCATCATTACTTTAGGTGGCATTATATGAAGTAAATATCACACATTAGGTCAATTTTCTTATAACTAACTTTACAACATTATTTTGGAACAGGTGCTTAGATGTCTTCCATCTACTGAGTAACATATAGTACACCACATGCTTTGTGTGTAGTATAATGTTAGTATAGTATAATCTCTCAGGAAGGGACACTTAGTTGCAAATCCAAAGTGTCCTCTAAGGAGTGTGTCCTCTTACTGGAGAGTTGCTAAATACTAGATATGGTAATTTTGATACTGAAACTTGTCCTTTATAGAGAGGTGTCCTCTAGAGAGTGACCACTAATGAAGGTTCTACTGAAAGTCCTTCTTTTTGATGGTATTTAAAAAGCAGGAGGTGCATGGATTGTTAAGGTAAACAAATAGCAGAGCACAAGGATCGAACCCTTCTATCATGTCTGGAGTTTTAAGGGCATGGCGTAGCTATATGTGCTGTTTGTTGAGTCATTAGTGTATATCAGGTTTGAGTTTGACTTAGCGGCTATATGGACAAATATTCTGCAATTTAATTTGTTGGTCACTTGCAGCTAATCTAATGGACCTTCCAATTGCTTTTTTTGACCCCTTCCAGCCAGCTTATTGCAGGTCTTCCTCTCTTCTTCCTTCAATTTTTCCTAACATCGACATATTTTCATTAGATATCCAAAGTAAGTCAGTCTTTATTTTCATATTAGGGATTCTATGGATCTAACAGGATTCATGTCTTCTATTGTGGAAACATAAATTTGTATAACCACTAGGTAATAAGACCAAATTCAAATAAATAAATAGTGTATGACGTTTTCGTTTAACAGCATTTTTACCATCATCAGACAAAAGTACTCAATGAAATGTCACACACTATTTATTTATCTGATTTTGGTCTTATTACAGTTAAACCTGTCTATAGTGCCCGATTTTAAACATTAAAATGTAAACATTTTACATTTAAAGTGACCTGTCTATAGCACCCCCTCTCTATAGCACCCTATTTTGGCGAGTCCCAAGAGGGGGCGCTGTAGACAGGTTTAAGTGTACCTTGTATTTTTACTCTATAATACAGATTGTACTTAATCATATTTATTTAAAGTTGATGTTTGACTGAGTGATTGGTAGATTTGATGATATCATTCTGTCATTCACAGGGTTGGATCCACTATTTTTATATTTTTCATCTTTAAGGATGATTGTCATGTTGATCTCTTTCTTTGGGTTTCATTCCCTGAGTAATATGTATTTTGTACTTACTCTTCTGAGTATAATTTGTCACTTCCAGTCAATTTAAACTCACTTATTTGCTGTTGCCTTATAACCATGTGCTGGATTGGATAATTCAGCCGAATAAATATTAATTTATGCTAAAAGAGTTGTAAAAAAATAGAAAACCAAATTGTTTTTACCTTGTTCACTGGAAGACGAAGTAGTCCTTTACCTGTATGCAATTCTACAGTTCTGACTAGCATATCTGGACCGTGGAAGGTTTTTGATACTCTACCAAGTATCCATGAAGGAGAACTGATGCTTTGTTCAATGATCAAGACTAAATCTCCAATAGAAATTTCAAAATGGACATTTTGGTTTGTTGGGAGTTAGAAATTGTGATTTGAAAAATTTACTTTTGGAGAAAAAGAAAATATGACATGGATGTTCAGACATTGTGGGCAGCCATTATGAAATGATAATCTACAGGGCCATGAACAGAACCCTGATAAGAGAAGAGTAAGGCTTAGGTAGAGATGGGTTAGCTTTGAAGTGGAAAATGAAAAGTGGTTATTTGTGAGAAGTAGGTGTGAAAAATAAATTTTATTATAAAGATCACACACACACAGCACCAAAGACAAACACACACACACAAGGACGGACGGTGATGTGACAACAGGAGTTAGGAGGAAGTTGGAGGAAGGGTGAACCTGGAAGGATGATGGAGACCTTCTGGACAGTGCAGACATGAAACAGCACAGTGCAGGCATCACAGGGTAGTTATCACATAGAGGTACAGGACAGACATGGAACAGCACAGTGTAATTATCACAAAGGAGGTGCAGAAGAGACATGGAACAGCACAGTGTAATTATCACAAAGGAGGTGCAGAAGAGACATGGAACAGCACAGTGCAGGCATCACAGTGTAGTGATCACATAGGAGGTGCAGAAGAGACATGGAACAGCACAGTGTAGTGATCACAAAGGAGGTGCAGAAGAGACATGGAACAGCACAGTGCAGGCATCACAGTGTAGTGATCACATAGGAGGTGCAGAAGAGACATGGAACAGCACAGTGTAGTTATCACAAAGGAGGTGCAGAAGAGACATGGAACAGCACAGTGTAGTGATCACAAAAGAGGTGCAGAAGAGACATGGAACAGCACAGTGTAGTTATCACATAGGAGGTGCAGAAGAGACATGGAACAGCACAGTGTAGTTATCACATAGGAGGTGCAGAAGAGACATGGAACAGCACAGTGTAGTTATCACAAAGGAGGTGCAGAAGAGACATGGCACAATGACAGCACAGTGCAGGCATAACAGTGTAGTTATCACATAGGAGGTGCAGAAGAGACATGGAACAGCACAGTGTAGTTATCACAAAGGAGGTGCAGAAGAGACATGGAACAGCACAGTGTAGTTATCACAAAGGAGGTGCAGGAGAGACATGGAACTGTACAGTGTAGTTATCACAAAGGAGGTGCAGAAGAGACATGGAACTGTACAGTGTAGTTATCACAAAGGAGGTGCAGAAGAGACATGGAACTGTACAGTGTAGTTATCACAAAGGAGGTGCAGAAGAGACATGGAACTGTACAGTGTAGTTATCACAAAGGAGGTGCAGAAGAGACATGGAACTGTACAGTGTAGTTATCACAAAGGAGGTGCAGAAGAGACATGGAACTGTACAGTGTAGTTATCACAAAGGAGGTGCAGGAGAGACATGGAACTGTACAGTGTAGTTATCACAAAGGAGGTGCAGAAGAGACATGGAACTGTACAGTGTAGTTATCACAAAGGAGGTGCAGAAGAGACATGGAACTGTACAGTGTAGTTATCACAAAGGAGGTGCAGGAGAGACATGGAACTGTACAGTGTAGTTATCACAAAGGAGGTGCAGAAGAGACATGGAACTGTACAGTGTAGTTATCACAAAGGAGGTGCAGGAGAGACATTGCACAATGACAGCAGAGTGCAGGCATCACAGTGTAGTGATCACATAGGAGGCACAGAACAGACATGAAGCAATGAAAGCACAGTGTAGTTATTAATAAATTAAAAAGGTTTTGGAGATTTAGGATTTTTTAAGAATACATAGATCAAAATTTGTTCAAATATGTTTCCAAATATTTATTCAGTTAATCTTATTTATTTTCATGATTTTAAACAAAAAAAAAATCATTATCATTAAACTTAATATAAAGTTCTGTTTTTACTTTCTTTTATGTTTTTACATATTACAGTTGAACTTCCATGAGAGAGGACACTTGCACTAGCGACCATCTCTCTACAAAGGACAGTTTTCATATGCAAAATTACCATTTTTACTATTTCACAACTCTCTGGTAGGAGGACACCTCTCTCCTAATGGACACTTTGACTCTGTAATTACATCTCCTTGATGTTCTACTGTGTACTACTATTATGTAATATATATAAAACTTCCTTCAAATAATATTTCTGTAAATTTTCAAATATAACCGTCATTTATTATTTTTGAAGATCATTTGTTCATTGGAAGTTTGTTTGGAAAAGTATATGACTACCTCTCAACCAATTTTTTATTTAGTTCCTGACGTTTCAGTAACTATCACTCTCCGGGGGGTCGGTGGAAGGCTTGTTAAACCGTTTGGTTTACGACCACTATGACCCGGGTTTGATCCCCGCATTGGACACTTTTTCTGTTTAAAAAAAAAAAAAAATGCTCCAATGGCCCCCCCGATTCTTGCAAAAGTCCAACCCCACCAGCGAGTGCAAGTAACCAAAAGGGACTCTGGCACATTTATAAGTGCAAAGTCGAACTGCTTTCCACATGTGTAGACATGTGGTGCGCTTACAGTAAAAAAGCAGTCGCTAACTACCCACCATGATTATCATGGCCTGTACCACGTGTACTAGGGATAAGCAAAAAAAAAAACTATCACTCTCCTCAGGGGAATCATGTCACTGAAACATCAAGAACTAAATTTTAAAAAATGGTTGATGTAGCCAACCATACATTGTTTATTGTGTGTCCCTGAACCTCAGAAATAGACAGCATCAAACAACAAGATTTAGAACAGGTCATCTCAAGCCATTGAAGATAGAAAATAATAACAAAATCTACTCCACTTGCCCAAAATGTAGCTTGACACCTGCAGCTCCAGAATACATTTTGGCTTGCATTAGATGCACTAAACAGGATCTTTGGGAGAGGCTGTTGCTTATCATAAAACAGCTCGAGGAGCATGAACTCATGGAATTTGTGTAATCTTTACACAAGGGGATAAGAAACAACAACATTGTGTGTTCCTTAACTAGTGCAACCCAGTGTCCCAGTGATACTGACCAGAATGGTCCTGGAGAGAGAGTGGCCTCTCCATGACAGACCGAAGCACTGCTATCCACTCCGTTCTATCCTCTTCACTGGGGGAGGCGAGGGCAAAAAGGCGTTGAGGGGTACGGAGGGAGAAGCCAAGGCCGGGGACCTTCACTCCAGCAGGCACTCCTTCACTGACTGAATACCCATCCCCTTGGTTGCCTATGAAGATCTCCCCCTTGGGATAGGGATCCTGTAGCCAGCCATGTCAGGGAGGGAGGGTCAGGGGAGAGGGGAGCAGCAGGGACTTACCAGGGGGTGCTCCAGATACATGAGTCTGCGGTGGTCGAGGGAGAACCAGCGGCGCCGCGGTGTGTCACTGACACTAGGACCAGACTTCCACAGCCAGCCCTCCCTCAGGAAGTCCCGAGTCAGGTCACGAGATAGGTCCTCTGCAGAACAGCTGGGGAAGGCAACTTGCAATCGACTGAGTTTGGCAGCCCGGATGGCCATGTACCAGTCCACTATGTCCTGTTACCCACATCCTTGGTAGCCTGAGGTGGAGCAAATATCACCCTGCTTTGTGCCAACATGCCATTTACACAACACTCACATCTGGTATAACTTTGTGAAAGCCTGAGAGAGGAACAAAAGAAAGCACACACAAACTCAAACAAAATCACACCACTTTCTCCACCTGGATGCTTCTATATAAATTTTTGGAACATTCCCAGAAATAAGGAAGAGTAGGGTGTGTGTAGAAGATGTAGGCTGCAAAATGCTTCCACAGGCTTTGCCCGCATGATGTGTCTTTCTGCCATATTCCCACTTGCTGCATGTTACTACATGTAAAGTACTAAAGCTTTAACTGCTCTCACTTGCAATGGAAGATTTCAAGAGTAATTGAGCTTACAAATAAGGTGATGTAATAAAATCAATCTATTCTTTTGCTGCTAAAATTTACCATTGGAGAATAAGGATATGAAAAACATCAGATCCCAAAATACAAATTTATAAATATATATAAAGTACAAAAATATTTTAGTATGCAACAAAAAAAGGAAATTTTGAACCCTCAGTCATTTATTTAACACATTGAATTAATTTCTCAAAGTGATTATAACTGAACTAATGCTGATTGGCACAAACCACAAAATATACCATGAATTAAGCCATAGTACTTGTATTGTAAGGACCACCTGTGTAGCTATGCAACTTTCTGCAATTCCAAGCTCCACTAGATAAGTTTTACAGCATTTACATATGGTACCTCAAAGTGTATATGCTATCAGCTTAATTGCCACTTATCAAGGGTGCACTTCAACATCTTTATCTTATCTAGGTTCTTTGGAACATGGGCTTTTGTAGGCCTTGGTGCCCTAGTCATGAGCATTCTGCGATTAGAAGCTTCTCTGTAGTGGACGACATAACACCTAATGTTGGGCTAATGTAGGCAAAAAACATTACACTAAACAGGTGAGAGGACACTCCCGCTAGAGGACATCTCTCTACAAAGGACAGTTTTTCACTTTAAAAATAACCATAGTGTCAATTCCTTATAATACATGGCATGCTAATGCATCATACACACATTGGGAAATATTACCCAGGGTTAGGTTTCTTCTAAAAATATTTTAATTATTGGATCTCAAGTTTTCAAGCCTTGATGCTCTTCTACAGGAGGATTGAGAGGACTAACTATAGTTGTGAATCATTTTATTCGCGATTGAACATTGTGGTCCACTGTACGTATTACATGCCAACACAATGTGACACCAGCCATCTCTGTCTTGACCTCGATGTACCAACTCGGTGACTGTTAAACCAGTGAGTTCCTTTAATTGGTCAACAAAGTGTGTCGGCGGGCATCAGGTATGCATCGCCCAGATATCTTTCTTAGAGAATACCATAATTACAATCACAAGCCGCATTATATTGTATTATAAATTACTTTATGTATTATTTACGAACGGAAAAATATGTCCAGGGTAGCCTAGTAGACATGGCATCTGCCCGGTAAGCGGAACACTGTGAGTTCAATTCCCATCCCTGGACACTTTTATTTTTCCATTTGTCATTACTCTTCACAATTCATCCTTTCATACCTCATCCCTAAGGTTGGAAATGGTCGTTATTTCTCCTTGAAATAAATTTTGATTATTCGTTGAAAAGAAACTCATGCGGGATAATCTTTAAATGTCGTTTTACAATACCATAATTATCTGTTGGTTTTGATTAATTCAAGACTTCATCAACCTTTTTATAAAAGTTTATTGTTCCTTTGATTCACTGTCTCCATTTTCAAAAAAGGTGGAAAGCTTATTAGACCCACTTTCACCTATTTCTGAAAAGGGAAACAGAGGGTCATGAAACGTCAAAAGGACAATAAACTTTTATAAAAAGGTTGATGAAAAGTCTTTATCTTGAATTAACTCAAACTGTTACAACTGTTGTAGCTAGTCAGTCATCAATCCTCATGTAGAAGGATGTCAAGTTGCAAAAGCTTGTGAGATTCTACACTGAAAATATATATATAAATATATGCAAATCAAAAAAAGGCATATCCTGACTGCACTCACATGAGCCTTTTAGATGGCAGAGCGCCATCTAGTGGAATAGAAATCAACTAAACGTTTATTTAACTTGTTCTGTGATATTTGGCCAACCCAATTTCTTGATATATTAAGAAAAGCCAACCATGTACGCATTTCAGGCTGTTGGCCCTCTTCAGCATGGTGATGGTGTAGTCACCAAATGATTATGTGAGCACAGTCAGAATATGTATTTTTTTATTTTAATATCTACACCTGACCTATTTCTATTTTTAAAATTATTTTTTTCACATATATGGTGTTGTGGCTTTGTCACCGACCCGAGACCGCTAGTTTGCGGCGACTGTCAATAGATGGTGTCTAGCTTTGACGTCTATTTTGACGGGAGAGAGGCAACCTCTTTGTCTTTTTATATACATATATATTAACACAAAGCAATAACGCGCCATCTATACATATAAAATAAAAGGATTTAAAAGCGCGAATGTTTCTTTTATACATAAAACAAACTTCTACTGTCCTTACTGTGATGAAAAAATATATTGCGAGGGCATGGCTCATCAGTGGTGAAACCTCCCAGCGACCGCTTCTCAGAGCTCTAATACTGTATTGGATCATTCTGCTTTTATATGCTACACTGAAGGATGGAATGAAGCGGTCGCTGGGAGGGTTCACCACTGATGAGCCATGCCCTCCCAATATATTTTTTCATCGCAGTAAGGACAGTAGAAGTTTGTTTTATGTATAAAAGAAACATTCGCGCTTTTAAATCCTTTTATTTTATATACATATATATTATTAAAAGAAACCTACCCTTAATGATATTTCCCAAGAATTTTTGAATACACACAGGTCATCATAGAATTGTGTAGGAGCAATCAAGAGGAGGTAGGAGATGTTACCTTGCCCTCTGTGGCGTAGACGAAGATATTCCTGGTAGATCCATCCTTCACGAAGGTCAGTTGCATGCCGTTGATACTGCCGATCTTGGCGGGGCAGAAGGTGGCGTTCAGTTCTGAGATGGGGATGGTGGCCTTAGGCTCCTTGTGGTGCTGTTGTCAGTCACAGCTCTGTGTTATCTCACACATGTGTAACATAAGGTATAACAAGAACACCAAACAGGTCCATTTGGATCTGATTATTTGAAGTGGGTCTTGTTACCTTCAGTTTCTTATATATAACTAGTGGATGTACCCGGCTTCGCCCGGGTTTTACCTGAGTAAAGGTTTGTCTAATGAACATTTGTTAAAACAATTATCTATAAACTTATAAAAAAAAATAATAGATATATTTTGATAATTTGAAACTCGTAAATTTGAATCTCTCGATAAAGTGAACATTTTTTCCCGGTCCCTTGAAAAATACTCGATAACTAACTTTGACTTGTGCGCAATTAATAGGTAGAAAATCTTACTTTTGATAAATAATCTTTAAGATAATAAACTTAGTGATAATAAAACTTATAGATAAAAAAACTTGTTATCATCGTCGCAATGGGGGCGCTGCTTGCGAGTTAAATCTACAAATCTGCAAATAACTCTAAGGATATTCAAGAAATTATTTTTCAGAAACCTTCCCAGTACTATACTAAATAACTTCCCCAAGTTTCATGGCGTTCCAATGAGTGGTTTGGTCAGGCATAAAGGACAGACACACACACACACACATACATTCATTTTTATATATATATATAGATTAAACATTCCCTGCAATAATAATAACAGTAACATGCAGGTGCATGCCTCCCTGTTATGAGTGTAGAAACATCTACCATATTGTAGCAAAATATTTAATATCTTATATGGACATACAGTCGAACCTCTTTAATTCAACACCCCAAGGGATCAGAGCTTTCGGTTGAATTAAAGGAAGTGTTGAATTAAGGTTAGATGATTAGCTAATCATCTAACTAGCTAAAATAATATATATTTTTTTATAAATAGCTTTGTAATATAAATTAATGATATTAATTGAAACCATTATGTGTGTACTTTTTATATTTATTTTTTTATTTTCATGATTAACTTTTTGTATCTGGGACAAAATGGCAATAATACATATTTTCGAAACAAATAATATTTTATTCCAATTGAATAATAGTTTAAAGAAAATAAATATGGAAAATAAAAAGAAAATTAAAAAATATTATTTGAAAAGAATCAAGATTAAAAATATATATATTTTATAGATGTCTGTTTTTTCTCTGAAATCCTATTCAGGATGTATTCCAGATTGTCTATTTTTAAAAGACATGCATGCCTTTCTTCCTCAGAAATGTCTTTTAAATAACAAAGAGTTTTTATTGTATTAAAGGCATCCACTGCTGCTGCAGGTGTTATTGATGTTTTGTTTAAATCTTTTTCTGTTGGCTCTACCTCTTCATCTTCTTTTCCCATTACCTCCTTTACAATTTCTTCAATGGACTGTTCCCCAGCAACTTGCACATCTTTATCAACTTCTAAGAAGTCATTATAGTTGACATCAATGGCTTGATGTTTTTTTAATGCCTCAAAACATCTGTTCATTTCTTCTTCAACAACTTCTTCCATTGCTTCATCCATCACAAATCCTGAATGAGAAAAACATTTTTTTATTGTGGAAGAACTAACCCCAACCCATGCAGCCTCTAGCCAGCTAATTGCAAAGAGTAAATGTACTTGAGCATTTTTTTTTTCTTCCATGCAAGTGAGAAGATACGTTATCATTCGTTTCCTATATTGGTCTTTTAGGGCTTTAATGATACCCATATCACAGGGTTGTAATGCACTTGTAGTTAGGGCGGGCAAAAATCTTATTTCAATGTTCTGTAACCCTTCAGGTATTTGGTGGGCTGGGCAATTATCTAAAATTAATGAAATTTTTCTTTCTCTTCTTTTGAATATTTGGTCCAATTTTTTCAGCCAATCCGTAAAAATTGCCCCAGTCATCCAGGCTTTTTTATTAAAATGATAATTTGAGGGAATATTCATGCCATGGAAGCATCGTGGTCTTCTATATTTCCCAATATAAAGTAAAGGCAGTTTTTCACTTCCATCCATATTACAGCATACCAACACTGTAATTCTCTCTTTAGACTTCTTACCCCCTTCACATTTCTCACCTCTGATAGTCATTGTTTGATTAGGCAAAAGTTTATAAAATAACCCTGTTTCATCAGCATTGAAAATGTCCTGTGGGATGTATTTAGCTAAAAGTGAAGGAATAATCCCACCTTTCCAAGTGGCTACACTATTGGCATCCACACTTCCAGCTTCTCCATGAAGTCGTTTAAAAGCAATATTCCTTCTGGCCTTAAACTTTTCTAGCCAGCCATTGCTAGTTTCAAAATTATCTTGACCCATTTTCAAGGCCAAGAGTATAGCAAGATATTGCCATTTATGGCAAGTTTCATGGCATTTGCCTGCCTTATCCACCTAAACAGGACTTCTTCAATCTCTGGGAATTCCCCGTCACGATCACGTTTCAAGGTAGAGCTAAAATTAGATTTTAAAAAGGCAGATTTTATGGCGAATTTATTTTTTAAAATTGTGCTAATGGTGGACCGTGGAATATTTCTCTCTCTGGAAACTTGACTATGTGATTTTCCTTGTTCTATTTCTTCTATAATTTTCATTTTTTCCACATAAGTGAGCTGGTGATACTGACTACGTTTCCAATTTTTTTTTGGCAGAACCTGACATTCTTGCCCCACTCATTTATTCAAATTAACACAGAATATTGAATTAAAATGTTATCATAATCATTGTTGGATCATTTTATAAAGATTTATTTATTTAAAAGAAATTATTTATAAATTTAAAAATAGCTAAAATATTTCAATGTTAAAAATAAAAATTATTATTAGTTAGCGCATGATGCCAAAATTCCAGCGTAAAAAAAACAACAATAACATCCGCGAAATTGCGCAACGGCACTGCAAAGTGAAACTTAAACTAACCAGAAACCAAAAGTGCGCAGGCGCGATCCTATCGGCGCCCACCGATGCCGATCGTCGCCGCCGTAATACCGTTTAGCGGTAAAGTTGCATGTAAAATAACATTCAACTGTCGAAATTCGAATTTTAAAACGGTCGAACTATCGGAACTGTCGTATTATCGATACTGTCGAATTACGGTTTGTTATTTAATAGGCCAGAGGTCGGGATATCGGAACATGGTCGAATTATCGCCGAGTGTCGAATTGGGGTGGTCGAATTAACGAGGTTATACTGTATTATTAAGTTTAATAAGTATATTTTTTTCTACTCTGTAAACTTCTCTTATTTTTAATAAATTTTAAATTGTACTTGCCTTAAATAATTGCCTGTCATCTTGAAGTTTGTCTTTCCTAATTTTCTATGTTACAATATGTAAAAGAAATGTACATCGATATAATTGTAAAAAGTCAAAATGTATTCCTTTGATTTATATATACAATTTATCTTTCTGAAAATAGAGCAATTCATATTTAAATCATTAGATAATAAATCTTTTATTCAATCCAATATATGGCTTTTTATTATCTAATATAAAATTTATCTGTGATAATTTTTTTTTCACAGAAATTACTAAAATACTATAAAAATGATAATATACAGTAAAACCCATCTATAGTGAATCCCAATGAGACTGTACCTATAGCCACTAGTTCATTATAGCTATAGTTCACTATAATCATGGTTCCTTATAGACATAGGTCACTGTATTATAAAATAAAAATGGGGATTATTTCTGGTTCATTATAAGGGAAAAGGTTCACTATATTCCTGGTTTGTTTTAGCTGGGTTTTTACTGTATTAAATAATAAACTGTACATAGAGAACATTTAGTTGCAAAAAAATTAAAAATAATCTAATGGTGAAAAATGAATTTAATAAAACTTGATTTTTTTTTACAAATGCAACAAGAAAATAATACCTAATCCAAATAAATTAATAGTGTGTGACGTTTAGGTAACAACGCTGTTACTGAAACGTCACATACTATTAATTTATTTGGATTGGATCTTATTTTCTTGTAGTTCTAATCTATAATTCAAATTGTGTTTTATCATTTAACAAATACAATTATGTGGATTATTTGATGATTCTAACATTGCTATGATTTTAGTGGTAAGGTAGAATGTTTCAGAATGAACACAGACTGACTGGAAACAAGTCTCTTCTTCTTCTTTCTTATCTCACTCAATCATATTAGGGTGTCAAGATGGTGTCTGTCGGGGATGAGTAGAGCACATCAATGGATAGTATTGTTAGAAGAGGAGTAGACCTCTTTAAAAATCCTGAGTTCAACTGACCCGGTTGATAGATCTCAGCAAGGTTCCCTCTCCAGGGATACAGAGGAGCTGCGTCTGTACTCATGTTAGAGTCGGCAGCAAAGGCATCTGCTTCCATGTTAAGAATGGTCTCAAACTACAGGCAAAGTCAGACTTTCACCAAAGTGTGCCTAGATCATGGTGGCATGATCAACGAAAGCTGTACCCCTACACCCCATTCCATGAAATCATCTCAAGGAATGGGGGGTCAGTGGAAGGCTGGTTAAACCGTTTGGTTTTCGACCACTACGACCCGGGTTCGATTCCCGCATTGGACACTTTTTTTCTGTTTAAAAAAAAAAATGCTCCAATGGCCCCTGATTCTTGCAAAAGTCCAACCCCACCAGCGAGTGCAAGTAACCAAACGGGGCTCTGGCACATTTGTAAGTGCAAAGTCGAACTGCTTTTCACATGTGTAGACATGTGGTGCGCTTACAGTAAAAGCAGGCGCTAACTACCCACCATGATTATCATGGCTTTGAGATAAGAAAGAAGATCTCAAGGAATTTGTGTAATCTTTACACAAGGGGATAAGAAACAACAACATGGATGAGTCATACAGTCTATAATGTGTTTTGGGGTTGCAGGTTGAGAATTGCAAGTGAAACAAGTGATGGGAAAGAACTCTCTCAATATAGGTTAATGTTTAGCTGTGAAGGAAAACCCGGGGGTTATCTTTACAGCAGTGAAGTCATCTGAGTGACACACCACAACTTCCTCTTCTGAGCAAGACAATTGCTCACCTAGTTGTTGTTTGTTTGTTTACTCTAGTCTGTGGATATACTCAATGTTGTTTGTTGACAGGTCTTCTTGTTGTTGCCACTTCTAAATAAATGCTCTTCAAACAATCAACAATAGAATTCTGTGTTGATTAAATATATGCTGGTAATATATATAGAGAGTAGAACCTCCACATGAGAGGACACACCCTCTAGAGGCCACCTCTCTATAAAGGACAGTAAATCCGCCTTTGCCGGTCCCAAGCCCGGATGAAAAAGGAGGAGGGGGAGCAGTAACAAGCTCACTAAAAAACCTGGGCTCAGCTGGCCCGGCTGATAGTACCCTGTAAGGGCTCCTAATCCAGGGATACAGGATGAGCCATAGCATGTTAGGAGCGGCTCCACATGGCGTCTATTCCTCATATCAGAGGCGGTCATTTCTTTTGGAGCTAAGTCGACCTGCCAGTGTAGTGTTCCCAGTCTTAATGACAAAGGCAGACACATTCTACTTCACCCAGTCATGATGGTTGTCAAACAGACACCATCAAGGGTCACAACTTGATACCCAATATGATTGAGTGGAGATAAGAAAGAAGAAGGACAGTTTTCATTTACAAAATTGCCATTTTTTACTAATTATCAATTCTCCGGTAAGAGGACACTTCTCTCTAAAGGACACTTTTGCTGTGCAAATAGGTGTCCTTTACAGAGGTTTTACTCTATATCAAAATGCTAAGCCTAGCTTAATCATCTGTGTATTTGAAACATATGGTAACACGATCAAATTCAAATCATCAAATTTTATGTGATTGTTCAATAACAATTATGTTACCATCTTCTGATGAAAGTACTGAGAGAATTCAAGTGAACTTAATAATATATTAAAAAAATAAATAATAATAATAGATCAAATCTAACACTTTTCACTGAAGATGGAAACAGCGCTGTTACTGAAACATCACACAATTTTTTTTAGTTGAGATTTGATGTTGTTACCTTATGTTTCTAATCTGATATTCAAATTGTACTTCATTATCTCTGGATTTTTTTTCCCTTATAATTGATGCCAGGCCTCAACACAGTCTGATGTTGCTAGTTGAAGCAAGAGCTCGAGGAGCGTGAATTCGTGGAATTTGTGTAATCTTTGCACAAGGGGATAAGAAACAACAGAACAACAAAAACTAATAACTTCTCAAGTAAATTTACCAAGAGGGTATAAAACATAACTTGCCTCTTTGATGTAGTACTTGAGACTGTTGGTTAAGACACTGAGGGCAAACTTGCGTAGATGGAACCTGTGGTGTTTTTTGCCCTTCTTGTAGAGCCAGCCCTCGAGGGAGCCCTCTGTGTAGATCTGCCGGTCCTGGTAGATAAACTCTTCCCGCTCGTACTTGGCCCGGATCCACTGCTCTTTCAGCACTCTGGAACATGCCGTGTTAGCCACACACAGACAGTACTGAGAAGCTGGCTCTACACAAGCCTTGAGAACTGAGAACAAGTGCCTGTGCACATTTCATTATTAAATAGGTGGAGGAGTACTACAAGGTAGCAAGATTAAATCCAAATAAATAAATAGTGTGTGACGTTTCAGTAACAGCTTTATTACCATCATCAGACAAAAGACTGAACAGATTCATTCAATACTTTTGTCAGTGAGTTCTTCTTATTATTATTAATAGGCTAATCCCCTAATAGAATGTTCTAATCAATAAGCTTGAGGGATAGGTATCTTTCAATGAATGATGAATGTTTGAAAGATACCTATCCCTCAAGCTTATTGTTAGAACAGTTCTTCTTATTATCTTGTAGTCCTAATCTATAATCCAAATTGTGCCTTATCAATAAGGAGTGGGAGTAACGGTGGCCTGAGTAGTAGGACCTTTGATAAGCAATGAGTGGTCACTGGTCCAAGCCACACCTAATGCGATCTTTACATTAATACATAAAGGAGTCCAATCTTTAACCACTACTTTACCATCCCTGATTGGTGTTGTCTATGCAAGGTGCCACTGTTCAGAAACATAGTGTGGAACAGCTCCTGACCAGTTATAAATGCTTGTAAGATAACTTGAGACCACTACATTAACAGTTCCAAGAGTAGGCATTTGATGATGAAGTAAACAGAAGATCATCATTAAAGATTACAACCAATCAAGATACTAGACACTTATATTTCTGAAGTCCCAAGTTTAAAATCTCGACTATTTTAACACAGTGATTATAACAACTAAAATGGCCAAAAAAAACCTCCAACTTCTTGTATAGCGAGGTTTGACTATGTCTTTCATGATTGGAATATACACACACCTACTCTTAAGGGATTTAGGACATCCACCTTTATATAAAGACAAGCATGCAGATGATAGCCCAGAAAGAGACCGCATTGAACAAATGGGACTTGACATTCACCATGTGACAGATCTGCAAAGTTTCTGCACTTTTGATAAAATGTGGAACTTAAATAATACCTGTGTGGTCAAAAATAAAAATAAAAAACTTTTGAAAATATAAATATTGTTTTACAGTAGAACCTCCATGAGAGAACACTCGCGCTAGAGGACACCTCTCCCTAAAGGACACCTTGGCTCTGCAATTAGATGTCCTTTACAGGAAGGTTCTACTGTATGCTGAAAATAGGAAAGAGAAAAATAAGGCTGGGAGGAACGATGCAGAGATTTGATCTCAGATTTTGTCTTTCTATATAAATACTGGAGCAAGGAAAGGTCAACAGGAGGAGCCCCACCATATAATATCAACAGTCCCAAATAGAGTTCTAATAATGGGGACTGAGTGGAGACTGGGCAGGCTTGCCAGCAGCGGTAGAGATCCCACACATAAATTACTTCTTCACAAGGTAATAAGACCAAATCTAAATAAATAAATAGTATATGATATTTTGGTAACAGTTGTTACAACTACAAGGTAATAAGACCAAATCCAAATAAATAAGTAGTGTGTAACGTTTCAGTAACAGCGTTGTTACCGAAACGTCACACACTATTTATTTATTTAGATTTGATATTATTACCTTGTGCTTATAATCTATAATCCAAATTGTGCCTTATCAGTTGTTACAACTGTTAATGAAATGTCACGCACTATTTATTTATATTTGGTCTTTTAATACCTTATTTTTATCATCTACTAGACGAATGACCCGGGCAACGCCCGGGTTTACATGATTAAATGTATAATTCAAACACATTAAACATGTGCCCGTTGGCTGGCAGCGAGTAAATGTCTGCGCCCGTTGACTCCCGGCGAGCAAGTGACTGCTCCCGTCGGCTGCCGGCGAGCAAGTGGCTTCCCGGCGCATGCGCGCGTACAGGGAAGCCACGTGCTCGCAGGCGGCCAATGGGCGCGCCCCGCCATCAGATCCACCGCGTTCTAAAGGGCGCTGCTCGTGAGCTATTTAGAATAATTTGAATATATAGTTTTAATAATTGATTTATATATTTTTTAAAATAGCCTATCGTCATCCTCATTTTTTTTTACCTATGTATGGAAATTTTGGTTTGTATTAGTGAACTACTGCGAATTTGTATACCGGACATACAGACCAACCAACAGACAAACATACAAACATTCATTTTTATATATATAGATATTCCAAAATTGTGTGCCTTATCATATAACTTCTTCAATTCAACTATGATTCAACACTTAAATTCAACGATTCTATTTTCTCAAATCACAATCAGGCTATTTTCTTTAATTTATTATTAGTGTCCATCAAGTTGATTCTGAATTTGATGTGACTATATGAACAAATATTGTCCAATTCTTTAATATTTATCAGACTATAATTCAACACAAACAGACTTTAATTCAAACAAAAAATAATTCTGATCCCTTGGGGGTGTTGAATCAAAGAAGTGTTTGACTCTAATGATAAGGCACAATTTGGATTATAGATTACAAACACAAGGTATTAAGACCAAATCCAAATAAATATGTAAATAATAATGTGTATATAAAATAGTATTTATTATTAATTTGTTAATGTGATAATCCTGTTGAAGGACTGACAAGTTCGAAAGCTTGAAAATAAAAATATACAAGAAACTTTAAAAAAAAAAATCCAAATAAATAAATAGTGTGTGACGTTTCGATAACAGCATTGTTATCATCTTCAGTACTTTTCGTTTGAAGATGGTAACAACTCTGTTACTGAAACCTCACACACTATTCATTTTTTTGGATTTGGTCTTAATACCTTGTGTTTGTTTGACTGTAATTAGAATTGATGGTCATCACGGACTCACATGGGGTCCTGAGGGGAAGGCCTCCGATAGCAGAGAGGCACATGGGGCAGGAAGCGAGCACTGGCAGCAAGGTTGCCAGGCTCCATGGACTTGACCTGGTCGGAGTCCCAGAGGTCCAGATGCAAGGACTTGACCCGGCTGATGTGGGAGCCCAGGCTGCGGTGGAGTCCGGCGCACTGCTGACACAGGAATACTCCCAGGCTGTAGGAGGCCCAATCCGGACCTACCATCACACAACACCAAGTCTGGGATACAAGAAGGAGATAAGTAGCACAAGTAACTTTCCAACCCTCTGTATCAAATAGAAGCATCAACATTGAACTCATGAACCATTAATACTAATGTCTCAAAAACTACAAATATTTTCTCACAATGACTTTCTTTTTATTTTAAATTGCAAGCTTTCAAGTGATGATTACTCTTCAACGAGCTTAATTAAAATAATTGACTCTATTCATGATTCAAGATAAAATTGTGAAAAGCATTTAAAAACTACAAATATTTTATCACAATGACTTTCTTTTAAGTTTAAATTGCAAGCTCTTAAGCAATAATCATTCTTCAACGGGCTTAATTAAAATATTTGACTCAATTCATGATTCAAGATAAAATTGTGAAAAGCATTTAAAAACTACCAATATTTTCTCACAATGAGTTTCTTTTTAAGTTTAAATTGCAAGCTCTTAAGCGATAATCATTCTTCAACGAGCTTAATTAAAATAATTGACTCAATTCATGATTCAAGATAAAATTGTGAAAAGAGTTTAAAAACTACAAATATTTTATCACAATGACTTTCTTTTAAGTTTAAATTGCAAGCTTTCAAGTGATAATCACTCTTCAACGGGCTTAATTAAAATAATTGACTCTATTCATGATTCAAGATAAAATTGTGAAAAAAGCATTTAAAAACTACAAATATTTTATCACAATGACTTTCTTTTTATTTTAAATTGCAAGCTTTCAAGTGATAATCATTCTTCAACGGGCTTAATTAAAATAATTGAGTCAATTCGTGATTCAAGATAAAATTGTGAAAAGCATTTAAAAACTACAAATATTTTATCACAATGACTTTCTTTTAAGTTTAAATTGCAAGCTTTCAAGTGATAATCACTCTTCAATGGGCTTAATTAAAATAATTGACTCAATTCATGATTCAAGATAAAATTGTGAAAAGCGTTTAAAAACTACAAATATTTTATCACAATGACTTTCTTTTTATTTTAAATTACAAGCTCTTCAAGACCTTAATTAAAATATTTACTCTTTTTTTTTTAATTGTAAACGCTTTTCACAATTTTATCTTGAATCACAAATGTCTAAAAAAAAAAGAGAGAAAAAAAAAGTTTATAAATGTATCCATCAACTAGCTGAATATCCTGACTACAGAAGCCATACATTGCCACTACAGACCAAGTACTTGATATACAGTTGCTATAACACTAGCACTTTGGATCCAGAGTTAATATTGTCATAACCATAATGTATATAACCACAGTTCAAACAATCTGGACTTGGGGAAACTCACAATTATAATATTATACCCAAGTTGTTGCTATAACAAGGTTCCAATTTAGATTAAAGACTCAGTGAAAATAGACTAATTGAATCAAACAACAACAAAGCTTTTATTTAGGGCCTCTCGCCCTATACAGGATTCGCCAGTTCACAAGGGATGGGGAGAACACCGTGTGGCCTTTTTCCGGGATATAATCTTGTGGAATCCAAATATCGCCATCGCTATATACCTATTCTTTGATATTTCATTAATTAGTGCCGGAAATGAAGGACAAAGTTGCCCCGTTTTATCATTTAATTTTCGTCTTTCCTCAGACAGAGCAGCACAGTCAAATAAGTAGTGCAACATCTCCGTTGTTATTCCTGATCCACAGAAAGTGCATTTCAGGTCTTCACGCCTCATTAAAATCAGATGGTGTTCTCTGAAAAAAATTGAAAGGGTTCTAAATTGTGCGATTAATCTGATGACAGGAAAAGGGAGTTCACTTAAGAAATATTCTTCGGTGGTAAACGTTGTATATATGTCTCTATAGTGGGAATATAACTTTGATTGGGTTATTCTTGTTAAGGACTAATTGAGTCAATTTTTGACAAATGGTACCTTGTGTTGGGTATAACTGGTCCAGTACAGTAAGTAAACAAAAAAAAAGGTTTTGACATCAACTTCAGTTAAACTGATTATACAAAGGACTCTCTTGACCAGGTAACTAAACATTAAAAGAATATACACTTATGAGCAAAACTTAAGGAATTTGTACCTTTTTTAGCCTTTATATCGAGATTCAGACAATAACTATGAAATATATTTGATACACAGTAACCTTTATTGAAGACACACGAGATTACCAAATGTGAACAAAATTGCCTCTGTCTCCTTCAAAAAAAAAATAGATGACCAGTGACATCAAAATATGAAAGTTTTTCCCAGGAGTGCATCTAGTAGAAGAAATACCAACCAAATGATGAATTAGAATTTCCAAATACACACAAAAATGCCTTTATTAAGATTTATAGTCTTATTGATTGATTCACCATGGAGTATTTAGAGGAAAAGAGTAAAAATATATATATTTAAATTTAAGGATAATTAAATACAAAAACCGAATTATGGCAATTAGGTTCTCATACATGGATAATTTCTAAATACAAATATTAGCCAATTTTTTTCTTCCTTGCTATACAGTAAAACCTCTCTGTAAAAGACACCTAATTGCAGGGCAAACGTGTCCTTTATGAAGAGGTGTCCTCTTACAGGAGAGTTGTTACATAGTAAAAATGGTAATTTTGAAAATGAACACTGTCCTTTGTAGAGAGGTGTCCTCTAGCCAGAGTGTCCCCTCATGGAGGTTTTACTGTATTAAAAAAAAGGCCAACTCAGCATTTATTTTAGGTTTTGCATCCTCACTACTACAGGGCAAATGGTACTTCAATGTCCCACTCTTCAGATACCTCCAGCCACACTCCTTATCCAGCTCTTCCCGGGCCTACCTTTTCCACTTGTATTACAGCTTCTTGTGTCTACCATCCTTCCTTTTCATGCAGAGGAATTGTTACCTATTTGGCTTTGTTGTAACCATGTCTTTGTGTTTTCTCCAAAAAAGCTCGCCAATGAGTTTACAGTGGAAGGTGTGTAATTTCTGTGATAAGGCTTTGTTGCTACCATCATCATTTTACTCTCGGATCTTCTCTTGACTCCAGTTATAAGCTGCCATCAAGACAAGCTCCTAGAAGGGGCTTATCACACACACACCCTATCATGTTGATAAGAGAATTCTCCTGGACTTATCAGGTGTTGTTCCCCCCAATCTTGCTCTCTCTATTTTTATCCTGTTTCTGAGTCAACCAACTAAGACATACATTTACCTGAAGCTATGTTCTCTAAACTTAATAAGACGACCACAAATCCAAATAAATAAATAGTGTGTGACATTTCGGCAAAAGCGTTGTTACCAGCATCTGACAAAAGTACTGAATGAGAAAAAATATCACAGCATGCGCTGTAATTATTATTATATTTTATAGAAATTATTATAAAGTACTCTGTGATATTTTTTCCTCATTCAGTACTTTTGTTTGATGAAGGTAACAATGCTGTTATTGAAATGTCAAACATTATTTATTTATTTGGGTTTGTTCTTATTATATGTTTCTAATCAACACTCATGGACAAAACTTAAGGAAGTTGTACCTTTTAGGATGTATATCGGGATTCAGACAATAACTCTAAAAGATATTTGATACACAGTGATCTTTATTGAATACACACAAGATAACCAAGTGTGAACCAAATTGCCTCTGAATGAAATATACAAATTACCATTTTAAAGAGCCAAACTTCCTAAATTTAACATATCAAAGGATTCAAATTTTTGGTTAAATTGAAGTCAGATCGGAATTATAGTCGATTAAATTAAAGCAAATGTACCCTTATTGGGATTTTTAAAACAGTTGAATTGGGATTCAGACAATAACTCTGAAAGATATTTGAAATAAAAAAAATAGACGAATAGCAACATCAAAGACTTTCCACTTCACTCAAGTTTTGTCTATGAGTGTATAATCCAAGTTGTGACTTATCATTCCCAAATCTTAAGAAAGAGAGCATCAACAGACCTTGTACTTTAATCAAACACCTGAATTTCAACACAGAGCTAGAGATAAAGTGTGTGTGTGAGGGGAAGCTTTTCATTCAAACAACAGATGGTTCTATATGTTGCATAAAAAGAGTCACCTCTCCCATCAAAATGCCTCTCCCATCAAATATGAGCCAACTACCACCAGCTCTACAAACCAGTGGAATCAGGTCGATGACAAAGCCACAGCACCAACTTTGGCAAATTCCCAACGCCCACATGGAGTCCATAATTTTAGCCTAATGGCCCTTGTCATAGAATTGGCCAAGCCACACTACCAGCTCAAAACTTATTTAGAATGATGCACTAGCGCCCCATCTGTTATCAAAATTTGAAATGATTTTAAAGGCGTAAGGAAGTTCCAAAAAATGTATTATAACAGCGGTATAGTAGATTAAACTGGCGAAACCGCTGAGAGGGTTCACCACTGATGAGCCAGGCCCTCCCATTAATTTTTCCATTGCAGTAAGGGCAGTAGAAATTGTTTATTTTCAAAAAGAATCTTACGTCTTGAAAATAATTTCGAACTTATTTAGAATATTCATAGAATTTCAGGAATGTCTCAAATATCTTGTGAAATTAAAGCCCACCCTGGACTGATAGAAGGCCAAAAAATGGTCTCCAGATGGATGTTCAGAATTTGCTGAAGCTGGTGTTGTGGCTTTGTTACCAACCCCATTCTACTAGTTTTCAGAGATAGTTGAAAGATGGAATATAGTTTTAACATCTATTTTGATGGGAGTGGTGATCTTTCTTTTTGTGGATCAATTTTCTCCCAGCAAAATTTCCATCTAAATGATAAAGCACAATTTGTATTATAGATTATAGATATAAGAAAATCAGACCTAATCCAAATAAATTAAAAGTGTGTGACATTTCGGTAACAACACTGTTACTGAAAACGTCGCACACTATTATTTGGATTAGGTATTATTTTCTTGTTCCATCTAAATGTTATGTTTATCTATTCTCTCCAAATAGGTCTTTTATATATTGCTCTGAGATTATGAAGATATACTTAAAGCTGATGAATTTGTGAAATTTCTTTTTTACAAAATGTCCCAACAGAGTACAAATATATCTAATAGAGAAAATAAGGTGAAAAACTCAACACTCATAGAAGGAAAAGAAAAAATATATTTTTTTAAAATATAGATATCATTAAAACCTTAACTTCTCAAATTTTATCTTGTTTGTTCATATTTTCATATAAAAAGAAAGGTCACAGCTCCTGTCAAAATAGATACCAAAAACTCTGCTCCATCTACAAATTAGCAGAATTTATCTTTTTATAGATCAACTAGATGAATGGCCCGGGCAACGCCCGGGGTTTACCCGAGTGCGAATATATTTTAAACACGTTGTCTTGGGTGGTCGCTATAGACAGGGTGGTCTGTATAGACAGGTGTATGTATCACACAGCCGATAACAGGGTTGTCTAGGGTGGCCGCTATAGACAGGGTGGTCTGTATAGACAGGTGTATGTATCACACTGCTGATAACAGGGTTGCCTGAAGTGACCGCTATAGACAGGGTGGTCTGTATAGACAGGTGATTGTAACACACTGATGATAACAGGGTTGCCTAAAGTGACCGCTATAGACAGGGTGGTCTGTATAGACAGGTGGATGTATCACACAGCTGATAACAGGGTTGTCTAGAGTGGCCGCTATAGACAGGTGTATGTATCACACAGCCGATAACAGGGTTGTCTAGGGTGGCCGCTATAGACAGGGTGGTCTGTATAGACAGGTGTATGTATCACACTGCTGATAACAGGGTTGTCTAGAGTGGCCGCTATAGACAGGTATATGTATCACACAGCCGATAACAGGGTTGTCTAGGGTGGCCTCTATAGACAGGGTGGTCTGTATAGACAGGTGTATGTATCACACTGCTGATAACAGGGTTGTCTAGAGTGGTCGCTATAGACAGGGTGGTCTGTATAGACAGGTGTATGTATCACACTGCTGATAACAGGGTTGCCTAAAGTGACCGCTATAGACAGGGTGGTCTGTATAGACAGGTGTATGTAACACACTGATGATAACAGGGTGGTCTGTATAGAAAGGTGGATGTATCACACAGCTGATAACAGGGTTGTCTAGAGTGGTCGCTATAGACAGGGTGGTCTGTATAGAAAGGTGGATGTAACACACTGCTGATAACAGGGTTGTCTAGAGTGGCCGCTATAGACAGGTGTATGTATCACACAGCCGATAACAGGGTTGTCTAGGGTGGCCGCTATAGACAGGGTGGTCTGTATAGACAGGTGTATGTATCACACTGCTGATAACAGGGTTGCCTGAAGTGACCGCTATAGACAGGGTGGTCTGTATAGACAGGTGGATGTATCACACAGCTGATAACAGGGTTGTCTAGAGTGGCCGCTATAGACAGGTGTATGTATCACACAGCCGATAACAGGGTTGTCTAGGGTGGCCGCTATAGACAGGGTGGTCTGTATAGACAGGTGTATGTATCACACTGCTGATAACAGGGTTGTCTAGAGTGGCCGCTATAGACAGGTGTATGTATCACACAGCCGATAACAGGGTTGTCTAGGGTGGCCGCTATAGACAGGGTGGTCTGTATAGACAGGTGTATGTATCACACTGCTGATAACAGGGTTGTCTAGAGTGGTCGCTATAGACAGGGTGGTCTGTATAGACAGGTGTATGTATCATACTGCTGATAACAGGGTTGCCTAAAGTGACCGCTATAGACAGGGTGGTCTGTATAGACAGGTGTATGTAACACACTGATGATAACAGGGTGGTCTGTATAGAAAGGTGGATGTATCACACAGCTGATAACAGGGTTGTCTAGAGTGGTCGCTATAGACAGGGTGGTCTGTATAGACAGGTGGATGTAACACACTGCTGATAACAGGGTTGTCTAGAGTGGCCGCTATAGACAGGTGTATGTATCACACAGCCGATAACAGGGTTGTCTAGGGTGGCCGCTATAGACAGGGTGGTCTGTATAGACAGGTGTATGTATCACACTGCTGATAACAGGGTTGCCTGAAGTGCCCGCTATAGACAGGGTGGTCTGTATAGACAGGTGATTGTAACACACTGATGATAACAGGGTTGCCTAGAGTGACCGCTATAGACAGGGTGGTCTGTATAGACAGGTGGATGTATCACACAGCTGATAACAGGGTTGTCTAGAGTGGCCGCTATAGACAGGGTGGTCTGTAAAGACAGGTGGATGTATCGCACAGCTGATAACAGGGTTGTCTAGAATGGCCACTATATACAGGGTGGTCTGTATAGGCAGGTGTATGTATCACACAGCTGATAACAGGGTTATCTAGAATGGCCGCTATATACAGGGTGGTCTGTATAGACAGGTGGATGTATCACACAGCTGATAACAGGGGTGTCTAGAGTGGCCGCTATAGACAGGGTGACCTGTATAGACAGGTGGATGTAACACACTGCTGATAACAGGGTTGTCTAGAATGGCCGCTATAGACAGGTGGATGTAACACACTGCTGATAACAGGGTTGTCTAGAGGGGGGCAGGGAGGACACGTGTTCCCTGGCAGCCAATGGGCGCGCATTCTATCCGTGAGCTTCAGACTTACAGACAGACAGACAGAATAAGGCAATTATATAAGTAGATATCCTCCCATCTGATTCTCCGCTAGGTGGCCAACGGATGCGCAGCAAGAAACGTCGGCTCCAGTTAAGTACTTTCTATCTTTATATTTTTATTTCTTTTTCTAACTTTAATACTTATACACTTAAAGTAAGCTAAGATAGCAACTTAGATTAACTTTGAAATAGGAATAGGGGAAATAAATGATGAAACTTACTATAATTTTGATATTACTTAATTTATACTTGATTAAGAAAAGGCTATGCCCGACTTCTAACTATGCAAATTATGACAGTAACGATAAATATGCAAATCGGACTATCGAAGTTGACCTAACTTACATCAAAAATACAATTACCAAGAAAGATACTTGTTCTAGAAAATATAATCTTAGACAAATAATATATATTCTCTTACTTATCTCGGGTATTGAACAAAATCCTGGACCTAAAAGCACTAAGCAGACAACACTTGATTCCAGCTCGGATAAGAATATCCGAGAACTAATTGTTGCCCTCTCTGACAAGATGGAAGATTGGCATGGGAAACTAGAGACAAAGTTATCTTCTGTTGAACAAGGAATAGAGAAATTGGATCGTCGCATACAACAGTTAGAAACAAAGATGGATAACACTGCGAAATCAGTCTCGATGAACTCGGAGAAAATACGAGAAATGGATACTCGAATAGAATTTTTAGAAATGAAAATGAGAGAAAATAACCTAATTTTCCATGGAGTAGAAGGAAATGAGGGTGAGGATCCCGAAGAATCCTACTCCACTATAAAACAGATAATTGCCGACAAGATGCAGATACCGGAGAAAATTGATATCTTACAATGCCGTCGGCTATCCAAAAGGGCTAGGGCTCCACTCCTTGTTACCATTCCTGACCACAACGAAAGAATAAAGCTATTTAAGAATGCATTTAAGCTTAGAAACTTTAAAATATACATAAGTAAAGACTACACTCTTGGGATCAGAGAACAACGTAGAATACTGATCGCCAAAAGAAAAGAACTTTTAACAAGTGGAACTTTTGCGAAATTAAGAGACAACAAGTTGATTGTCGCAGGCATAAAGTACCAAGTGGTAAATGGAAAAATCGTCAGTCCAAATGGGGCTGAATTATAGCTAATAAACAAAAATAATCTAGAGAAAAAATGTAATTATTTAAAAATAAATAAATCTAACCAGCCACTGACAAATCCCCAATCCTCTGTAAATAAAAATACTTATGGGCAAACTACTGTAAATAGACAATCTTGTTTTTCGTTCAAAGACGACACACAAGTGCTGTGTTGGAATGTTAATGGATTGGAAAGGATGTTGCTACAATTCGACCTATTCACACATTTAGAAAAGTGCAGCATTTTTGCACTCACAGAAACATGGAAGGATCAACATCTGAAGAACAAACCAACAGGATTTCATCTTTATGAATCACTTGCTCAGAGAGACCACAAGAAGGGTAGATCATCGGGGGGAATTATTGTTGGGATTCGAGAAGCTATAAAAGACAAGATTGAAAGGACTGAAATTGAAAAACAATGGATTATGATCTGTCTGAGGTTGGACGGTGAAATGCGAGTGTGTATGATCTTTGCTTACTTGCCACCAAACGAACACTATTTGACCAACTGCAAAAATTTACTCGACCAAATAGAAGGGAAAATAGTTGAAGGATATGAAGTTTTACTGGCTGGTGACTTGAATACACGAACGGGTGCAATGGGAATTCTTCATAATACATTATACCTTCCTTGCTACTTAACTACTAGACGCACTTCTAAAGATCCTGTAAGATCTACGCATTCAGAACAATTCATAGATAGATTGGATAATAATACTCTCACAATTTTGAACGGCAGAACAAGGGGTGACAGAAGTGGTAACTACACATACATATCAGCACGGGGATCCTCGGTGGTAGACTACTGTATTGTCTCCCATGGGCTGTTAGGTTACGTACATGACCTATACATCGAGGGATTACCACATTCAGATCACTTACCTCTAATTATAAAAATGGATATGAGTTGGGGACCAAAACAAGTGACGAACCCGACTTCACGGGTAAAAAAAAAATATATATGGTTACCCGAAAGAGTAACGCTATTTGTAGAGGACTTAGGAGTAGCTTATGGATTTTGGAATAACTCGATTGAGAATATAATGAACAACATGGTTAATCAGATCAAAAGCGCAATGGTACAAAATGGTATGCAAATTGAAATAAAAGCGAATAACTCACTGTTGAAGCCCTGGTTTGATCATGAGTGCTACATAGCGAAAAAGATTATGAAAGCAACTCTGACAAAATATATTAAATCTAATAAGGATCTAGATCGTTTGGAATATGTTAAAACAAGGAACAAATATACATCGATTATTAACAATAAAAAGAAAAAATACTTTTGTGAAATACAAGAAAAATTAAATAATACATACGATTCAAGTGAATTCTGGAAAACAATAGCTCGCTTCAGAAAAATAAACTATACACAGGGCAATATCTCAATATCGGACTGGCAGCAATTTTACAATAAACTCCTGGATACAGAATCAATACCAGATTACGAACCCGTTACTATGACCTTCCTAAATACAGATAATGAGCTAACTAAATGCATAACTCTTAATGAAATAAGCAAAGAAATTTCTCGAATAAGGCATGGCAAGGCGGCTGGTTTTGACGACATAATGAATGAAGCAATAAAGTCCCTCCCAAAAGATTATCTAATTTCCTTAAAGGATATATTCAATAGAATTTTGAGAACGTCTGAATTTCCGACAACATGGTTGAAATCAGTTATTCAACCAATTTTTAAGAATGGTGATCCAGACGACCCCTCTAACTACCGAGGCATAGCGCTCTTAAGCAATATAGCAAAATTATTTACATCAATACTCAAATCTCGTCTAGGCAGTTGGATCGAAAGGAGAAATATAGTTCCTGAGAACCAGGCGGGATTCAGGGCCGGCCACCCTTGTCAAGACCATATATTCACTCTATTATCCCTGATTCAAATGACTCTAAGCCGAAAGAGAAGGAAATGCTACATGTTCTTCGTGGATTTGAAAAAAGCCTTCGACACAGTGCCCCACTCATTATTATGGAGAAAACTGGTAGATGCAGGTCTCAACCACCGTTTTGTTAACTTAATTAAAGATTATTACACAAATATGACAGCGGTAGTGCGATGGAACAATTCATTCACTGCGCCAATAAAGGTGCGTTCGGGAGTTTTACAAGGGGAGCCGATGTCACCTTATTTATTTATACTTTTTATAAATGATTTAATCGGTCTCTACAATAATTCAGATTTACCGGGAATATATCTCCCAAATTATGGACATGTTCATATTCTACTATACGCAGACGATATTGTCTTGATTGGAGAATCCAAAAATAACCTTCAAATAAAAATCAATATGCTAAGAAAATATTTTGAAACAAATTTACTAACCCTGAATGAAAATAAGTCAAAAATAGTAGTTTTCAGAAACGGCGGTCGATTAGCACAAAATGACAAATGGTTTTGGGGTGAGCGGCAACTGTCTGTTACTACGAAATATCTATACTTGGGATATCCGCTTACAAGTGCAAATTCACTAAACAAGGTAGCGTCACACTACAAAGGCAAAGCCCTGGCAGCAATTGGCGCTGTGTGGCAAGTTCTGACAAAATCCAAGATGAACTCTCTAAATGCGGCAATGAGATTACTTGATTCGACGGTCTTGCCTCACATGCTATACGCCGCACCCTGCTGGGCACTCAACCAAGTAAAGGTAGTTGACCAGGTTCAGAACATTTTCCTAAGACGCTACCTAAATTTACCAAAGTATACTCCGGGCTTTATGCTAAGAATGGAGTGTGGACGAGTATCACAGGAAGTTATCATAACTAAACAGGTCCTGAGATTTTGGGTGAGGATTATGAAAATGGAAGAGAGTAGGTTGCCCCGGGCATGTTTGTCACACCTCTGGACATTACACAGCAATCAAAGGGCTGGTTTAACCTTTGTCGAAAACCTGTCAACCATTTTAGACTCAAACGGTTTTTCGTTCCTGAAGGGTTGTCCGGATTACACTGCAATACTGACAGAAATCCCTGCTATTATTCGAATAGCAACCGAACAAAGCATCCAAAGCGACATGGCGAAAATCCTAAATACTTCACATTACAGTCACTTCAAATACCTAAAAAATTCAATAACAGCAGAACGATATTTATTCACAACTATTCCTCTAGCAATTAAAAGATTCTTTGCACAACTGAGACTCCTATGGACGATCTTCCCAGAAAATCGTTCAAAGCGCTGGAAGATTGATTTGTCTCTAACTTGCGATCTGTGTAAAAACAGAATTCAAGACGAAATTATGCATATAATATTTGGATGCTCTTGCTTAGAGAAACAGAGGAAAGAAATTTTGGGTGACTTACCCTGGTCTCAACCTGACTGCCAACAAATTTGCAGCTGGATGAACACACTGATGGTTGATCAGGGTCTCTCCCTCGGTTTATATAAATTCTACAAGGCCGCAGTCAATGTCCGTTGGAGAATAATGGATTCGCCGAATGTCGTGGTTTGCTTGGAGGAAGAAGGCGAAGACTGAACGCGGCTGATTCCACACTAGCCCTCTCAATGATATCCTAACCTTGACATATCCTAAACATTGGTAATTTAATTT
Organism: Cordylochernes scorpioides; assembly: GCA_030710605.1. Taxonomy (NCBI): domain Eukaryota; kingdom Metazoa; phylum Arthropoda; class Arachnida; order Pseudoscorpiones; family Chernetidae; genus Cordylochernes; species Cordylochernes scorpioides. The sequence goes on along the minus strand of CP092881.1, from coordinate 29,104,960 downwards.
AAATATTTAATCATGTATGGTTCCTTTTGCTCTGTATGTTTATTTTTTGTATATATGGTTATATCTTTTTTGTTTGTTTTTTTTTTCTTTCTTCTCTCTTTTCTTTTTCCTTATTACCTCTTGTATTCTAGTTTTTACTTCTGAAATATCTTCCTTTGCTAAATCCTGTAGAGGGGAATCATGTATAGGGCTGGATGCCCCAATATAAAGGCTTGTGTGTGTGTGTTATTTAAGAAAAGGAACTGCTCGACTGCTTGTATATAAGTTTATACCAAGCCCTTTCTTTCTTCTTCCCCCTTATTTGACACATTGTAAATAACATTGCTGATTATTGTTATTTCTGTATATACCCTGTTCTACTCGGAGAATCTGTATAAGATCAAAAGGTCTTAATAAAGCTTTTTGTTGTTGTTGTTGTTGTTGTAGATATCCTCCCATCAATATTTCCATAAGTTATTTATGGCACTATTTGGATTATAGATTATAAACTGAAGCAAGAAAATGATTATTCTTTGAGTGTGAAAGCTTGTAAAAAATAGGAACTTACCTTCTATTATTAATTTGTTTATTTTTCTTTGTTGTCTGTTTTTTGCACAAGTTGAATCTGGTTAGAACGATGTATGTAATTAGATGATTCTTTTGTTGCTTTAAATATGAGGTAATTAACTCTCTCTATATCTAAAAATTTTATAAATCTCAGAGTTGTCTTCAAAAACGATCCAACATAAACACAAGGTAATAAGACCAAATTCTAAATACTGTAAATAGTGTGTGATGTTTGGTAACAATGCTGTTACACTGAAATGTCACACACTATTTATTTATTTGGATTTGGTCTTATTACCTTGTGTTTATAGGTTATTTAATTTTAAATGTGTCCATTCAAATTTTATTCGTGATAAAAACATCAAATATGATGTTGCCCACACAAGCAATCAACATGTTTTTGTTTTTAGGTCTCTATATACAGGGATGGGATTAACACAAAAACATCCTAATAATATTTTACTTTGTAAAAGGTGTGACAATGGTTCATTGAAACATCAAAATAAATATACAAAAGTGATAAAGCACAAATTTGGATTATAGATTATAATACAAGAAAATAAGACCTAATCCAAATAATTTATTAGTGTGTGACAGCATTGTCATCATCATCAGACAAAAGAATAAATGAGAAAAAATATCACAGCAAGTTCTTAAATAGTGGGATATTTTTTTTTACTTGCTGTGATATTTTTTCTCATTTATTCTTTTGTCTGATGATGGTGACAATGCTGTTGCCGAAACGTCACACACTGATAAATTATTTGGATTAGGTCTTATTTTCTTGAAATATACAAAAGGTTGGTATGATTCAATTATGTATTTGTCAATTACAAAAAAAAAAAAAGTTCATAGTTTCAATAATCACCAAGAATAAAACTACAAAAAGGCATTATGTAAATATTAGCTTTTTTGAGAGAATTGAGATGCCCTCAAGACCAAATTATGGATCCACGTTAATTAGCGTAAATTCTGTATAAGAGATCAAACAATATTTGTTTAAAACATATCTATAAATATATACAGTAGAACCTCCATAAGAGGCCATTCTCGCTAGAGGACACCTCTCTATAAAGAATAGTTTTCATTTCCAAAATTACCATTTTTACTATTTAGCAACTCTCTGGCAACAGGAAACCAATCTCTAAAGGAAACTTTGGCTCTGCAACTAGGAGTCCTTTACAAAGAGATTCAAAAGTTTTCATTTCCAAAATTACCATTTTTACTATTTAGCAACTCTCCGGCAACAGGACACCAATCCTTTGAGGAAACTTTGGTTCTCTTAACTTGGAGTCCTTTACAAAGAGATTCTACAGTTTTCAATTCCAAAATTACCATTTTTACTATTTAGCAACTCTCCGGCAACAGGAAACCAATCTCTAAAGGAAACTTTGGCTCTCTTAACTAGGAGTCCTTTACAAAGATATTCTACAGTTTTCAATTCCAAAATTACCATTTTTACTATTTAGCAACTCTCCGGCAACAGGAAACCAATCTCTAAAGGAAACTTTGGCTCTATTAACTTGGAGTCCTTTACAAAGAGATTCTACAGTTTTCATTTCCAAAATTACCATTTTTACTATTTAGCAACTCTCCGGCAACAGGAAACCAATCTCTAAAGGAAACTTTGGCTCTGCAACTATGAGTCCTTTACAGAGAGATTCCAGTTTATATATGTTCAGTAAAACCTTGTAATAACAGTTTATTTTTTAATAGCATCCTGTGTGGTTAAAATACCATCATTTTATAGTTCCAAATTTTAAGTTCCAATCATTTTAACTGTGGTTATGACACCAACATGGTTATCACATCTTGGTCCCAAGTAATGTTATATAGAGAAAGGCTCGAGTGTAACCAGTTGCAATACAAATGTCCAGAAAAGGTATTTGGGTCACAATTACCCTTGACCATAAATATTTGAGCAGCTGCCAGAAGGGCCAATGAAGAATGGCTGTGATCCAGCTTATAAAGAGTGGACCGCATGGAAACTTCACATCAAACTGTACATGTAGTAATAGGGAATCAAACCTATGTAAAATTACAAGGTAATAAGACCAAATCCAAATAAATAAATAGTGTATGATGTTTCGGTAACAGAATTGTTACCATCTTCAGACAAAAGTATTGAATGAGAAATTATACCACAGCGTGTTTGAAATAGCTACTGTTATCAAGTGCTTAAAACAATAATCTATAATCCAAACTGTGCCTTATCTATGTAAAATTAAAAATGACTTGGAAATAACCTAACCACCTACAGAAGAAATATGGAGCATCTGTGTTATTTTTTTAATTCTCTATCAAAGGAGATCTTACTGTATTTTTTTTTTCTCTCATAATTTCTCACTGCTTAATAAACAGTATGCTCATTGATAAAACTTGAGAAAGTGGAACGTCTTTCATGTCGCTAGTCGTCTATTTTTTTTAAGGAGACATAGGCAATTTGGTTCAGACTTGGTTATCTTGTGTCTTCTCTTGTATCTTGTATCATGTCTGAATTCATATATACATGCTAAAAGGTACAACTTGCTTAAGTTTTTTTCCATTAATGAAGCACAATTTGGATTGTAGATTATAAACACAAGGTAATAAGACCAAATAAATAAATAGTGTGTGACGTTTCGGTAACAGCATTGTTACCATCTTCATTACTTTTGTCTGAAGATGGTAACAACGCTGTTACCGAAACGTCACACACTATTTATTTATTTGGATTTGGTCTTATTACCTTTTTTTAACCTTTTTAATTCAACTGGCTATAATACAAAACTTATTTTAATTCAACTGTTTTCAAAATCCCAAAAAGGGTATACGCATTTACTTTAATTTAATCAACTATAATTCCTAACTGACTTCAACCAAAAATTTGGATCTCTTGAGATGTTGAATTAAGGAAGTTTGACTCTTTAAAATGGCTTTTTGTATATTTCAGAGAGAACTAAAGGCTTTAAAGATTAACCTAGAATATTAGTCCATCACCCGCACATGTGACTGGACATTTCAAGTAGAATTAAAATTAAAAATGTGTTGATGTAATTAAATCTAACTATGTTAATGTAATTTGCCATTACACAATAAGGAGGCCACAACCTCAGATATACTTATAAGAGAAAGAATATAAAGCCTGATATCGAAATATATATGTGAGACAAAAATATAACTGAATAAATATTATTTTTAATGTGTTCCCCCTCCTCCCTCCAAAAAAGAACTTACTAGAATTCAGGATCTCTTATATTTGATATAGAACTTGGATAAGGTACCATTTGGATTATAGATTATAAACACAAGGTAATAAGATAATTCCGCCTTTGCCAGTCCCAAGCCCGGATGAAAAAGGAGGAGGGGGAGCAGTAACAAGCCCACTAAAAAACCTGGGCTCAGCTAGCCCAGCTGATAGTACCCTGTAAGGGCTCCTGATCCAGGGATACAGGATGAGCAGCATTTGTACTCCATGTTAGGAGCGGCTGCACATAGCGTCTGTTCCTCATGCCAGAGGAGGCCATTTCTTTTGGAGCTAAGTCGGCCTGCCACTGAGTAGTTCCCCCAGTCTTAATGACAAAGTCAGATGCATTCTACTTCACCCAATCATGATGGTTGTCCCTCGGCAGACACCATCAAAAGTCTCAAGCTTTACAAGCTTGATACCTTAATATGATTGAGTGGAGATAAGAAAGAAGAAGAAGGTAATAAGATTAAATCCAAATAAATAAATAGTATGTGACGTTTCGGTAACAGCGGTGTTACCATCTTCAGACAAAAGTACTGAATGAGAAAAAATACCACATCTTCAGATATGAAGGCCAGCTGCGAAACAAGTAGAATAACTCTGACAAATAAGCAGTTACCAAAACACGTCACACACTATTTATTTATTTGGATTTGGTCTTACTACCTTGTGAATATAGAACTTTGTTGCTTGATGCAATGTTCCTTAAATTCTCAATGTTTCTTGAAGATTTAAAAAATAAACTGCATGTCCATTGGCTAATGGACTCAATGCTAATTGGCTGGCTTTAGTCACATACAGTAGAACTACCTCCCTGTAAAGGGCACCTAATTGAAGGGCCAAAGTGTCCTTTAGTTAGAGGTGCCCTCTTACCAGAGAGTTGCTAAATAGTAAAATGAAAACTGTCTTATGTAGAGAGGCGTCCTCTAGTGCAAGTGTCCTCTCATGTGGAGGTTCTACTACAATAGTAAAGACCAATCAAGACAAGTGAATGAAACAGATGCATACAGATTAACCGTATCAATAAATTGACACATGATAATCTGACACTTTCTATAATGTGACCATGTTTTCACATCCCGACCTCCAGCCTATCAAAAAAACCAACATTAATTCAACCAAATGACATGCAGACACCTTCGATAATTTGACAGATTTTTAAATAAATTTTGACAACATTAGATAATTCTTGTTTAAATTTATTGTTAAAATATAATAATTTGTCACGCAGGGTACAGGGTCGATAATTAGTGTATGCACACCATGTTTAAAAGTGTTACAATACATCACAAAAATCAGCGGCAACATCACACATGATTCATGTTTCTTCCTGGAGGTTGTAAGCCTAAGTGGTCGCTAGTCACTGAGGTAGACCATGTGATGTCTTAAATAATAACATTCTGCTATTTATGATAAAGCACAATTAGGATTATGCTATTTAAAAAACATATGGAAGAGTAAGGACATGTATGCCTTTTGAAGATTGATCAGCTAAAATACACATTGAAAATAGGGTTCTGGCCTAAAAGCAAACAATATTTCCTTATGATAATGCACAATTTGGATTATAGATTATAAACACAAGATAATAAGACCAAATCCAAATAAATAAATTGTGTGTATCGCTTTAACAGCATTGTTAACGAACGTCACACACTATTTATTTATTTGGTCTTATTACCTTATGTTTAAGAGATTTCTTTCAATATCAAGATTTTAAAATAACATTTTTAGCCTTTTCTAAATGTTTCATTTTATTCCCATGACATTTATTTACTTAGAATGTACAGGGTGTTATCAGGTAAATTGGGAATAACTTTGGCAGTCCATAAGACAAATTCTACTTTAGAAAAAAAAAATTCATTCAGTAGCTATATTTATGTAAAATGTAACAGTACATGTGTGTACATGTGGGGGTCGGTGGAAGGCTGGTTAAATCGTTTGGTTTTCGACCACTACGACCCGGGTTCGATTCCCGCATTGGACACTTTTTTTCTCTTTAAAAAAAAAAAAAGCTCCAATGGCCCCCGATTCTTGCAAAAGTCCAACTCTACCAGCGAGTGCAAGTAACCAAACGGGGCTCTGGCACATTTGTAAGTGCAAAGTCAAACTGCTTTTCACATGTGTAGACATGTGGTGCGCTTACAGTAAAAAAAGCAGTCGCTAACTACCCACCATGATTATCATGGCCTGTACCACCACGTGTACCAGGGATAAGCAAAAAAAAAAATTGTGTAAAATGTAAGAGTACATGTGTGTGCAGTGTAGTGATTGATAACAATCAAGAATTAGATAAGGCACAATTTGGATTATAGATTATAAACACAAGGTAATAAGACCAAATCCAAATAAATAAATAGTGTGTGATGTTTGGGTAACAGCGTTGTTACCGAAACGTCAAACACTATTTATTTATTTGGATTTGGTCTTATTACCTTGTGTTTATAATCAAGAATTAGAAATATAGAAAAGCCATCATCATTACTCTGCACACCCCAAAGAGAAAATGTTATCACTATGATGCATTAGCGCTCGCTCCCTCTGTTATAAAAAATTTGAACTATTTTTGACGTGTAGGATTCTTTTAAAATAAATCAATTTTCTACTGCTCTTACTAAAATTCTATATACAGTTACGAGCGTCATTCCTCATCTCCTAATCAACTCTGTCACCATTTGCTTTTTTTTTTGGAATGGCGCCCTCCTATTGGTTGGCTACGATCACGCCACCTTTGCCCCCCCCCCCCCCCCCCCATCATGCCTTCCCCACTCGCTTTTACGTTTTTGTAACTATTGTGTTGGAGCGGGTCGCTCCTTAAATAAATGCATATATTAGTTAATAACTAAATGGAATCCTCTCTTTCTTTTTCCCAGTAAGAGACGCCTACGGAAGCCAACAGTACATAGACAGATAAAGCACATAGGCTATAGCTATTAACTAATATATGCATTTATTTAAGGCGCCAATTTATAATTGTAACAAATAGTATCAAAACATTCAATCGGGTAAAACACGGGCGTTGCCCGGGTCATTCGGCTAGTGATAAAATAATAGGAAGGCTTGGCTCATCAGTGGTGAACCCTCCAAGCGGTTTTGCCAGTTTAATCTACCATTAATTTTGGATTAAACTGGTGAAACCTCTGGGAGAGTTTACCATTGATGAGCAGAGGCCCTCCTATTATTTTATCAATGCAATAAGGGCAGTAGAAAATTGATTTATTTTTAAAAGAATCTTACGTGTCAAAAATATTTCAAATTTCAGATAATTGTATGTTGCCCAAAATTACTTTTTGTTGTTTCAAGAATCAGCTTGATGAGGCCGACGGTAACAAAGAAGGAATGGCTGCAAGGAAAAAGCACTCCCATCAATCGGACAGGGCAAGAGGCGAATAATTTGTCCAAAAATGTCAAGGAGAAGATTGATGGAAACCCTGGGAAGGACATGAGGGCCATAGCCAAAGAAATGGATGTTGTCTCTATGACAATTGTCAGATCTATCCATGAGGAACTTGGTTTCAAGTCCTATGCCCTTCGGAAAGACCAGTTGTTGACTGAGAATAGGAAGGATAACAGAAAAGGAAAGGCTGCTTCCATCTTCAACAACTTGAAACATGACTATTGAGACATGCTGAGGTTATTTGATGAAAGAACTTTGACGTGAACCAAAAGGTAAGTCCCAGGAATGATCACAATAGATGTAAAGACTCCTCAGAGGTGCATGTTGTGATGCACATGAAATTTCCTGCCTATGTGATGGTCCTTGGTGTTATCAGCAGTAAAGGTGATGTCATGTCTCCCCATTTCTTTGAGAAGCGTCTTAGGATGAATGCTGTATTATTTTTTCAATGATCAATGCATGCCCTACTTTATATTGTATTGAGGCAACACCCCTCTCTCTCTCTCTTTCTATTTTAAATATTAAATAACTTAAAATTTATTTCTCTAGCATGACCCACAACCTATTTATTGATACTTTGGTCATCTGGTCAAATCCTAATAAATCATTTATCAATGAATGAATTAATAAAATGATGTGTGAACAATATATACAACAATTATCAAAGAACATTTTTATATTTTTATAGTTTTGTGTGCTAGGAATCTTTAATTTTTTTTAAAATAACTACCAAATAAGGTCGTCCAATGGCTCCCATTGTGTGAATATTATTTAGATATATTTTATGTGTCTATAAATAGAAATTAACATGGGTTATTCCTTTGTACAATGGCTTCTTAGCTCTAGCCCCACTGTCCATGGTACATGTATAATGAGTGTAGGACATTTTAAAGAAGTGTTTAGGCACATTTTGGATTATAGATTAAAACTACAAGGTAATAAGACTGAATTCAAAAAGGTAAATAGAATTTGACATTTTGGTAATAGTGTTGTTACCGAATTGTCCCACACTATTTATTTATTTGGATTTTGTTTTATTACCTTGTCTTCTCAAACTCTGCCTTTGCCGGTCCCAAGCCCGGATGAAAAAGGAGGAGGGGGAGCAGTAACAAGCTCACTAAAAAACCTGGGTTCAGCTGGCCCTACAGATAGTACCCTGTAAGGGCTCCTAATTCAGGGATACAGGATGAGCAGTGTTTGTACTCCATGTTAGGAGCGGCTGCACATGGCGTCTGTTCCTCATGTCAGAGGCGGCCATTTCATTTGGAGCTAAGTCGGCCTGCCACTGAGTAGTGCTCCCAGTCTTAATGAGAAAGGCAGACGCATTCTACTTCACCCAATTATGATGGTTGTCAAGCTTGTAAAGCTTGAGACTTTTGATGGTGTCTGTCTGGGATGAGTAGAGCACATCAATGGATGAGTCAATACCTTGTTATTGTACCAAGTTATTACCTTGTAGTTGTAAAGAAGGATGAATGCATTATTGATCCTTGAAGTAGAGTTTTCTACATCTTTTAGAGTCATCACATTGCTTCTTAGCCTAAAGAAATCACTACTTTAGTATGAAAAAAGATATTTGGAAGATTTTTTTATCTTCATATGCAATGCATATTTGTTACAGTGAATGACTGAAATTGTAGATTGTCAACCACAAACTAAAAATGTTGGTGAAAAGACCAAATATATTGGTTCTATTCTTGAGAATTAAAAAGCCAAATCCAAATGAAGAGTGTGTGATGTTTTGGTTATAACATTGTTACCATCATCAAATAAAAATACTGAAATGAGAAAAATATCACAGCATCCTTTTAAATAGTTAGTGCTATTATCAGTCATATAAAATATTACATTAATGACATGTAAAATACATTAATGAATGTCTGCTATCTAGTCCCCACAATTTTATTTTGTTAAACCAAGGATATATCCACTAGCTCTAGTTGTTTTTGCAATAATATTGTCAATTAACATAAAGCAGTAATGATAAGGCACAATTTGGATTATAGATTATAAACACAAGGCAAATAAGACCGAATCCAAATAAATAAATAGTGTGTGACGTTTCAGTAACAGTGTTGTTACCGAAACGTCACACATTATTTATTATTCAGTACTTTTGTCTGAAGATGGTAACAACACTGTTACAGAAACGTCACACACTATTTATTATTCAGTACTTTTGTCTGAAGATGGTAACAACACTGTTACCGAAACGTCACACACTATTTATTATTCAGTACTTTTGTCTGAAGATGGTAACAACACTGTTACCGAAACGTCACACACTATTTATTATTCAGTACTTTTGTCTGAAGAAGGTAACAACACTGTTACCGAAACGTCACACACTATTTATTATTCAGTACTTTTGTCTGAAGAAGGTAACAGCACTGTTACCGAAACGTAACACACTATTTATTATTCAGTACTTTTGTCTGAAGATGGTAACAACACTGTTACCGAAATGTTACACACTATTTATTATTCAGTACTTTTGTCTGAAGATGGTAACAACACTGTTACCGAAACGTCACACACTATTTATTATTCAGTACTTTTGTCTGAAGATGGTAACAACACTGTTACCGAAACGTCACACACTATTTATTATTCAGTACTTTTGTCTGAAGATGGTAACAACACTGTTACCGAAACGTCACACACTATTTATTTATATGGATTTGGTCTTATTACCTTGTGTATAAAACAATATTGTGCCATCTATATATATAAAGAAAGGATTTAAGCACGAATGTTTCTTTTATATACAATACAAACTTCTACTGTCCTTACTGTGATGTATTTAGTGCAGCGTATATAAGCAGAATTGTCCTATACAGTATTAGAGCTCTAAGAAGTTATCTTGTAGATCAAATTGGTGAAAAAAAAATAGATTTAAAAATATCTTCCAGGCAAAATTTCCATCTATATAATCCTGTATGTTTTGTGTGTGTGTGTGTGTGTGTGTGTTTTTTTAAATAACAATATATATAATTTAAAGTCACACACAATAAAATCTTGCTCTATTTTTGTAAAAGTATCTTGAAAGTTTATATCATTGGTTTATCTATGTTTATCTTATTTTATTAAAATTTTAATAAGTTTTTAAAGTACTGCAGTTACACTTTTCAGCTATATATTACAACCAAAATTTAACTGATAATATAGAATGCTGCAGAGTATAGGAGTATATCAAAACAGTGATTAAAAGGTGGAAACCCTTTGAAAATAAAAGTTTTGTGTTTGTGTGTTAGAGACAAATTTTCTAATTTCTATATAAAATGTATTTAAAATTTAAATATATATTATTTTTATTATATTTGTTTTATATCACAAACATTCCCAATTTAATACTTGTTGCAAAGCATATTTGAACGTTGGCGTTATTTAAATTCTATGAGCTTGCTAACACAGATAAATAAGAAATATATGTTGAATATAACAGCTGTAACTTTAATAGAGTCAGATGACATATAAAAATTTATTAATACGAGATATTAATACTGTAACTTAAACTGTCATCATCAATATCTATTGTAAACACCCTTTTTTACTCCTACGAACTCGGTTCGCAATACTCACTTTAAAATAAAAATAATTTAAAGAAATTACCTGGAAGCGAGCATTCCGCGCAAGTATTATTTTCAGGCCGCTTTGAAATTTCTACTATCTTTTTCCTATTTGTATCTGTCATTTTATGTAATGATAAATAAAAATACTTCCAAGAGAAGCATTAGGTATTTAAGTGATATTTATAAATAGACAGCGTGGCGGTAATATTTTATTTATTTTGTCAATTTTTTTAAATGACTAAAAATGTACGATAACTGACTCTAAAAATAAATTTAAAATTATGTAGATATTCTTAAATTATAAAGAAACATAATATAAACGCTATATATCTATTTTAATTTTTCAAAATTAATATCAAAGAAAGCTACTCTGTTTATCAAGCCTTTTTTTTTAATCTAGTTCCTTCATATATTTATTTATTTATTTGTGTATATTTATAAGCGGCTTAGACGTTTGCTTCTTGCGCGATAGTGACGATTTAAAATATTCACTCTTAAAAAATCTTTAAATTTTAATTCAAGTTAAAAGATTATATAAAGCCCTTAAACAATGAGCATGATTTCCAGTATTGCTGGAGTTGTATTTGTTGGCTCTATATTTTATGTTGTGCAGCCGGGCTCTTCATTTTTCTCATATCATCCGGCTCTGATGGCTCTGGCATATGGTATTTTTATGTTTAACGCAATTAGAAGCATCAAATATACACCAAGTTTTCTTTTGCGTTATATGAAAAAGGTAACTCTTCATCTGATATTGCAAGTACTTGGACTAATTTGTTTCCTTGCCGGCTTTTGGGTGATCTACTATAATAAAATAAGTCAAAATAAACCCCATTTTATTTCGTGGCATGCAAAATTGGGGCTTTGGACAATTTTAATGACAATAGGTGCCAGTATTGGTGGAATTTGTGCCAACAATCCTCAAATAATCAAGATGAGACCTCTTATTATCAAGTCAATTCATGCATTTGCAGGTGCATCAACATTTTTATTGGCATCAGCAGCTACTTTAACAGGATTATATACAAATTACTTTCAAAAATTGATAGGAGAATATTCAGAAATAGTTTTTATGTTCTTATCTATTGTCATTGCAATGGCAGCTACAATTTTGTTTCAATATATTGGAAGCTATTATAGAAGATTGATCAAGTAAGTTTGTTTGGTTTCATCTTCTAGAAATTTTATAGAACCTAACAATATTATTAGCTAAATATGATTCAAGAAGAAGCCATGTATTTTAAACTAACTCAATATTATTTTAATCAAACTGAACTATTGGAAGATTCCTAGATTACTTGCCAACTAACCATCAGCCAATCAGAAACTCCCATGGATTCACAAGTCATGAAGCAGAAGGATAAACAAGATCATCACAAAGACTATTCCTATTGTTAAAACTGTCATTGTTGTTGTTTTAAACTATCTTTTACAGTAGAACCTCCCTGTAAAGGACACCTAATTGCAGAGTTATAGTTTCCTATAGGGAGAGGTATTCTCTTACCCTAAATAGCAAAAATAGTTGCTAAATAGTTTGAGTCAAAAGACGATCCATCAAATAAGTATATTTAAAAGGGCATACCTGGATCTGTAAAGAAATTTTGATAAAAAATTGTTAATTTTTTTTACAGATCCAGGTACGCCCATCTTTATAAAGTAGCTAAATGGTAAAAATAGTCATTTTTCAAATGAAAAATGTCCTTTATAGAGAGATGTCCTCTAGCTTGAGTGTCCTCTCATGGAGGTTCTACTATATAAAACTTAATTTTAATATATTTTTACCCCATATGTGAGACACCATAGTTTGATAGTGATTTGTACACCAAAAAATATCTCTGCTAAACAATGTGTATCCCTATAATTATCATTGTTTTAGAAATAATAGTGGTTGAAAAAACTCAAGGTAATAAGACCAAATCCTAATGAATAAATAGTGTGTGAAGTTTCAGTACTTTTGTCTGAAGATGGTAACAACGCTATTACCGAAACATCACACACTATTTATTTATTTGGATTTGGTCTTATTACCTTGTGTTTATAATCTATAATCCAAATTGTGACTTATCGGTTGAAAAAACTGTATTATATATACAAGATATATTTTGCAGTTAATACTATATTTCAAGAAATAATATTTTGAAAATAGAAAATCTCATTATCAAAAAAAGCATTTTGAAAATATGAAGTATGTTTTGTTTGTGCTTCTAAGGTAGATGCTACCAATTTATTTTTAAATAATTGCTTTTTGAAATTTTAAATACAAAAGGAAAAGACCAAATCCAAATTGCTAAATTTGTACGACCCTTTTTTTTTTGTATTTATTTGACATATCGGATACAATATCCCAGTTTGGGATACTTGCGTCTAAATACATTTTAGCAGCTCAATTTAATAAACAAAACTAAAAACAAAATCAGTATATATTAAAACTAAAAGGTTGGTTTTCTCAAACAGAAAAGAAAACTTAAAATGAATCTACAAAAATTAGCTAATTTTACATAGGTGTCTTTGTTATATAAAATTCACACATTTCTTCGATGGGGAAAAAAAAATTTACTTCTGTAGCTGTGAAGAGATTGGACATTCTAATAATAAATGTATTGAGTCTTGGTTTTCTTTTCTACAAAAGCAGCTAGGATTATCTATTGCCCCGTTTTTGGTCAAAAATTCTCCAAATTTGATATCAAGTGTTTGTTATTATCTTTGGACAAAGGACTATAAAAGAACCTTTAATTGATAATTTGGATTTGGTCTTTTAATCCTATGATTCTTATCTATAATCCACATTGTACCTCATCACTGAAATATACAAATAGTATTTTTTAACCCAATATGTGTACCTTATATTTTATAAATATACTGTATATTACAATATTTTTTATCTCTCTCTCAGAGAACATTTAGCATCTATTTTGATAGGAGAGATGACCTTTATTTTTAAACACAAGGTAATAAGATAAAATCCAAATAAATAAATATATTAATACATAGCGAAACCAAAACTATATTTATATAAATAAATGTATTTATTTGGATTTGGTCTCTTATTACCCTGTGTTTATAATGTATAATTCAAATTGTGTCTTATCACTTTATTTTTAAAGTTCAATTTTCCTCCAGGCAAAATTTCCATCAATATTTTTGCCATAGATTTGGCCTAACCACTCTACCAGCTAAACATCTCTTTGGCAGATTGTGTATATATATAATTTTGATCCTTTGTGGGTCTCATGGAATAAAAGCCTGTCCTAGACTGACAAGGGCCATTAGCATGAAACCATGGTCTCTAGGTGGACGCTTCTCAGTTTGCCACAGCTGATGTTGTGGCTTTGTCACCGACCTGAGTCTACATGTTTGGGATGGTCAATTGATGCCGCTTAGTTTTTGCATCTATTTTGAAGAAAGCAATTGACCTTTATTTATATAAAAATTTATCTTTTACAATATACATCTATGGCCAACATACTAACCACTTATTTTTATCCCAAAATGTAAATTGTTTGAACTAACCTAGGTTTGAGACAAACATCCATAATCAACTTTTCCTCTTTAATGAATTTCATTTTTACTACATAACTAGCCTTTTTTAATAGTTAAAATTACTTTCATAAGGCATTTTGAATGAAAGCTCATCAAAGAAATGGTCACAAAAGATGATATTATCCATCTGGGAAAGTAGAGCGCCAAATTAGAAATCATTCCTTCTTTTCTCTTGATTCTCCTTCCTTATATACATCCTAATTTTATTCTACCTATATTTTTTCTTCTTTCTTATCTCCACTCAACACTCATATTAGGGTATCAAGCCTGTAGAGCTTGTTAATGGTGTGAGCTGGGAATGAAGTCATCAAAGGCGATTTGATATCCATAATGATTGGGTGAAATAGAATGTGTCTGCTTTTGTCATTAAGACTGGGAGCACTATACACTCAGTAGCAGGCTGACTTAGCTCCAATATGAAATGGCCGCCTCTGACATGTGCAGCCGCTCCTAACATGGGGAACAGATTCATCCTGTATTCCTGGAGCAGGAGCCCTTACAGAGTACTATCAGCCAGGCCAGCTGAGTCCAGGTTTTTCAGCGAGCTTGTTACTGCTCCCCCTCAACCTTTTCATCCGGGCTTGAGACCAGTAAAGGCGGAGTTTCACCCCTTATTTAACCCTTTATTTGTGGAAATCCAATATAATGGGAAAGCCTTTCTTCTGATAGCTATTAATTCCCTGTGCTCAATTTTACATAAATCAAAGATCCATCTAAGAATAAGTTTCTTTATCAGTTTTTATTGACTCAAGATTTCAGGCTTAACAGACCTTTGATGGGTGTAACACAATAAATTGAGTTAATATAAACGGAAACTTATTCCTGGATGGAACTTTGATTTATTTAAGTTTTGTTTCCATTGTAATAGCTTGCGGTCTTCCTCATATTGTCCATTTTATTTTAATAGAATTTTTCTTTCTTTAAAATTCCATTTTTTCCCCCTCAGATCAAATCCTGGAGAAGGTACTTTTTGAGACAGTGGAGTATTTTCTTTATATAAGGTGCTCTAATACACCATTCCATATTGGTAGGTTGAATTCCAACTGCCTTCTGGTTTTATCCACCCTGTTATCCTGGAATCACCAGTTTGAAGGTGTAGCTTGGTGTCTTTGACCATATTGATGTAATTATATAAATATAAACACTCTTCAAAAAATGTATCTATTTACATATTTTCCTGAAATATTGAGATCTTTCATCATAGTTAGGATTGGTGCTGTTTATTCTTCAACCCCCCCCCCCCCCCCCCCCCCCCCTAATTCTTTTTAAAGTACTTAATGACATTGTGTATCCCTTAAAATAAGCTCTTCTTTGGTGACTTTGACTTGAAACATGTAACAGGATGCGCGCTAGTGCATCATATTAATAATGTGTTTCTGAAATTTTTACTTGCAATTTGTGGAAGAGCAATGCTTGAAACATATTACATATTTATATGTATGATAAAGCACAATTTGGATAATAGATTATAATAAAAGAAAATAAGACCTAAACACACTAATAAATTATTTGGATTAGGTCTTATTTTAACACACTAATAAATTATTTGGATTAGGTCTTATTTTCTTTTATTATATTTATATGTATTTTATTACTGTCCTCAAATCTTATGTCCATAGTTCATTTAAAATACCCCTTCTAAGAGTCAAGCTTCAGTATCAGTATAAAAGGAAAAACCAAAAAAATGCAATATTAAAGCGGTATTGTAGATTAAACTGACAAAACCGCGGAAGAGTTCACCATTGATGAGCTAGGCCCTCCCATTATTTTATCATTGCGCAGTAAGGGCAGTAGAAAATTAATTATTTTTTTAAATAATCATACGCATCAAAAATAGTTCAAATTTCTTAAAACATGTACTCAGCTATTCTTTAGTAAAAAATGAGGAGACTCCAAATTACTAACATGGAGTGTTTGGAAGCTAAAGTTCCTACAGATGATGAGAATGATGTTGTTCCTCCTTGTGTGTGTGTGTGGATTAAGGTTTGTAATTAAGCCAAAGAGTTCAAGTTATGACACCCTCATCACCAAATGGACACCAATAATTCTTCGAATAATGGCTATAGAGTTGATAAAACACAACTTGGATTATAGATCATAACTACAAGAAAACAAGACCCAATCCAAACAAATTAACAGTCTCTGTAACAGCATTGTTACCATTATCAGACAAAAGATTAAATGATGATGGTAACAACAGTTACCAAGACATTGCACACTGTTAATTTGTTTGGATTGGGTCTTATTTTCTTGTAGCTATGATCTATAATCCAAGTTGTGCTTTATCATTTTTGATAGACTTCAATGGACCTAAGAGGCTATCTACTTATTAAATCACCCCCTCTCTCCTAATTTTTTCATTATAGTGAGAGATTATTGTGTTCTTTTTTTTTTTTTTGGACAAGGTCACCCAATAATACTGTTTCTCAAATATAACCTTTATATATAGTCTTCTCTACAATAGAATTTGATATAAACCTAGCTAATTTCATTGTCTCCATAATCCTAAAAAAAAATTCCCAAAATCCTAAGTAAAAGACCTCATTTACTCCTAAGGCACTCATGGACTAAACTTAAGCAAGTTGTATCTTTTAGCATGTATATATTGGTATTCAGACAATAACTCTGAAAGATATTTAATACACAGTGAACTTTATTGAAGACACACATGAGATAACCAAGTGTGAAAAAATTTACCTTTGTCTCTTTTAAAGAAGAAATAGATGACTGGCAACATCAAAGAAACTTTCCACTTCCATAAGTTTTGTCTATGAGTGTATATTGATGTCGACTCTCATTATATCTTAATTCCTGGTAGGTTTTTTTGTTAGTTATATATACAACAGAAACTTTAATACATACCTACACTTTATATTCACCTACTTTGTATTATGAATGTAATGTCAAAAGGTATACCAAATATTATGCTAGAATATAAAGAATTCTAATATAATTTTTTTCAATTCAATAAGAGAATTATTTTAAAATGTTCAATTTGGAATTTATAGACTAATTTATAATGTGTAAGCCAATAAATAGACCATGAGAACTTTAAGTAAAATGTCAATACAGAAATATTACATATAGTATATTTGTTGTACAGTAGAACCTCCATGTAAAGGACAACTCCTAGTTGCAGAACCAAATTGTCCTTTAGGGAGAGATGTCTTCTTACTGAAGAGCTGCTAAATAGTAAAAATTGTGATTTTGGTAATGAAAACTGTCCTTTGTAGAGAGGTGTCCTCTAGCAAGAGTGTCCTCTCATGGAGCTTCTACTGTAGTTTATTAAATTTTGACATTCTAATTGTTTATATATGTCAAATTTTCAGATTAAAAAAAATATATATTGATGTTATTTTTTAAATGTTTGGATTTACCATTTTGTATTTTGCAAATTGTATAACAACTATTTTTTTTTTTAGATTTTTATCTTTTTTTTTTTTTTATAAACATTGAATCACTTTTGAACCATTCCAAATACAGTATAACCTCGTTAATTCGACACACCCCAATTCGACACTCGGCGATAATTCGACCATGTTCCGATGTCCCGACCTCCGGCCTATCAAATAACAAACCGTAATTCGACAGTATCGATAATACGACAGTTCCGATAGTTCGACCATTTTAAAATTCGAATTTCGACAGTTGAATGTTATTTTACATGCAACTTTACCGCTAAACGGTATTACGGCGGCGACGATCGGCATCGGCGGGCGGCGCCGATACGATCGCGCCATGCGCACTTTTGGTTTCTGGTTAGTTTAAGTTTCACTTTGCAGTGCCGTTGCGCAATTTCGCGGATGTTATTGTTGTTTTTTTTTACGCGGGAATTTCGGCATCATGCGCTAACTAATAATAATTTTTATTTTTAACATTGAAATATTTTAGCTATTTTTAAATTTATAAATAATTTCTTTTTAAATAAATAAATCTTTATAAAATAATCCAACAATGATTATGATAACATTTTATTTCAATATTCCATTTCTGTGTTATTATAAAAGATTTAAACACAAAATCAATAACACCTGCAGCAGCAGTGGATGCCTTTAATACATTAAAATTTATTTATTAAAAGACATTTCAGAGGAAGAAAGGCATGCATGTTTTTTCAAAATGCCATCTGGAATACATCCTGAATAGGATTTCAGTGCAAAAACAGATATCTATAAAGGAATTTTTTAAAAGATCTCTTCATGATTATTTAAAAATAATATTTTAAAATTTTCTTTTTATATATTTACCATATTTATTTCCTTTCAACTGCTATATTTTTCAATTAGAATAAAATATTATTTAATATATTATATTTAATATTTTAATGTCTGTAGAGTTAATATTTGATTATATTACTGAAAGGAAACACATTGCCAATAAATTTATTTGTTACAATTATTTATGTTTCTAAAATATGTATTAATGCCATTTTGTCACTGATACTAAAAGTTAATCATGAAAATAATATAAAAACACACAATGGTTTCAATTAATATCATTAATTTATATTACAAAGCTATTTCAAAAAAAATATTATTTTAGCGAGTTAGATGATTACCTAATCATATAACCTTAATTCAACACTTCCTTTAATTCAACCGAAAGCTCTGATCCCTTGGGGTGTTGAATTAAAGAGGTTCGACTGTATTGTGTTTGTATTTATGGGACCATGACAATGACTCGGATCAAAAAAAAATTTTATTTCACTGAACAAATATTTTAAATTAATTATTATAAACAATTTTATGTCTCTTTGAAATATATTTACACGAGTATTTTCTGCATTTAAAAAATATATGTTTGTTTTTTAAGATAAATCTATATTTATAAGTCTTCAATAATGGTTTTTACCCATGTATATTTTTTATCACAAACAAGATATTTTATATATATATTTTTTATATTGAATATTTACTTTTTGATGTTATATGCTTTATGTAACTAATATTTTGAACAGAATTATCTATTTTTACACCTATATATGCTTATTAAAAATTGTTAACAGAGTTGTGTTTTTTCTTTGTGTTTGACTCCCTCTTTTTCACTTGAATATTTATTAAAAGGTAATAAGACCAAATAAATAATGTGTAACAGCACTGTGTTACTGAAATGTCACACACTATTCATTTGGATTTGGTCTTATTACCTTGTATTTCTAATCTATAATCCAAATTGTGCCTTATCTCATATTTAAAACAATAAGATTTGACAATTTTTTGTTGAAGTCACCATGTGCTGAAAGGAGCCAACAGCCTGAAAGGTATGCATGAATGGCTTTTATTGATTTATCAAGAAAATGGTTGGCTGATATTATGGAATAATAAATCAGTTTGTTACAAAAAAGCATAAGACGCTGCAACTTTTTTCATTTGCATGGGTAAAGGAACCTTTCGGATAAGCCCTTTTTCAGCTAACTAAAATGTTTTTGAAAAAAAATAGTACAAATATGATATTGTACTGGGATAAGGTGCATAAATTAAGAAAAAGACATCTCCTTATCGTGCAACTTAAAGTTGCTGATGACTTGCGCCATCTATCGGAATTAATATCAACTATTCTCGTTGATTTTTAATTATTATTATTATATTGGCCAATTCTGGAATAATTAAAAATCAACAAGAATAGTTGATATTAATTCTGATAGATGGCGCAAGTCATCAGCAACTTTCAGTTGTACGATAAGGAGATGCCTTTTTCATAAAATGTTTTAGTTAGCTGAAGAAGGGCTTGCTCGAAAGCTTCCTTTAATTAAGCAAATAAAAAGAGTTGCGGCATCTTATGCTTTTTTTGTGATTTATTGAAATCTGTAATCCTGTGTTAATGAAATTGGTTGATATTAATTTGACTAGATGGCTAAAATGCTCATTTGAGGAGTCAGAATTTATCTATTTATTTTACTGCCTGACTTTTTTTTCTCCTCTTCTTTTTTTTTTATTCAGGTTTATAATACTGAATTCTATAAAACATCTATAAATATTCTTGAAAACACCTTAAACAAATACACAACTTTTTCTGGTCCAAGATAGCTTGAGAACTATGTCAAATAGCCGTGGTCCAATGGTAATATATCTTATTGCTCATTCAAGGTTTTTTTTTTTTTGTTTATTCATAGCAGGACAAGTGGTATAAATGGTTGGTTTTCGACCGCTATGAACCTGGGATTGAATCCCGGCACTTTTTTCTAATTTAAAAAAAATGCTCCAATGGGGCCCCCTGATTCTTGCAAAAGTCCAACCTCACCAGCCGGTAATCAAGTAACCATACATACTGGCATATTTGTAAGTGCAAAAGTTGAACTGCTTTTCACATGTGTAGACTTGTGGTGAACTTAAAGTAAAAGTAGTCATCACCAACTACTACTCACCATGAATATCATGGCTTGTACCATGTGTACTAGGGATACTTTTTTTAAAAATGTATTTATAGTGCACTTGCTGGTCAGCAATTATATCGCAGTAGATATGAGGGATTTCCAACTAACTTACCCTAACCATGACATTACATCATCTGCTTCTCTTGCTCCTGCTGTACCCTCTTATTTGGAATCTTATGACACTGAAGTATGTTATGACCTGGAAAGTATAGAAGTAAATAGAATTTGTGTGTGTGGAACCTACTTAACACTTTCAACCCGAGGGATGCAAATTCGCGTTCTTTCTGATTTTCAAAATTAAATATAATATTAAATACCGAAGTCGCGTCTACCAGGATCTTGTCCCATACCTTCTTGTCTATATATCAGTGGGTTGGGGGGATGTTAGCTAACCTAATGTACCTGTAAAACATCGGCAAGGACATAAATTCGCGTCCCTCGGGACTAGAACCCTTCCATTCACTGCTCCCTCTGGATCCACATTTTCAGAAAACTGGACCTCCCCAACTTATATTTATATTGAAGAATAAATACAAGTAAGAAAAGCTTCTTTTATAAGAGGTCAATCGTACAAGCTTTCAGGCAAGATGCTCTTCTATACCTGTAGAAGGGTGTCTTGCCCTAAAGCTTGTATAATCATCCTCTTATAAAAGAAACTTTTCTTCCCTTGTGTTTCTTCTATGGTCAATAGGGAGATTATCGCTGTCCTGATATTTCTGTTCTTTGTGAGAGAGAGATATGTGCTCTCACTCAAATAAATATTGAATATTGCCACGTGGAAAATTAGGGAAGACAAAAACTTCAGGAGGAAACAAAAATTTATTTCATGGAAGGACAAACAATCAATTGTAAACAAAGGATAAGCCACCAGGGAAATTTACAGTCGCAAGATATAAAACATAAAAATGACCACTCTGTTAAATAAAAAATAATAAAATTAATAAATACTATGTTACATAAATAAAATTAATAAATACTATGTTACAATATATATATATCCATAGAAGTATAGGGCGCCTCTCCCGTCAAAATAAACGTCCAAAGCTGATGCCATCTATTGACCGTCGCCGCAACTAGTGGCCTCGGGTCGGTGACAAAGCCACAACACCAGCTTTGGCAAACTGAGAAACGTCCACTTAGAGACCATGGTTTTGGGGTAATGGCCCTCGTGAGTCTAGGGTAGACTTTATTCCATGAGATCCACACAGAATCTAATGGAATCTTCACGATCTACCAAAGAGGTGTTTTGCTGGCAATGTGGCTGGGCCAAATCTGGCTTTGTCACCGACCCGAGGCCGCTAGTTGCGGCGACAGTCAATAGATGGCGTCAGCTTTTGACGGGAGAGGCGCCCTATGCTTCTATGTATCAATTTCCTCCCAGCAAATTTTCCATCTATATATATAGTACAAATGTGACATTGTACTGGGATAAGATGGATAAATTAAGAAAAAGGCATCTCCTTATCATGCAACTGAAAGTTGCTGATGGATTGCGCCATCTATCGGAATAAATATCAACTACTCGTTGATTTTTAATCATTCCAGAATTGGCCAAATACCCATTCTTGATTAATCAAGAAAAGCTAACCACGTACGTGTTTCGGGCTGTTGGCCCTTATCAGCATGGTGCAAACAGTACCTCAACGACCAAAATAAACTGGTCATTCAGGCATCCTGAAAAATCATGAAATGGGTAGTTAAGGACAGAAGTGTGTGAGGACGCTAAACAATGTGAAAAAAAAAAAGTACAAATGTGGCATTGTACTGGAATAAGGTGGATAAATTAAGAAAAAGGCATCACCTTATGCAACTGAAAGTTGATAGCTTGCGCCATCTATCAGAATAAAAGTTTCGGTTTATAAACACAAGGTAATTGGTCAATTCTGGAATAATTAGAAGTCAACGAGAATAGTTGATATTTATTCCGATAGATGGCGCAAGTCATCAGCAACTTTCAGTTGCACGATAAGGAGATGCCTTTTTCATAATTTATGCACCTTATCCCAGTACAATATCAGATTTGTACTATTTTTTCACAAGGTAATGTGTTTATATTATATTATGTAAAATTTAGAGACATAAGGTAACAAAGACCAAATTCAAATTAACAAAATGTTTGAGATATTTCTATAACAGCGTTGTTACCGTCAGCAGACAAAAGTACTGAAAGAGAAAATACCAAAGCATGTTTTTAAATAGCTGGTAGTGTTATCTGCTATCTTGTTTACACAACTGATAGCAGCACCAACCATTCAAAAACAATCTGTCATATTTTCTCCTTCAGTACTTTTTGTCTGAAGATGGTAACAACATCACAAACATTTCATTTATTTGGTTTTGTTACATTATGTTTCTAATCTATAATACAAATTATTCTTTATCATTTATATAAATTCAAATTATGATAAAGCACAATTTGGATTATAGATTATAGCTACAAGAAAATAAGACCTAATCCAAATTATTTAATAATGTATGACGTTTCTGTAACAACGCTGTTAATTTATTTGGATTAGGTCTTATTTTCTTGTAGATGAAATTATTTATTTCTGTATCTCTCTCTTTTATCACATGGTCACAAGGTAATAAGACCAAATCCAAATAAATAAACAGTGTGTGACGTTTCGGTAACAGCGTTGTTACCATCTTCAGACAAAAGTACTGAATCTAATGTACTGAAGATGGTAACAATGCTGTTACCGAAACGTCACACACTGTTTATTTATTTGGATTTGGTCTTATTACCTTGTGTTTATAATATATAATCCAAATTATGCCTTATCACATGGTTTAATGCATTTATAATTGTGGGTATAAGGATTGAAGTAAACATGGATTCAACATCTAATGATATAATTCTTTGATTTTTCATTGTATCTTCATGTCAACAAAATCTTTGAATTCATAGGATTTAATGAAATTGTCAACTCCCATGAATTCAAAGAAGATATTATTTACATGAAGCAAAATGAAATAATTATATCATTAGATCTGTGAATCCATCAGAATCCATGTTTACTTCTATCCCTATACCCACAATTATAGATGCATTAAACTATGTGATAGAAAATATGCAAAAAAATAATAATTTGCCAAAATTAGAATTTTTAATTGCAATAGAATTATTTATATATAAAACTAGCCGAATGACCCGGGCAACGCCCGTGTTTTACCCGATTGAATGTTTTTATTCAAATACTATTTGTTACAATTATAAATTGGAGCCGTGGATGTCACTCTTGTGAAACGTCCCGCTCCAAACTTTACATGTACATTAGGTCAGCTGGTATTACCCCTCATTTTCACCGCTAGAGGCGCGAGCGAATTGACTTTTTGTAAATATACATAATTATAAAGATAGAAGCTTCTATAGAAATAAATAAAATAAGCCGAAATAGCTCAGTTAGGAGAGCGTTAGACTGAATATCTAAGTTTCTACTTACCGTAACTTGACACTTAACGCGACAGAATTGTGCATGACGCTGATAACTGTACTAAATATAATCCAAATTGTGCCTTATCACACACTATTTATTTATTTGTATTAGGTCTTATTACCTTGTGTTTATAATCTATAATCCAAATTGTGCCTTATCACACACTATTTTTTTATTTGGCCTTATTACCTTGTGTTTATAATCTATGATGTAATGCCGGCGGCGCGCGCCCGTTGGCTGCCGGCGAGCACGTGACCTCCCTGTGCGCGCGCATCCGTGACAGAGGCGGCCGATGAGGAATGAGGAAAGATGGTCGTGACTATATATATATAATAATAATAATTATTATTATTATTATCATTAGATAATGATAATGATCATAATGATGATGCGCGCGCATCCGTGACAGAGGCCGATGAGGAATGAGGAAAGACGGTCGTGACTATATATAGTAATTTTTCTCCACATTGAATATAACAAAATATTTTTTAAAACTTAATTCTGTTGACGTTATGTGCCGCTGAGTTTGTTGTTGACACACTTTAAAATGTTATAACACCTTGATAAAAGTTGGCGTTCAGCCAACTGAAATATTGGTAAAATAAATGATATTTTGATCCAATATATGCCTTTTTAATTAATATAATTATGTAAAACTAGTTATTCAAGAGTGTTTGTGTATTTCAAAAATACAAATTCATTAATTGTTAACAAACTCAAGGTAATAAGACCAAATCTAAATAAATATATAGTGTGTAATGTTTCGGTAACAGCATTATTACCATGAACAAACAAAAGTACTGAATCCATACAAAAGAACATTCAGTACTTTTGTCTGATGGTAACAACGCTGTTACCAAAATGCCGCACACTATTTATTTGGATTTGGAGTTGTTACCTTGTGTTTATAGTCAATAATCCAAATTGTACCTTATTAATTGTTAACAAAGTTTACTTTCCCGGAGAGAAAGCCTCAAATAATGGAAGTTGACAGTTCTCTTTTTTCTTATCTCAATCATCAATCAATCAGGGTATCAAGCTTGCAGAGTTGACATCCATAATGATTGGATGAAGTAGAGTGTGTCTGTTTTTGTCATTAAGATTGGGAGCACTACTCAGTAGCAGGCCGACTTAGCTCAAATATGAAATGGCTGCCTCTGACATGAGGAAAAGACAGCATGTGCACTGCTCCTAACATGGAGTACAGTTAAAAATATTAGCACATAAGTTTCCAAGCATCAATAAAGTACCAAGTTCCAACTAGGATTATCACTATGATGTATTCTACAGTATTCTTCCAAAACCATGGTCTCCAGGTGAGCTTTCAGAAATTTTCAAAGCTGGTGACAAAGCCACTGACCACATTCTGCTAATTTGCAAAGACAGTCAAAAGATGGCATATAGTTTTTATATTGTTGTGTTGGAGCCTGTAAGTCACAGGGCCGTACTAAGGGATGTAACTTTTTATTGGTGCCAGGGTTGGGGCTGGTCCAGGGATGCATCTTGTCTGTAGCTTCTTGGCACTCGGGTTGGTCCTCTGTAGGGTCGGTCGGTGCGGGTCGGGCCGTCTTCATTTTCCATTCATCCAAAAAAAAAGAAAATGGAGCTTAAGTCCGGAAAAAAAAAAAAGTAAAGAGAGCAAGCAAGAAAGTTGGTCCGTGGTCAAAGTGCAATTTCTCTCCAAACTCTGTTGTTCGATGACTCACAGAGAGAGTTTAAAATTAATTAAAATTTTAAAAAATTTCAAAATTGTGAGCCTTGCTAGTTAAGATAGCGGGTGTGTGTTAATCGCGCCCATGTGTCCGGCGTTCAGGGTCGCGCTGTGGTTACACAAGAATATCTATTTTGACAGGAGAGGTGATCTTTCTTTTTATGGATCAATATTATCCCAGCAAAATTTGCATCTAAATGATAGTTTTTATATAGTTGTGTGGGAGCCTGTAAGTCACAGGGCCGTACTAAGGGATGTAACTTTTTATTGGTGCCAGGGTTGGGGCTGGTCCGGGGATGAATCTTGTCTGTAGCTTCTTGGCACTCGGGTTGGTCCTCTGTAGGGTCGGTCGGTGCGGGTCGGACCATCTTCATTTTCCATTCATCCAAAAAAAAGAAAATGGAGCTTAAGTCCGGAAAAAAAAAGTAAAGAGAGCAAAAGCAAGAAAGTTGGTTCGTGGTCAAAGTGCAATTTCTCGCCGAACTCTGTTGTTCGATGACTCACAGAGAGAGTTTAAAATTAATTAAAATTAAAAAAAAAAAATTTATTAAAATTTAAAAAAATTTCTAAATCGTGAGCCTTGCTAGTTAAGATAGCGGGCGTGTGTTAGTCGCCCCCACATCTCCGGAGTACAGGGTCGCGCCGTGGTTACACAAGAATATCTATTTTGACAGGAGAGGTGATCTTTCTTTTTATGGATCAATATTATCCCAGCAAAATTTGCATCTAAATGATGTTTATCTATTGTCCCTAAACTGGTCTTTATATATTGATCTGAGATGTTGAAGATATGCTTCTTCTTCTTTATCTCCTCTCAATCATATTAGGGTATCAAGCTTGTAGATGGTGTCTGCTGGGGACGAGTAGAGCTCATCAATAGATGAGTCAATACAGTCAATAATGTGGTTTGGGGTTGCAGGTTGAGAATTGCACTTAGTACATAGTGAGAAAATCTTGCAACCATTCTGGAAAGTCATTGTCCGTAGATGACCAGACTTAAGTCTGGAAATCAAAGACTTGATCTCTTGGGAGGACAGAATTGGTGCTTGTCCCTCCTGCTCTGTACCAGTCATGCACATTTGCTCCTTCAGAATTTTGTATTCCTTGTTGTCAGAGAATATTCATTTATAATGCTACCAAAGATGCTAGTGAAAATTTCATCACACAATGAATTTAGATATTCAAACTTGCTACAATTTTTGTATTTTTCAAAAGCTACATGTATGAAGTTTCTGCAATTGTCTCTGGGCCTTCAGTTCCTTCTGTGCCCTGTAATTGGATTGTGGGTACTTACATTTGTGGTAAAAACTTCCTTGATAAACTTCCTCAATATGAGCTCTAATGGGAAAAATATTTGCCAACTTCAAGTGGCTAGATTTTTCCTTTTGAAACGTACCCATACAGGAATCTCTATTCTTTAGTCAACACCTCAAGTGATTATAATATTTGGTTGAATTAGAGTCAGTATTGAGCCTGTCAAGTGTTTACTAATTTATAGCAATATTCACTATTAGCAAATGATAAGGTACAATTTATATTATATTGCCACGTGGAAAATTAGGAAAGACAAACTTCAGGATGAGACAGCAATTTATTTCAGGCAAGAACAAACTATGAAATGATAAAACAAAAGATAAGCAAAGAGGGAAGTTTACAGAGTAGCAAAGTATAAACATCAAAAATGATACTCTGTTAATAAAATAATATATACTTTGCGAAAAAATGTATATTACAACTATAAAATAATAAGACAAAATAAATTAGAGTGTGACATTTCAGTAACAGCATTGTTACCATCATCAGACAAAAGAATAAATCTATTTGGTCTTATTACCTTACACTATTAGTGGACATTTTTTTAGGACATTTTGTTGTCAATATTTAAAAGGAGTTGTTGAATTATAGTCTGGTAAAGTAAATAGGCTGATTTGAAAATGGTTGAATTACACCCATAGACAAAACTTAAGGAAGTAGAAAGTCTTTGATGTCGTCGTTCATCTATTCTTTTTTTATTTAAGGGAGAGAGAGGCAATTTTGATCACACTTGGTTATCTCTCTTCAATAAAGGTTATTGTTAAAGGTCAGAGTCATTGTTTTAATCCCGATATACATACTAAAACTTTTGCCCATGAGTGTATAAGTTGAATTAAAAGAACCAATGTAAGGTCTTACATAGGGCTCAAGATCCTCATTCTTATATATTTGAGCAGCTAATGTGTCTTCCACTAACGTATGGAGAAGTCTCTAACTCCGCCATTGCCGGTCTTAAGGCTGGATAAAAAAGGAGGGGGAGCAGTAACTAGCTCGCTAAAAAACCTGGGCTCAGCTGATAGTACCCTGTAAGGGCTCCTGATCCAGAGATACAGAATGAGTCTGTTCCCCATGTTAGGAGCGGCTGCACATGATGTCTGTTCCTCATGTCAGAGGTGGCCATTTATTTTGGAGCTAAGTCGGCCTGCCACTGAGTAGTGCTCCTAGTCTTAATGACAAATGCAGATGCATTCTACTTCACCGCTCTACAAGCTTGATACCCTAATATGATTGAGTGGAGATAAGAAAGAAGAAGATGAAGTCTTGCCTGTTTGCAAGATGTTA
Organism: Cordylochernes scorpioides; assembly: GCA_030710605.1. Classification (NCBI taxonomy): domain Eukaryota; kingdom Metazoa; phylum Arthropoda; class Arachnida; order Pseudoscorpiones; family Chernetidae; genus Cordylochernes; species Cordylochernes scorpioides. The sequence goes on along the minus strand of CP092881.1, from coordinate 29,076,560 downwards.
GCAAGATGGAAGTTCTCTCGAGATAGGACTCGTAGGCTGAATCTTGACTCATTGAAGAGAATATGTACTTGAGTACAGGCCTGATTGATCATGGTGTCAAGTGGCTCTCCTGTCAGAAGGATACATACCATATTAGTCATCTTGCATAACCACTAACCTCCTTGAAGCCTTTGATAAACAGTTCATCATGAAACTTTCATTCTTAAAGCACATGGAAGCTCATTGGAAACTAAGTAACTGTCACCTCCACTTGGGAGCCTTCTTGGGTCATGGTGGATCAGCCTTACAAGAGCTTGCAACACACAGCTGTTAACATTGAGTTATTTAGTCTGGGATTGGCTTGCTTCCACTTCCCAATATCTCTTCATCCTAAAAAAGATGATGACCAAAACATGTTGATTATGTGAAGCAATTATGTCAGATGTCGATAAGGCACAATTTGGATTATAGATTATAAACACAAGGTAATAAGACCAAATAAATAAATAGTGTGTGACGTTTCACCTTGTGTTTATGTCAGATGTCTTTCAAAATCAGCAAGGTCTTAATAGAAATTATGATTGCCTATGTTTACCAAAATTATATTTTGGTCTTTTTAGCTTCAATATACATAGAGTTCTATTCAAAAATCATTTGTTCCTTACATTTTGAACACCAGTGTTTTTTGGTCTTGTTTCCTTATGAACCTTTTATGAAAGTTGTACCCTAGGAGCTAAATTACTAAAATATATTTTTATAAGAAATCTTGTAACTATATAATGCTACCATAGAGATCAGCAAAAATAAATTCTCTTTCTTTAAAAAATATCAGCAACAAATGAAATCTATAAGCTATATCTCTTATTATAGATATAACAAATGATATTAATATTGTCACAGTAATGAAGGTGACGAGTCGTTTGGATAGAATAAAATAATAGTTTATTAGATAACTTTAAATGAGGAATAAGTTTGAGGGATGAAAAGAATTAGCGGTAAACAGCGTTAACTCTCGAGCGCGCGCGCAGAGAATGTAACGTGCGCGCAGAGAATGTAACGTGCTTGCCAAGCTTTACAGTTACAAGCTATGTACATTTTTGGTTATGACATTACTCCCCTTTTCAAAAATAAGCAGCGACCCGCTGCTTAAAAAAAAAATTCACTCTGAGATCAGTCCTGTGTTTGTTCTTCTGGGCTTCTGTATGGTTTCATCCGCAGGACGTGGACGATGTCTTTGATATTCCGTTGTCGGGGTCTCCTCTCCAAGGCCTCTACTTCATAAGTTACTTCAGACAGTTGTCTCACAACTTTATAGGGGCCGAAGTATCTTTTAAGTAGCTTCTCCGACAGTCCTTGTTTACGCACAGGTGTGTACACCCACACAAGGTCTTCCGCGCAATACTGGACAGGTCTGTGGCTTTTGTCGTATCGAGATTTGTCTTTTTCTTGCGCCTTCAAAATGTTCAAACGGGCCAGCTGGCGTGCGTCCTCGGCATTTGTGACCAAAGACTCCACGTAGTCTTCCAGATTGGCTTCCTCTCTATACGTCAGGATGGTGTCCAATGGGGTCTCGACATCGCGTCCGTGTACAAGATAGAAAGGGCTAAACCCAGTGGTTTCCTGTTTGGCGGTGTTATAGGCAAAAGTTACGTAAGGGAGAACTGAGTCCCAGTTTCTTTGGTCTACGTCAACATACATAGACAGCATGTCACCAAGTGTCTTGTTGAGTCTCTCGGTCAGGCCATTTGTTTGGGGGTGGTAGGCAGAAGTAAAGCGATGTGCGGTTCCACAGAGGTTGTTAATCTCCCGTATTGTGTGAGATATAAACGTTCGACCTCGGTCTGAAATCAATTCTCTGGGGGCTCCATGTTTAAGGATCACGTCTTCTACTAAAAATTTTCCAACTTCTTCCGAACTTCCATTTGGTATGGCTTTGGTCATAGCATACCTTGTTAGATAGTCTGTCGCGACCACGGTCCATTTATTGCCATCGTTCGAGGTAGGGAATCTTCCTAACAAATCTATCCCTATTTTCTGAAAAGGTCGTGCAACCGGCGGAATTGGCACAAGTTGTCCTGGTGGACGTTCGGTAGAACCTTTTCGCCGTTGACATTCTCGACAATGTGCCACATATTGTCGCACAGATCTATGCAAGCCGGGCCAGAAATATTTTCTTCTAATGCGGTCGTATGTTTTTGCAAATCCCAGGTGTCCCGCCATTGGTGCATCGTGGGCTTCACTCAAAATGTCAACCCTCATTTGTTTGGGTACTACTAAGAGCCAAGGTTTGCCCATGGGATCGTAGTTTTTGCGGTAGAGGATCCCGTCGATTATTTTGTATCCACTTTCACTTTTGGAATCAATTTCCTGAATTATTTTTTTGGTCTGGACATCGCTTCTTTGCTCTTTTCCTATGTCGGTAATTGAAGACAATTCTGGTATGTTATCTTCGTTGGATTGGGGGAGAGGACTTCTTGAGAGGCAATCCGCATCTTGGTGTCTTTTACCATTCTTATACACAATAGATATGTCGAACTCTTGAAGTCGCAAGGCCCATCTTGCTAGCCTTCCCGATGGATCCTTTACATTAGCTAGCCAACACAGGGAATGATGGTCGGAGACGACGGTGAAGTGTTTTCCAAACAAATATGGTCTGAACTTGTAAATGGCCCAAACTACAGCCAGGCATTCCCTCTCCGTCGTGGAATAATTTCTTTCTGCGGCGTTAAGGGTTCTTGATGCATAGGCGATAGGCTTTTCTTTTCCTTCTACCAGTTGGGTCAGCACTGCTCCGACGCCATATCCACTCGCGTCGGTATGTACAAGTGTCTCAGCATCTTCCTTAAAATGGCCAAGCACAGGATCGGTAGTTAGGGCTGATTTTAATATTTGGAAAGATTGTTCTTGTTCGTTAGACCAAAAGAACTTCACGTTATTCCTCAGGAGGTCGTGTAACGGCTTAGCTTTATTTGCAAAATCCTTCACAAATCGCCTGTAATATGAACACAATCCCATGAAGCTTCTTACTTCATGTACTGTTTTTGGAGTCGGGAAATTTGTAATTGCTTCAATTTTGTCGGGATCAGGGCGAATGCCGCTTTCTGTAACCAGATGTCCTAAAACTTTGATTTCTCTTGACCCAAAACGGCACTTCTCATGATTAATACACAAGCCCGCTTGCTGGATGCATCTGAGAACTTTCCCTAGGCGTTCAATATGTTCTTTAAAGGATGTAGCATAGACAATTATATCGTCTAAATAACAAAGACAAATTGTCCATTTCAATCCTGCTAGTAGCTTGTCCATCATTCTTTCGAATGTTGCCGGTGCGTTGCATAGACCGAAGGGCATCACCCGGAACTCATATAAGCCATCAGGGGTGATGAAAGCTGTCTTCTCCCGATCTTCCTCGTCGATTTCTATCTGCCAGTATCCTGTACGTAGGTCCATGCTGGAAAAGAATTTAGCTCCTGTTAAGCTATCCAAAACATCATCATTTCTAGGTAAAGGATACACATCCTTTTTGGTGACCTTGTTAAGCTTTCGGTAGTCTACGCAAAATCTCCAGGACCCATCTTTCTTTTTAACCAAAACTACTGGAGACGACCAAGGACTTTCGGACGGTTGTACAATTCCCATCTTTATCATTTTATCGACTTCACTTTGTATAGTTCGTCTTTCGACAGGAGACACCCGGTATGGTCGTTGTTTAATAGGACGGCTGTCTGAGGTGTCGATTTTATGTTTCACATTGGAGGTTGTACTGAATGATTTTCTCTCAAAATCAAAAACCTCAGAGTACTTTTCTAGACATTCTACAATCATTGACTTCTGTTCTTTATCTAATCTCTCATCTACCAGAGATAAGATTTGTTGGCGTCTATCCTCACTCTTAATGTTTGATTGAGTTTTATCGTCTTCAGCTGTGTCAACACTGTATATCCCGCTACTTCCAATTTTCCTCAAGTTTCCTACAAGCATACCAGCTGGGATTATTTGATTCTGAGAAGTCCCATTAGTTATCCATATCTCCCCTCTGCCGTGATGGAAGTTAATTATGGATGATGGTATGACCAATTCTTTTTTTAAGATGAGATCTTTGCTTCCTTCTATCATTAGATCTTTTCCGCCTCGAATATCTTCGTTAATAACCGTGATTTTCTTAATTGAGCGAGCTGGAATAAAACAGTCTTCTAATGCATGTGTAGGCAGATCTTCTTCTAGGCCGTCGTTCACACTTTCCTTCAAATGTATTTCACCTTTTCCACAATCAATCACTGCACTTGTGGCTCGAAAGAAATCAAGACCAAGGATTATGTGATGGCTACATTCAGAGAAGACAACAAAAGTAAAATAAATCTCGAGTTCTTCAATTGACACTTTTAAGTTGCAGCGCCCCAGAGTTTCGATATGCTTTCTATTGGCGACTCTCAGTACAGGCCCTTTTTCTGCAAAGAAGGGAATTTTCAAATATCGGCGAAAATTTTCCGAGATTACGGAATAATCGGCTCCAGAATCGACTAAGGCCTCAACATTCTGTCCATTTATGATGATAACAACGTAGTTCCGTTTCATGTTCGCAATTATAATAGGGGGAGGATTTATACTTTCGTCAGCGGCCTTACCTCCAGTCTCGGTCGCTCTCCTTAGTTTCCCTGGCTTAGGCGGCGAGGAGATTGACTGGATCGGCGAGAGGGCGACGGCGTTGCGTTTCGTCTTGAGGGGGATCTTCCACGGCCAGGATAGGGCGACGGGTTTCGAAAGCGGCGATCTACAAACTCAACTTCTTCGGCATTTTGATTGAACCAGGTGTTGTAATTATTGGAGTAGGTCGGCCTCTTTACCCTGGCTTCCTCGAAAACACGCCTTCTGTCTCGGCAATATCGGGCTACATGTCCCGGGCGACCGCAATGGAAACATATTGGAACGTTTTCGTGTGTCCTCCATTCATCAGTTCTTCTCTGTGGTGGTGTCTGGTTGGGTGCCGGTGTACTTTGGTTCAGGAACTGCTGTCGTGGCGTCTGTTTGAATATTTGGGGGTTAGAGTACTGCTGTCGTGGCATTGGCCTTTGAACGGGCTGCGAAATTGCAGAGAGGTTCCTTTCAACTTCCTCTCGAATAATTAGATCCAGGGAAGATGGTTTGAGAGTGGCTGGCTCGGGATTCAATGCATGGTGGATTTCTTCTCGGACGATACGTCTGATGAGGTCCTCCATAGATTCCGATTCTGCTGGGTTGATGGCGGCAGCATTCGGCAGTCTGTCAAAAACTATCCGCGTATTCACACGCTTCTTTTGAGATAGTTCGATTTTTCGACACCACCTTATAAACTCCTCGGTGGTGGCAATTTCAAAGGTTACAATTGCCCTGTAAATTTCCTCAGAGACCCCCTTGACTAAATGAGCAACTTTTTCATTTTCATTCATGTTGGGATTAATTTGCCGACATAAATAGAGGACATCTTGAATATACGCCTCACTAGACTCTTCCTTTCCTTGGGCCCTGGCTTTTAGTTTTTCTAAAAGTTGATCTTTTTCGCTTGAGTAATGCCCAAAGGCCTGAGACAACATTGTCTCAAAAAGTTCCCATGAGGTTATTTTTTCCTCTACATTCTCGAACCAGACTTTGGCCGTTCCTGAGAGGAAGAAGTAAACATTTGCAAGGCACATGGAACTGTCCCAGCAGTTGTAGCGAGCTACACGATGGTACTCTTTCAACCATTTCTCCGAGCTTTGGCCCGGTTCCCCCGAAAATATAGAAGGGTTTCTAATATGTTTGAAGTGGTACTCACCCTGTGGGGTCTCTCTTCCTTCTTGTTGCATCTTAGAATACTCCAATGGGTTTAATCCTTGGATTCTACGACTTCTTCTTATAACTTGGGCAGCGAAGGGATGATCCAGCTTGTCTCCACCAGAATGTCACAGTAATGAAGGTGACGAGTCGTTTGGATAGAATAAAATAATAGTTTATTAGATAACTTTAAATGAGGAATAAGTTTGAGGGATGAAAAGAATTAGCGGTAAACAGCGTTAACTCTCGAGCGCGCGCGCAGAGAATGTAACGTGCGCGCAGAGAATGTAACGTGCTTGCCAAGCTTTACAGTTACAAGCTATGTACATTTTTGGTTATGACAATATAATCCAAGTGTAGAACTGTGAAATCTCACTTATAGCTTTTGTTAGTCAAATGTAGAATCCCATATAAAAAGTAATTTCATCAAGAGAGGACACTCTTGATAGATGGAACATCTCCACAAGTTTCTATTGTTAAAATTACATCTTGTGCAATCCAGATGGCACAAGAACCTACAGGACATGCAACAACTGTCCTGGTGTGGAACAAACACCTACCCACATATTCTGCAGAAAATTGACATGGACACAGAGCAGCAGCTTTACACACCCAAGATAGAGTACATTGTGACTGCCGTGATAGAGATGCATGGGGACATCTGAGGCTCTTCATTGGACATGACAACAACAATTTTTTTCCATTTAGCTGTTCTTTGGTAGGAAGACACCTCTCTCTAAAGGACACTTCAGCTCTACAACTAAGTGTTGTCCTTTAGAGAATGAGATGTTCTACTGTAATTTAAAACACTTTCTTTTTTTCTGTGCATTTAATAGGCTAAACTTTTATACCAAGTACTCTTTTATCAATAATCAATTTATGTGAATAGATGTGTGTCAAAGAGCTTCAAGAAAAAAAAAAAACAACATATTTATATAATATATTCTTTATTAGCGTTTTCTAACAATAAATATATATATACATAATACGAATTAAAAAATAAATTTAAAAAAATAGGAAGAGGGACAAAATGATGACTAGAATCAAAATGTAAATGCACAGATCATGTGGAAGCTCTCATGGAAAAACAATGTTGAGGCAGGAATTGGACAAGTTAGAAGAAATATGGTAAATAGTTCATAAAGATGAAAACACAAAGTAGAGAAAAAGAGAGATGCATTTAGCACATAAACTTTGTTATAATGCTCCGTGTAATATGCTATCCTGTTTGTTTATTGCTCAAATTATCCCCTGGTCCCAGTTACAAATTGTCTTTTCTCCCTATTTCCTGTATAGAACAGCTGGCAAGATTCCAGAAAAGAATTAATTATAGCAGAGTTTTATCAAATATTCTTTATATATGAATGAGTACATACCACAGGGAGTTCTGAAAAAAATGGATCTTTTTGACAGAGATAGGAATGGAATTGAGGGATACATTGTGTACAGTTCCATTAACTGTCAAGGGAAATGTCAAGATTGAGATATGATAAGACATAGGTTTTCTAGAAAGACAGTGAAATATACATCTATATATATACTCATGGACAAAAGTTAGGGAAGTTAAAAGTCTCTTTGATGTTGACAGTCATCTATTTCTTCTTTAAAAGAGACAAAGGTAATTTTTTTCACACTTGGTTATCTCATGTGTCTTCAATAAAGCTCACTGTGTATTAAATATCATTCAGAGTTATTGTCTGAATCCCAATATACATGCTAAAAGGTACAACTTCCTTAAGTTTTGTCCATGAGTGTAGATATGCAATAAAGGCACTGCTTCCTTTTAATAAATTCATTCATTAAACCCAATTCTGTGTTACTATGTAAATATCCTCAGGTAAGATGCATTTAATAAATAAATTTAACACATTTATCAAATGAAAGAGGTGTCTTTATTGCGCATCAATACCATTCTCCCTCTCACTTTTAACATATATAAAACCTCTAAAAAGATATCATTTGGGGGATAACTTGAAGAAGATATAGAATACATAAAAAAAAAAAAAACAGAGTTGGGTGTTTAAGATAAAAATGCAATAATAAATAAAATAGTGAAAAATGGTCAAAATGAATAAAAAGATTAAATAAGGCATTATATCTGTGACTTAATGCTTCATAAATGACCAGAGATATATAAGTGAAGGACAAAGAACATGGAAGAGGGTACTAAAAGAAGGTAAAACTAGAAATGTACATAAAGCTGGTAAAGAAGCGAGACAAAATGGTTTATTAAATAAGGTGCTTTAAGTTTCTATATGGGAAAAATGCCATTGTATAAGTAAATACAGTAGAACCTCCCTGTAAAGGACACCTAATTGTCGAGCCAAAGTGTCCTTTAGGGAGAGCTGTCCTCATATAGGAGAGTTGGTAAATATTATATATGGTAATTTTGAAAATGAAAACTGTCCTTTGTAGAGAGGTGTCCTCTAGTGCGAGTGTCCTCTCATGAAGGTTCTACTGTATTTTGAAACAGTCTATCTTCAATGGCATATTAAAGCCAAAGTTGTCAGGGATATATTTATGGATAATCATAAGTGCTTTGATTGAAAATATATATCAATGCATGCTTTTCATAGGTAGATTGTATGGCCTTTATTTAACTTCTATAGGTTTTTTTCTCTTTGATATTTTAAAATATATTTCTCCCGCAACTTCATGTTGTTCGTATATATATATATAGATAATAAATATAAATAATGTGGGGATGGGGCCATTTTAAGAAACAACATCTCATGATATATATATAATAGAAGCTTTTGAAAAAGACTAATATTCTCATAGTCGAAATATCATGCAATAGAAATGCAGTTTATTTTGGATCCAAGCTGTGCTATTTTATTTATATAATATCTATAATGTGTGTGTGTGTGTGTGTGTCTTTCTTTTTGATTTTGTTCTTCTCACCCCTTATATCATCCCTTTTGGTAGGCTTCACAAACAATGGGTTAATTTGTTCTTCTGGGCAATGAGATGTGGTAGTCTTCATACCACAGGGTGTAATGAAATAAGAAAGAGCTTTGGATGGATGAAGGCTATTAAGAAAAATTTAAAAACCTCGAGATCATCGTAAAGATAGAGAGGCTGCCCCTGGCCGGAATTCATAGTTCTTCAAATTAAAGATACTTCAGCCAGTATAAATCTTTTTTAAAATAAAAAATATTTACTGGCCGAAGTATCTTTAATTTGAAGAACTAGAGATATCATTTATTACTTTTGATATATATATATACATTGATAATCTATACAAAACCAATCTCCTCCTTATATATACACTAGCCGAATGACCCGGGCAACGCCCGTGTTTTACCCAATTGAATGTTTTTATTCAAATACTATTTGTTACAATTATAAATTGGCGCCTTAAATAAATGCATATATTAGTTAATAACTATAGCCTATGTGCTTTATCTGTCTATGTACTGTTGGCTTCCGGAGGCATCTCTTACTGGGAAAAAGAAAGAGAGGATTCCATTTAGTTATTAACTAATATATGCATTTAAGGAGCGACCTGCTCCAACACAATAGTTACAAAAACAAAAAAGCGAGTGGGGGAGGCATGATGAGGGGGGGCAAAGGTGGCATGATTGTAGCCAACCAATAGGAGGGCGCCATTCCAAAAAAAAAGCAAACGGTGACAGAGTTGATTAGGAGATGAGGAATGACGCTCGTAACTGTATATAGAATACTTTTGATAATATCTTTCAATATTTGTTCAAATGCATCATTTGGTTATGTGCAGAAAGAAGGAAGTGGGAGGAAATTAAGAAAGAATATTCCCACTGACCCAAGCTTTGTTAATGCAGAGACAGCTGGTATATAGCATGTAATTTTTTTGTGCCCATTTTGGAAAGATATTTTTTTCTTCCTTTTAACACATATATTTTTTATATATGAAAAAATAGAACAAAGGTAGAATTGTACTGGGATGATGTGGATTAATCAAGAAAGAGCATTTGGCCAATTATGGAAAAATTGGCAGAAGCCATCAACTTTAAGTTGCACGATCAGCAGAAGCCATTAACTTTAAGTTGCACGACCAGTAGAAGCCATCAACTTTAAGTTGCACGATCAGCAGAAGCCATCAACTTTAAGTTGCATGACCAGTAGAAGCCATCAACTTTAAGTTGCACGACCAGTAGAAGCCATCAACTTTAAGTTGCACGACCAGTAGAAGCCATCAACTTTAAGTTGCACGACCAGTAGAAGCCATCAACTTTAAGTTGCACGACCAGTAGAAGCCATCAACTTTAAGTTGCACGACCAGTAGAAGCCATCAACTTTAAGGTGCACGACCAGTAGAAGCCATCAACTTTAAGGTGCACGATCAGCAGAAGCCATCAACTTTAAGTTGCACGACCAGTAAAAGCCATCAACTTTAAGTTGCACGACCAGTAAAAGCCATCAACTTTAAGTTGCACGACCAGTAGAAGCCATCAACTTTAAGTTGCACGACCAGTAGAAGCCATCAACTTTAAGTTGCACGACCAGTAGAAGCCATCAACTTTAAGTTGCACGACCAGTAGAAGCCATCAACTTTAAGTTGCATGATCAGCAGAAGCCATCAACTTTAAGTTGCACGATCAGCAGAAGCCATCAACTTTAAGTTGCACGATCAGCAGAAGCCATCAACTTTAAGTTGCACGATCAGCAGAAGCCATCAACTTTAAGTTGCATGATCAGGAGAGATGCCTTTTTTTTATATTTATATATTAAAAATAATGAAGGCATTTTTTCCCTATTGTTTTCTCATATTTATATGTGTGATGGAAAGCGCAAAGTATAAAAGTTTATTTTGTATTACGATAAATGTTAGAACACAAGCTTTCTTGATTCCTCTACATATGTAGAAGTAGAAAAGTTTGAAATCTTGTGTTTCAACGTTATCATGATTAAAAATTATCGTGGCCAGCGCAGTCACTTGGCATCTTCCCACTCCTCAGTGTACTCCTCCTCCCCGTTAGAGCGTATGATCTCAGGGACCATGAACCATTCTGGGCCTCCAAATGCTCCAGTGGGAAGTGCTGTCCGGGAGATCCCATAGTCTGCCAGTGGAAGGTCCAGTGTCAAAGGGCAGTTGCCACATCCGCACATTTTCAGACTTGAGGTCCCTGTAGATGATATGCTGTTAGTGGAGGTACTCCAGAGCCCAGGTAATCTGAGACAGGACACGCTGGAGCACCATGAGAGGAAGCCGAGCTCCAAGCCTGGCATAGTTGCGCAGGATGGTGTCGAGGGCACCATGGGGAGTTGGCTTAGAACCAGGGCCTGTGTAGAGACCCCCACAAATGGGACAATGTGGGGGTGACACAGAGACAGCAAGATGCCCAACTCCTGCCGCACAGTGCAATAGGCCCTACAGCCATATTGCAGGGGGTCATGCTGCCACTTGCTCCAGGCTACCCTGTATGCACTGTGTCTAAGGGCCATGCATCAAACCCTGGGTCTACAGGCTGGAGCATCTTCATGGCCACCGCCACTGTGCCTGTGGAACTTCCCCTTTGTCTCACAGTGGCCTTGAAAACAAAGCCAAATGCATCTCTGCCCAGCATCTTGCCTCTCTTGATTAGGTCAGGAGGGATGAGATATTTCTCTCCTAAGTCAGCAAACACAGTGTCTGGGGCCACCAGATGGAGATCCCCATGCTGTGGACAGGCCAGAGTCTTCTGCTCATAGGCACTCAACATGCATTCCTTCACCATGGGGCTCTGCTGCCTCGTCATCCATGAACATTCTCACCGGGCTTGGGGGCTGGTAGCCTTCTACCAAGGGCTGGCAGCTAGCACACAGGCCATTTGGTATTGGCTCTCACCACAGCATCCTGGTAGGCTATGGTCACTAAGGCTCAGTCCAATGCTGGGTTCGTGGTCCAGTCCAGGAAGGTTGTTAAGTTCTGGGTATTGTTTGGCCGGTTGTAGGAGGGGTTAAAGCTGTGGCAACGAATTCATCCGCCGCGGCAAAATTTGCATCTACCATACCAGCAGGCGAATTTGCAATTTTGGAGATTTCTTGACTTACTTGAAATTTTGTTTTCAAAATTAATTTTTGCCAATTTCTCTGCATTGGCTTGGAGTTCTGAGCTGGGCCTTTCAGGCACACATGCAGCTCTTCTAGGGCTTTCTGCCAACACGACATTTGAGACACCTTCCAGCATTTACTCATAACAGCGGAGCTCAAAAAAGCGTGGATGCTCGCTCTAGTGTGTGTGTGTGTGTATATGACTGGATATTTATACATTTACAAAGAAGTTCACACCGAGTACTAAATAATCTTACAGCTATCATGCTAGTATAAACCAATTAAATGTATTTCATGTAATTATGATGTTCCCAAATTTTCTTTCTACAGCAATAAAATTTACAAAAGGTTGGAGAGTGGAAGATATCCTTGTCAACTACAAAATAAAATATTATATAAATCCTTATATAAAGTTCCCAAATATTGGGACTATTCTTCATAAATAAGGTCGTTAACACAAATCTGTATAAATAGGGAAGAACTAAGTGTGTTTATAATAAACATAAAGTTTTAAAAGATTTCAATAAATAAAAATACAGTAAAAAAATACCTCTATGAAGTTATTTTAGTGGGCCCAAGGTTTAATAAAGATATCAATATTATAGATTAGAAACCTAAGGTAACAACAAGACCAAATCCAAATAAATGGCACATACAGTTTTGTTCTTGCTACCTTATATAAAGAGATCATATGTTTTCAAGAAGAATAAAAAAGACCATAATAAAAGGAAGGAAAAGATGTTAATAAACAATGGGTATATCACACAGAGGAATTAAAACATTTATTTAAAATCAAATAACTAGATTATAAAAATCAAAACAAAATAGTGAAAAGAATAGCAACAAGATTGTTACACAAGGAAGAGACAAAAGCTAACAGCAACTCATCACTTAGGTCTCTTCCTACCAATAATATTGGCAATTCCTCCTATTGCAAGATTGTTATGGTGAGTTTACAAGCCAAAAGGATCTTTTCACAGGTTTCCACAGATCCTTATAAGTAAAAAAAAAAAAAAACTTATGGGCCTGAGGAAGAGTCTTTGAGCTTGAAAGTTTACCAGAGTTACAGGTTTTAATAAAGAAATTGTCTATAAGCTCTCGCTATTTTGTTTTAAACTCTAGAAAATTATAAAGAAAAACATAGCCAATTAATTATAACTGATTTGAGACATGCTGGAAAATATTAATTATTCCCCAAGTACTGGCTGATAATTCTTATTCAAAGTTTTATGGAACATTTTAAATAAGTTCATTTTTGTTAAAAATGCAGAATGATGATGTTCATGTGCCAGAACAAAAAAAAAAGGCAACACCTCTTTCATTTGATATAAATGCTTTTTTTTTAAATCTATCAATTAAATGCAATATTTAAGCTAGTATTGTTTGTTCTATTTTATTCTTTGTTCTGCCCAAAGATGATCAAATAAATGCATTTTTAGGGCATTTATTTAAGAGAAAAAAAAGGTGGGAGTGATGCCTTTTTATTGCACACATTGATATTTGTTGATTTGGATGTGATAATTGGGACTTTGGACTAGTGACAATTGGGACCATTATCTTTGCTTTTCCAGCAAGTACCAATTAATGGGGGTTAATTTGGAATGGGATCAATGCAATGAATTAAAAAATAAATAAGATGATGTGGTTCACAAACTATATTGTACACACTATATCGGTGATGGTGGTGGAGGCATAGGATAGTGTGTCATTGTGCCTCAGTCAGAGGCTAGGGTTTATTCAACCAACAGAATTATAGAGAGTAATGTTCCAGTGGCCAAATAACAAAAATAGGTAAAAAATGAAAGAAGAAAAAAAAAAGGGATGAAATCCTTGGAGATCCTTGATGAAAATTATTTTTTGCACACTGCAAAATTGCTAAGATGCCAATATCCCATACTAAAAGAAATTTTCTCACACTCTTATGGCCTTATTCCTTGATTGAAGAAGAAGAAATGGCAAATCCAAGAAAAAAAAAGGATGAAATCTTTGGAGATGCTTGATGAAAAGGTATTTTTTGCACACCAAAAAATTGTTAAGATGCCAATATCCCATACTAAAAGAAATTTTCTCATGCCCTTATTCCTTGATTTTTCAGGAAGCATTAAGACCAACTTTTTTGGTCATTGAGGCACAGCTTGTACTACGCTGATGAGAGCTAACAGCATCAAATGTATACGTAGTTAGTTTTTCTTGATTAATCAAGAATTGACATTTGGCCAATTCTAAAATATTTTTTTAAAATCAATGATTAGTTTATATTTATTCCAATAGATGGTGCAAGCCATCAGCAACTTTTAGTTGTACATAAAAAAATGTTCCAATTGCCCCCGATTCTTGCAAAAGTCCAACCCCACCAGTGAATGCAAGTAACCAAACGAGGCTCTGGCACACTTGTAAGTACAAGAGTTGAACTACTTTTCACATGCGTAGACATGTGGTGCACTTACAGTAAAAGCAATCACTTACTACCCCCCACCATGATTATCATGGCCTGTACCATGTAGACTAGGGATAATAATAATGAGGGGAAATACATTTCTCTTAATTTATCAACCTGATCCCATTACAATTTGACATTTGCACTATTTTTTCATAAAATAAAAACTGTTTATTATTCCAGACGAACTACTATGTGAATTCCAAGTTATGCTCCACAACTTATGTAATGCTCCTGTGACTTTCAAGCAAATGATGGACAAACTCTTGAATGGATTGAAGTGGATAATCTACCATATTATATATGCATTGAATACTCCAAACCTTTGAGCAACAGGCTATTGGAGATGGTCATTCTGGAGTTGTGGTTGGACAAAGTAGATCAACGCTTCAAGAAATGTTTTTTCAGGGCAAAACAAATGTCTTTGGGCACATTGTTAACAGAGAGCAAAGGCATCTCTCCAGATCCAAAGAAAGAATGAAGCCATCTCAAAGTTACTGACTCTAACATCTACAAAATATGTCAAAAGATTTAAGGGACTATGTATGACTGTCGGTTTGTTAAAAACTTCAGCTTTACATAAGTTACTCTGAACGTATGCAAACTAAGTTTGGAATTCCAAACAACAAGAATCATTCCTAACTTTGAAGAGGACCTTTATGTCAATGAAAGCTCACAAACTGAACTCCTTACTGATGCGAGTGGCCGTGGGATTGTAGCAGTTCTGGTACAAGTCTAAGGTAGAGAAAGAACTAGCCAATGGGTACACCACAAGGACCATTTTCAAGGCAGAAAAAAGGTATTCAACTATGGAATGTTTAACTGCTATATTGACAAACTCTTATGGCAGCAAATTTGTTATAATTACTGATCACCACACCACTCATTATGCTACTTATTTAATTTGAAAGATCTTGTAGAGAGATTAGTCAGGAGGGCATTCTAACTACATGATTATGACATCTTGGTTGCTTATAAAAATGGGCAAACCATCAAGATGCAGACTGCCCTTCTCAAAACCCAATCCAAAGTGAGCACTATGACATCCCAAGTCTAACTGCCCTGACTGAATGACATTAAACAAAGAAAAGCCCTCATATTACATGGTTAATTGAGGAAAGTTATATATTAGAATGCAAGAGGCATAAACTTTTGATTGGGAACATAAATAAATTAAGCTTTGTGAACTCTTGAACTCAACTTATTCTAGTTAAACATCTGTGATTAGAGATAACACTAAAAAATGATGTACCAACAGCTATAGCCATCTAGTGTTCTCAAAAACTTACGAAAGGATTAGGAAAATGAATTTTTGTTCAGGAGACTCTATAAAAGTGTGTGTAAATATGTGGCCCATTGTAGAGAATTTTAAGAAAGGAAGCCAACTCATCTGAAACCTCTTGGACATCTATAGCTGATGTTACAAGAAATATCTCATTTCAAGAGCATAGAAATAGACCTCCTCAGAAGATTACCCAATTCACAAAGTGGTAACAGATAGAATGTTGTATTTTTCAGATAATTTGACCTTATTTGCAATCACAAAACCCTTGTTGACTGCTGAAGCTAGAGAAAGATCAGTTTTTTAAGGAAAAACTTGATACTATAAAATAAAGAGATAGTTCCAAAAGACTTCCCATCAAAAATGTGCTGATGGAATCTACAATACACAGATTCACAACAGCATACCACCCTCAAACCAAGGGATTGATGGAAACAAGGCCCTAGTCAACATGATGGCAATTTACACGAGTACTGAACATGAGGCTTAGGATATCTTGCTTTCTTAGGTCCCATTCTCTTACAATACAGTGAAGCCATTCAAGCTGAAACCACCCTGGATACATTGTTCCCAACCCCAAATGACAAGTTTGACCAAGACTCCAACCATGGAATAGACAATAGAGTTGAGGAGTAACTCAAAAATGGGTTCAGCTAAAGACTAAGCTCTGCTTCTCTTCTTCTTCTTCTTTCTTATCTCTCTCTAAGCTCTGCTAGAAACTCTAAACTTTTATATAGTTTTATAATAAGGCTGAACTTTCCTAAATTTTATATTTGGCATTTTATAACTATGTTGACATTATATACCTTTTATATCATTTCATTTTTGAAACATCAAACTAAAATAATCAAGGCTAATAAAAAAAAAATTGTAAATGTCTTTAAACTATATTTTATTATGAATGCTTAAGAAGTCTTTAGAAGACCTATTTAAGAGATGCAGCAGGGTTTTTGTCAAATAGGTTTATTTCATTAATATTCGTTATGAGATGCCCATATGTACATGGACAAGAAATGAATGAACACCAAAGAGAGATAAAAAAAATTCATAACCATGTCAGGAGCATAGGACAAACACATTGAAGTGAGAAAATGTCGGAACAATTATGTACAAGTCAAGACTTGCGTCGGTGTTCTTGGTATGAGAGCATAAATAGGAGAGGAGCATAGAGTTCCCATCATTATGAAAATATAAGAGAAAATAACCATTACAAAAATAGCCATTAGAAAAGTGAATTACTTAAAAATCAAACAATTCTTAAATATCTGAGACAAAATGAATATATTGTTACGTGTAAGGCCTCCAAATGTTTATAAGATCCACGTTTCCTCCAAGATACAGTATCAGCCGGCGCGAGCCGCACGCAGTTCCGAGGTGTTCCGAAGAGAGAAAACAAGCCTCAACGCTGGGTGGAAGCCTGGCCAAACATCCTGCTGAACGTTTTTTGTGTGGCCTGCGGGGAAAAGCTGCAGGGAAGAGCAACGGGAGCCTAAGTGGATGAACCACGAAGGGAAGAAGCGCATCGTCGCAAAGAACCGGTAGGGTAAACACGCGACAATATTTTATTATTTCAAATTAGTATTTTAGCTTCAATGGTTATATAGTTTTATATAACTTTACTTTTATTTTGCTCAGATCTTTGTCTTTCCCTGAAGATAGGGAGGGGTTCCTCACAAAAAGTTCTACTGAAGTTATTGGGAAGAGTTAATTCACTGTGGTGTATCATCATTACTGGAGAAATTCACAGAAACTCTGTAATAGGTTACTATATATATTGTAGGAATTTTCAAATCTAAAAGCTTGAGGGATGAGTTTCTTTTGCAAATATATTTATTTCGAGCTTTCGGGCAACGCCCTTCTACAGGAAAATTAAAAATAAAGTAAATTAAATTATATTACACTGAGATTAAGCGAGGCAAATGTATAACAAACTATATAAAATAAATATCAGAAACAAACACACGTGAGACTACTCGTGCGTCAGATACATATGAATAAATCAATAAACTGAAATCTTGATATTTGTGTATATATATATATAGCGAATTTGAATGTCTAAAATATGAACTGATATAGAATCGGACCAAGAATAATCAAAGACACTCAAATGAAACTATTAAGATGCAAAACACAGGGATGCTATTCACATATCCGTATTCTTTCCAAAACCATCAAAGAATTAATTTGCCTCACCTCTCAAGTAGTACCACCTCATAGAATGTACTAGATGGTGACACATATCACCTTAGAAGTTCTTTCATTAAAGACAGAAATTACGACCAAGCACCACAAAAAACTGGAACATTGGGCCCGCAAATTTAACTGTCCAAAACTGAACCCACGAAACATAACAAGTGCTATAATGAACCTGTCTAATACCACTTTATCATTAGACGAAGAAATCTTACTAGCAAAAGGAATGAAATATAGAACAGTCCAGAAACCAGACCCCAATAAAATCATAAGTGGAATCGAAACAGCCATTTCAAGACTCAATCTACAGGAAAGAAACATTATACGAAACAAAGTCACCAATTTAATAGCGTCACCTCCTAATCTCCCCCTTTACAACCCTCATGAACGAAAATTATTACAATACCTAAGCAACAAAAAAAGAAATTGTCATCACCCAAGCAGACAAAGGAGGACAGACAGTCATCCTTAAACGATCGGACTACAACAGCAAAATGCTCAAAATCCTAGAAGACCGAACCACATTCCATCCCATATCCGAAAATGATAAAAAATCTGCGTACAAATCATTCAAAAAAAGAACTGAAAAAGATTAATACAGACCACAAGATCACAGACGACGAACTTAAAGAATTCCTATCTAATCTGTCCAGCCCACACAATGAACCTTATATTTACGGCCTCCCAAAAACACACAAACCAGAAACTCCCTTACGTCCTATAGTGGCCTTTTTCTCTCTTCTCCAACAGCCCCCCTTTCCAAATTTATAGCCAATTTTCTAAAACCGTTCATCCAATTACATAATGCTCCATTCCCCATATCCAACACTCAAACCCTTATAGGAGAAGTCCTAAAAATCAAACCTGAATCTGACCGCAACATGGTGTCATTTGACGTACAATCCTTATACCCCAGCCTTCCACATCCTCTGATCATAAGGGATACAATAGAACTACTACAAGAACATCATATTGATACAGATATCATCCAAAAAATCACACAACTCATTTCCATATGTCTAAATAACTGCATATTTTCATATAACTCCAAATCATACAGGCAAGCAAAAGGGTCCCCAATGGGAAGCCCTCTATCTACTACAATAGCAGAGATCTCAATGCGCGAATAGGCCGATGGATTACTGCCAAGTTCCCCCATGACATAGTCTTTTGGCGCAGGTATATCGATGATATTTTTTGCATCTGCACCACCACCCAAACCGAAAACATCCTCAGCAATCTAAACAATTATCACCCTGATCTTCACTTCACTGTTGAAAAAGAGAACAATAGTATCCTTCCATTTCTCGACATAAAAATTATCCGTTACCAACATGAATTACACACCACCGTTTATTATAAACCAACCTTCCGCCCTAATTACGTTCAATATTCGTCCTTTTGTCCAATCAGTTATAAGATCAATACAGTCATTGCCCTATCAAAACGTGTACATACCCACTGCTCCCTCCAGAAGTACAAGAACCTTGAGACACAAAACAAAATAGCTAACCTCAAAAACTGTGCATACCCAATATCCTTTATATTACGACACTTTTACGACTCATCTAAAAAGATACAGCCTCCAATATACATATCGATTTGCAATATTCCATATTCACCATTATCCTCCACAATAGCAAGATTCTTATTAAAATTCGGAATCAAAACCTATTTCACCTGCGCACCTACCTCAGGATCCCTTCTCCGAAACCAGATAATGAAACTTAATTATAATGAACCTCACAGCACGGCACGAAACGTTATTTACTCCATAGAATGTTCAAACTGCCCAAAAATCTACGTAGGTGAAACTGGGAGACAGGTCAACATTAGAATTCACGAACACAAAAGAAATATCGATAACCTAGACCATAGATCCCTAATAGTGCAGCATATAAACGAAACTGGCCATTCCTTCAACATTACATCCCCTAAAATTCATTATTCCAATATCTCCAGCAAACATCAAAGACTAATCATCGAATCCCTCCTGTCAAGTAAATTCCACAGCCTTAATAGAAAAATTGATTTACCGGAAATATATAATGTAATATTCCCTGCACAGCCACCCAACCCCCCACTGTATCATGAACTCAGAGACCACAAATTCAATAGTTATTCTGTCCTATATTTCCAAAATATGCCATATTCTTGGTCCGATTCTATATCAGTTCATATTTTAGACATTCAAATTCGCTATATATATACACAAATATCAAATTTTCAGTTTATTGATTTATTCATCTGTATCTGACGCATGAGTAGTCTCACGTGTGTTTGTTTCTGATATTTATTTTCTATAGTTTGTTATACATTTGCCTCGCTTAATCTCAGTGTAATATAATTTAATTTACTTTATTTTTAATTTTCCTGTAGAAGGGCGTTGCCCAAAAGCTCAAAATAATTTATTTGCAAAAGAAACTCATCCCTCAAGCTTATAGATTTGAACATTCTATTAAGGGATTAGCCTATTAATTGTAGGAATTTGCAAAACAATTGGCCTGATGATGAGCTAACGCTTAAAAGCTTGCCATTTTTTATTGAATAAAGAAACTTTTTGCAATTATTTAGATTGTTTTAAATCCTTTGCAATTATTTCACAATCTAAGCTTTAGATAAGGTTAGTGAGATAATGTGGCTGTACATCAGTTAAAACCTTTATAAGAAAATGAAAATCATACAAAACAGGTGCGAACTGACACTGATAATACAGTGGTACCACCACAACCATGAAGTGACATAGCTTGCTACTGCCCAATAGTGGGGAATGAACTGGCATAGCTCAACTGTCACCAGACATTAATGTTGGGGTGCAATAGAGGAATACAATGTGAACAAACAAGCTGGTTTGAAGAATACAACTCGGTTTTCATTTCAGAGAGAACTTTAGAAGAAGGTAGAAATTGGAGGTCTATATAAATGCACAGCACACTACCCAAAATCCAAGAAGACCTTGAAATATCAAGGATTTCAGCCTCTAAAGCTTGATTGAATTTCTAACTAAGAAAGAATTACCTTTAGTAAAAGTGACTTACAAAAAATGTAAAAAAAATAATAATAATAATTCAAATATATGCGATAGGATTCGTGAAATTGAGGCATACCAAAGGTCCAGGTCACACAGATGTCAAAATTAAGAACACTCACAATTTGAATGCTGACAGACTCCAAGAAGTGTTAGTGGACATTTTATATAAACATGTGGGAAAAGACAGAAACCAACCCTTCCAAAAGTTGCCAACCACAAATGATGCAGTTTCTCCCTTTACATTAAAATTAACAAAGTTCCAACACATGCCAGAAAAAAAAAATCCCAGAAGCCAAAAACTATTACAAATAATAAATCCAACATTGACTACCCTGGAGTCCTCAGAACCAGAGGATGGCATGGTTAAATGAAGCTCAGCTGAAGAGTGTACTCAGAAAAAGCAGCCAACACAGGGTTTGCACAGCCAAGTAGAGAAACTCGACACACATTCAAGCTGTCACTGAATGGCCAGCATGGTGGGCAGTTGTAAACCCTTTGTTCTCCCATGTAAAAATGCAGTAAAACTGTTTCCCATCTTTATCATAAATATACCTATTGTAATTGATTCATGTTGATTCAACAATAAATAGATTTACATTTATCATTCTAGCTGCAATTATACTATTACTAGCCGAATGACCCGGGCAACGCCCGTGTTTTACCCGATTGAATGTTTTGATTCAAATACTATTTGTTACAATTCTAAATTGGCGCCTTAATTAATTGCATATGTTAGTTAATAACTATAGCCTACCGCCCGCCATGCGCGCGCACAGGGAAGTCACGTGCTCGCCGGCAGCCAACGGGTGCGCGCCGCCGGGGGGGGGGGGGGGAGGGGGCAAAGGTGGCGTGACCGTAGCCAACCAATAGAAGCAAACGATGACAGAGTCGGTTGATTGATTAGGAAAGACGCTCGTAACTGCATATAGAATGTATCCCTGTGTTGCATTTAAATTAAATCCTTAAAAAGATAATTGTTTCTCTTCTCTCTTAATAAGAATACCGACTCACAATATAAAGATTTAACAGAATATATGATGTAGTATAGGAATATCTGCACAAAAACTCTTTTAAAATCCTTCCAACAAATAAGAAAGAGCATTAAACAAGGCTAGAATGTATAAGTTAAAGAAAAAATTATATTCTTTTTTTTTTTTTAGATTTGGACCTCTATTTTTGCTCTTTAGCCATGCTGGTAACCAAAAACTTGAAAGAGTCAGAAAATATGATAGTACAAAGAATATCAGTGGAATGATGTTTCTTGCTGTGACCCTAGAGGACCATAGGATAGATGTTTGATCTGAATCTCTCCATCATTAGACCTCAGCTATGGACCTAGATAACCACTTAGAAACCAAGTATTCCACATAGGGGGGCCTACCATATCAACCAAGAAATGTGGATTGTGCCACTAGGGTTTCACTTCAAGCTAACTTCTGCGGCATAATTTTCATGTGTACATATAATTAATGCACATAACTTCATTTGATTAAATAATATCTCAATTTGTCACATCACATGGAAAATTCCAGCACTACTTACATAAATCAAATTGTCCCTGTGGAGAAACTGAACAAACTGCTCTCCACCTTATCTATGACTGTCCAAACTTTACAGAAGTGAGATTGTTCCCTGATCTAAATGTTTTATCTATCTTACATCTCAACTACTTTGTTTATATCAATTTTATGAACTCTGCCGATTAATACATGTAAATTTGTAAACATTCAATCTTAAGTTTTAATTTGTTTGTTTCCTCAGTAATAGGCGCAAATACTTCCATACTGCGCCTTGTTGATTAATTAATTAATAAATAAATAAGCTCACATTTTTTACAAATTTCAAAAAGTAGTGCTAATTAGCACTTTTTCCTATCTTTGTTATGTAATTGATGTCAATGGATTTATTTTATTTGTTATACTTTCTTTCATTAGGGTTTAAAGTTCGTGAGTTCTCAGGAGTTTTTCTTCAAATATCCACACGGATGGAGATAAAGATCAAACCAGGAAAAATACTGGTAGGAAAATGAAGCTCGCATATAAATAGCTGATGGAAATGGAAAAATTTCAAAATTTAAAATATGACAATCATTTTTAAAAAAAAGTGTAAATAATGCCTAAATGCTTAACACTATTTGAAATTCTTTTTTTTTTTGAAGGGTAAGAAAATGTACACAGTTTGAAATACACCTATCCCCCGATTTACACAGTACTTGTTTTACACGTTTTCTCTTCTACACGGTTTTCCAATTTTTTTTTTGTTTTTATCGCACTATATTAAATGCTACTGTGATTGAACACATGCTCTGTGTACACATCTCACGAGGAATCCCAAGCTTATGTGCTGACTACATATTTTAACCTGTCAATGCATTTTATTTTTATTTCTGTGTACACCTATCCCCCGATTTACACATTTTTCTCAGGAACGTATCTACCGTGTAAATCGGGGGATAGGTGTATTTTATATAGATGTGACTAAGTAAAAGGCAGAATTTATATAATTTATCAAGAAAGAGAGACAGTGGTCAGAGAATTTCGCTATCTCACACACACACAACACACATTAGATAAATAAAAAGGTTTAAAATGTCAAAATAATACTGGGTCCAGTAGAGTATATAAAAGAGGTATGGTATAAAGGAACCAAAATTGGAATGACTAGAATAAAGAATGTCAGGGACATAGAGCCCATACCTTTACCACCACCATCACCATCAGTAAGACTGATCAGAGTCAAGTCCTGGCCAGACAGGCAGCCAGATAGAAGATGGGCAGCAATAGGTGGCCCACAAAGCCAATGGACAACCAGTACTGCAGTGTGGGAGTGAGGTGCAGCAGGAGGAAAGCCATGCCCATGTAGGCAAAGGCCTGCATCTTGAAGACCCACCAGAAGAAGCGGAAGGCTGCTAGATGCCCAAAGGCCCTCAGCACCTTGGCCTCCACCAGCAGGAAGAAGGGGGCACTCAGCAGACAGAGATAGTACCCTGGGTACACTCCGTGCCAGAAGGAGCTCACCAGCATGGTCACCAGGGTTCTAAACAACCACATTCTGCTGAGGAATGTCGACAACCTGAGGTTGTTGAACAACTGACAAGAAGACCATTTATACAGAGAAAATAAATGTACATCTAAGATTAAAGATGGAAAAAATTGAGACTCGTGATGCCAAAAACAAATAAGGACTTGTGGATTGAAAAAAGAAGCAACTACAATGTCTCTTAATTGCACAACGAATTTAAATTTTTAAATTCATTTGCATAGTTTTATATTTCATAGTCATAATTCTTATTTCTATTTTAATTATATTTGAAATATCACTTCGCATGTAAATATATGTTGTATATAATGGCTCAAGCGCGCTTATACCCTGTTAGTATAGTCATACTAGCCACGCCTGTCGAAGAACCGAAAGGTTCGAAAGCTAGCTCAAGTATAAATAAAGAAGCTCCTTCGTAAAACTTGTGATTCGTTGTGCAATTGTAACAATTATACGGAGTTTACCTATAGAAACAATGTCTCTTACTTTATATATCTTTTAGAGTATAAGACCAAAGTGAATGATAAAGCACAATTTGGATTATAGATTATAATAAAAGAAAACAAGACCTATTCCAAATAATTTATTAGTGTGTGACGTTTCGGTAACAACATTGTCACCATCATCAGACAAAAGAATAATGTCTGATGATGGTGACAATGTTGTTGCCGAAATGTCACACACTAATAAATTATTTGGAATAGGTCTTGTTTTCTTTTGACCAAAGTGAAATACACCTCTTCTTAAAAATTTCTCTCTCTATCTCTCTCTACAGGCCAAAGTGATATTAACAAGAAGCATCACTTTGACCCAGATAAGTGAGAAAGCTCACCTAAATATAGTAAAAGAAACTGGCAGGCACACTTCTTTTTTTTCTCCAAACAAATACTATAGATGATGTTCTGTGGTGATTACAATGCTGCTATTGTCCTTACAGTAATTTGGACTGATTACTCTTATACCTTCTCAAGGACACTACCGATATTACCTATATATAGTATAACCTCTTTATTTGGAAAGGGGGGAAATATTTCTGGACAAGACACTACCACCTCTTTCTTTTTCAATCGACACTAATTTATTCTCAAGTGGAATGAACATAACATGGAAAGAAAACTAGTTTCAGCAGCTATATACAGGCTAAAAAAGAATAAAATTATATACATACATCTCTAACCTAACAATAACCTAAACTAACCAGACCTAACGAGGTATATATAGGTATATATAAATTGTAAAATATAGTTAAGCATCTTTCAAACCCCTATCAGGCTATTTTCTTTCATTTAACTGAATATAATTCAACACAGACTTCAATTCAACCGAAAATTCAGATCCCTTGGGCTGTTGAATTAAAGAAGTTTGATTCTGTGATAAAGTACAATTTGGATTAAAGATTAAAGCTACAATAAAATGCTGTTACCGATACGTCACACACTATTAATTTACTTGGATTAGGTCTTATTTTTTGTAAGTTTAATTCTATACAGTCATTTACATTTGAAATATTTGTAAGTGCAAAGTCAAACTGCTTTTCACATGTGTAGACATGTGGTGCACTTACAGTAAAAGCAGTCGCCTTCTTCTACCCACCATGATTATCATGGCCTGTACCACGTGTACTAGGGATAAGCAAAAAAAAAAAAACATTTGAAACTACAACCATATACACTGGGCTTATACGAACATTTCAGTTAGGCCATGCTAGTTCATAAAAGAAAAAGAATAGGGATAATACCAGCCATGATGCCATGAAGTACCTGAGAGCCTTGGAGCAGTAGGGCTGCAGGGGCCGGTAGACCAAGGAGGCCAGCCAGTACTGCACAGTGCGGTTCCAGGACCTGATCCCACCCTGGATGGTGGGCAGAGCTTCACTGCCCCATTCATCTATGTTCCGTACAGCTTCAAAGTTGTACCTGGCTGATGTCCACAGCTCCGGATGGCTTTTACTGTCACACATCACATCATCTAATAGATGGGTCAATATAGGTGGATTGTGGAGGTGGGAGTTGTTCTTCTCAACAAACCTGTCTAACAAATTATTGTTTAGAAACTGGCAAAAGTGGCTCTTCAAGACATTGTGTCTTACTTTATTCCCAACATTCCCCAACTTTCAAAAGCTTTCTCACAAACTATTTCTATATACACTCATGGAGATATAAAACTAAAGGAAGTTGTACCTTTTAGCATGTATATCAGGATTGAGACAATAGCTCTGAAAGATATTTGATACACAGTGATCTTTATTGAATACAGAAGAGATAACCAAGTTTGAACAAAATAGCCTCTGTCTCCTTCAAAGAAATATATGACCAGCGACATCAAAGACTTTCCACTTCCTTAAGTTTTGTCCATGAGGGTATATACACTGCGTGACATTGAAAATGGAACACCAAGAAATAGTGGCCAGAAAGTGATGAAACTCGGCAGACAGAGAGAGACAGGGACGAACAATAAGTGATCTTTATTTCAAAATGATAGTCATAATACAGAGCGAGAATGGCGTCGGCTTAGTAGCAAGTAGGACCATCGCGGACGGCGATGCACGCAGCAACACGTCTAGGTAGAGAGTCAATCAGAGTACGGATGGCGTCCTGAGGGATGGCTCTCCATTCCCTCTCAACCATTTGCCACAGTTCGTCTTCTGAACGCGGCTGTGGCAAGGCATGCAAACGGCGTCCAATGATGTCCCAGACGTGCTCGATTGGTGAGAGATCAGGAGAGTATGGTGGCCAGGGAAGCATCTGTACATCTTGCAGAGCTTGTTGGCTAATGCGAGCAGTGTGCGGTCGGGCGTTATCCTGCTGATAAAGGGCATTGGGTACCCCCTGAAGGTAGGGGAGTGTCACCGGTCGCAGCACATCATCAACGTATCGGTGGGCCGTCATAGTGCCCTGAATACGAAGTAAAGGTGACCTGGAATCATACGCGATTGCGCCCCAAACCATGATTCCACGTTGTCGCACGGTGGGGCGTTCCACAATTGCTGCCGGATTGGACCTTTCTCCACGTCGACGCCACACGCGTACACGGCGACTATCACTGGACAAGCAGAAACGCGACTCATCTGAGAACACGATCCTGTGCCATTCCGTCATCCACGTCGATCTAGCCCGGCACCATTCCAAACGTTGGCGCCTATTCGGTGGGGTCAATGGCAGTCTTCTTAGCGGACGGCATGAGTGCAAGCCATTAGCAACCAATCGACGGGAAATGGTTCTGGTCGAGATGGAATGATCTAGGGTGTCTTGCACATGTTGCAGGATGGCGGTACAAGTGGCTTGTGGGGCCGCCACTGCTTGTCGAAGGATACGCCGATCCACACGTGCTGACGTCACTCTGGTTGCACCGACATTCCTATAAATTGCCACATTTCCTTGTTCCAACCATCTTCTCCACAGTCGGTGCACCGTGGACGCACCAAGGTGTGTATCAGCTGCGATTTGACGTATGGACCAACCTGCCCTTTTCAGTCCGATCACCATGCCCCTCGTAAAAGCGTCTGTCTGCTTGAACTGCCTCCGTTTACGATGACCTGGCATTCTCTGTTATTACACGTGTCTTTTGACACAAGAACAAAATTTCTACAATGATTTTCCTTGAAGAAATAACGACACGAATACTGTCCTTTCTGCAAGTTCCTTCCCTTATATCTTACTCCATGTGCGCACGAGAGCTGCGCATTTTACATCATTTGCATAACTCTGTTAGGTGCGTCTACCCTGAAATTTGCATAATTTTCTGGCCACTATTTCTTGGTGTTCCATTTTCAATGTCACGCAGTGTATATACATAAAGTGAAAGTAAAGCAACATTTTTTATAAAGGTAATTATAGTATAATTTATCCAATTTTACTCTATGCATTCCTGATAAGGCACAATTTGTATTATAAACACAAGGTAATAAGACCAAATCCAAATAAATAAATAGTGCGTGACATTTCGGTAACAGCGTTGTTACCATCTTCAGACAAAAGTACTGAATCATTCAGTACTTTTGTCTGGAAATGGTAACAATGCTGTTACTGAAACGTCACACACTATTTATTTATTTGGATTTGGTCTTATTACCTTGTGTTTATGCTAAGCTTGTTATTAACCTAGTATTTTAATCAATATTTGTTATTTTGGGACTTAAAATTAGGTTCATTATAAGGGGAAGAATTATTTTTAAAATTTCAAAGTTTTTGTTGATAACAATGGTATATTGACAATGAAATGGACGTGAGGATTATCTTAGGTCTGTTATAAGGGACGGTTCGCGATATCCCTGGTTCATTTTAGTGAGGTGTTTTACTGCCTTGATTATTTAAATTTCTTTGGTCTGGGCTTACCCTGTAATTTTTACCTCTTTTTCCTAAAAGTAGCAAGAAACTTATAAATGTGTACCTAGAGGGGCATCACTCTCTTTAATTGTGCAGCAGAACAATGCATTATGTTGTTGTTGTTGTTGTTTATCCCCTTGTGTGTGGATTACATGAATTCCATGAGTTCATGCTCCTCGAGCTGTTTTATGATGAGCAGCGACCTCTCCCAAAGGTCCTGTGCATTTATGCATTATGTTCATCACCCTAGTAAAAAAACTGTACTAATAGTGATGATAAACTCTGATGCACAATTAAACAGAGTGATGTCACTCTAGGTACATGAATATAATCTTCCTGCAACTTGTTGTTGTTGTTTATCCCCTTGTGTGTGGATTACATAAATTCCATGAGTCCATGCTCCTCGAGCTGTTTTATGATAAGCAGCAGCACTCTCCCAAAGGTCCTGTTTAGTGCATCTAATGCAAGCCAAAATGTATTCTGGAGCTGCAGGTGCCAAGCTACATTTTGGGCAAGTGGGGTAGATTTTGTTATTATTTTCTATCTTCAATCCCGCAGCTTGACTTACAAATGTGTGAGAGCCTCTAGGTCAGCGGGACCCCTGCCAGCTTCAGGCTTGGAGACCTCAGGGAAGGCCCCCAGCTTAGAGGCAATGCAGGAGCACTCCCCCAGGACAAAGCCCATGTAGAGCCTCATCCTGAAGGCAAAGAAGACAGGGGTCATGTAGAAGAGTCTGTCCCACACTGTCAGTTCAGACAGCTGGTCCGGGGATGAGATCCGCTGGAACACACCATTTTGTCTGGTTGGATGCTGAATGAAAGATATTAAAACACATTAACACTGAGTTTAATGAATGAGCATCTTTTCTACAAATTAACATTGGTGATGGTAGAACACCAGCTTTCAACAATGATAAGGCTCAATTTGGATTATCCTTATATATATAAAAATGAAATGCGAAATCGATGTTTGTTATCGCATCACGCAAAATCTACTGACTCAATCATTATGGAATTTCGCATGTAGGTAGCTGAAGATTTCGTTTAACATATAGGCTATTCAATAAACTAAAAAAGTTAATGTGCTTTTTTTTTTTAAATAAAAAACCAAAAAGCATTAGTTCCAGTCTTTTACCGCTAGGGCGCAGCACTGGTCGCGACGATAAATGAATTTGATTTTTTTAAAGCATCGGTGGTTCAGTGGTAGAATGCTCGCCTGCCACGCGGGCGGCCAGGGTTCGATTCCCGGCCGATGCATTTTTTTTTAACAATTTTTAAAACTCATTTATATTATATCTTCTATATAAATGGGAATTTCATAAGTGGTGTTCGCTAAAAACTTTCGTTAAAATGCATCAATTTCGACCAAATTTTCAACATTTATGTAAAAGGAGATGGAGCAGGTTTTGCTTAACATCAAAATATTTTTCCTAACTTTAAAATACATAACTTTGCTGTTATCGATAAAATACAAAAAAATTCAACAGAGTTAATTTTATTTATATATAAATACAAAAAAAAAATTCAGCAATTCATTCAACTCAATCTAAAAAAATATTCAAAACAAGCAATTTTAAGATAACACCATATGTAAAACAGTCGGCCAAGAAAACAACAACGATATTACATCTTTCTCACATATTCACACACAATCTTGATTAATAATTAAAATTAATCTTTAGCATTGTTTATTATACTTCATAATATATAATATTCGTTAGGCAAACTTTCACTCGGATAAAACCCGGGCGAAGCCGGGTACACATCCGCTAGTATATTATAAACACAAGGTAATAAGACAAAATCCAAATAAATAAATAGTGTATTCATTTGAATTTAGTCTTAATACCTTGTGTTTACCAGCTTTTAACAAAAATATTTATAGTTCATTTTTTCTAGATAAATATGGGGGGGGGGATGATGTAGAAGCTTCTATTAGAGCAAAGATCCTTTATTCTCAAGTGGAATTAACATAACATGGAAAGAAAACTAGTTTCAGCAGCTATATACAGGCTATAAAAAAATAAAAGTATGTACATACAATTCTAACCTAACAATGACCTAACGAGACCTAACAATGGAGGGTCAATAAATAGATTAATTCTTTAAAGATCCATTGTTGAATTGACTAATTTCAAAAATGGTAATTAAAAAAAAGATATAAATAAAAATTTTGGGTGCGCAAAAATGACTCAAGGTTCTTATTTAATTCATTATAAATTTGCATAATTAAACTTTTACCTATTGCTTTGTTTTGCATCAATTTATGCCCCTTAAACACTAGCTATTCATTTGTAATACTTTTTATTAAAATCTTATGCGTGCATTTTTATTTTAGGCTCTTTAGATGTCTATTTTTGTGCCTGGAAAGTCTCATTTGTGGGAAGCTTTGCTTTTCATCTTCAACCTCAGGAAAAGCACAACCAAACTCATCAAAATGCTCTATAGTGCCTATGGAAAACCCAGGAGGAGCTCTGAACATCAGAAATAGACGGCATCAAACAACACTAACAAAATTTAGAACAGGCCATCTCAAGTCATTGAAGAGAGAAAATAATAACAAAATCTACCCCACTTGTCCAAAATGTAGCTTGGCACCTGCAGCTACAGAGCACATTTATATGCACATTTATTATTGATATTTTAGATGCGGTTTGCTGGAATCCTCTCAGCTATTTATATTACAGAGCACATTTTGGCTTGCATTAGATGCACTAAACAGGACCTTTGGGAGAGCCCGCTGCTTATCATAAAACAGCTTGAGGAAATGGACTCATGGAATTCATGTAATCTTTACACAAGGGGATAAGAAACAACAACAGTGCCTATGGAAACAATGCTTGTTCATTAATAACCTGTCAAGAGTGGTTTAAACAATTCAAATCTGGATATTTTGACATAAACGACAAGGAACACGGAAAGATACCAAAAAAAGGTTGGTACAAGTTGCCATCATGGTGGGTAGGAATCTATAACTGCTTATACAGCAGATGTTGCACCAGATATTTACACATGATCAAAACTGTTGACTTGATACTTCAAGGTACCAGAGTCCTATTGAGATACATATGGGTTATATTGAAGCAATATATTGGTTAATATATTTTAAAAAGCCTGCTCTCTCTCTCAATGTAAGACAAATAACAAATTATAACAAAATATAGGTAAAAAATTAGGGTTAGCATTAAATTATTTTAGTAATGATGCGGGTGAAAGATCTCACCAAAAAGTGCACCTATATGATTACAGTACTGTCCCAGTCTGCCCAACTATTAATGTTAGCTGTTTTGCAAGTTATGCTCCCTTCTTGTGGTCTGAAGACTGGAAGAGGATAAGATAGAGAGACATTGGACTGGTACATTCAAACAGTGCCCAACAAGGCTGAGGTACCTCTAGTGGCCAGATGTAGAAGGCTGCCAGGAAGAGGATAAGATAGAGAGACATTGGACTGGTACATTCAAACAGTGCCCAACAAGGCTGAGGTACCTCTAGTGGCCAGATGTAGTAGGCTGCCAGGAAGAGGATAAGATAGAGGGGTACTGGACTGGTACATTCAAACAGTGTCCAACAAGGCTGAGGTACCTCTAGTGGCCAGATGTAGGAGGCTGCCAGGAAGAGGATAAGATAGAGAAACATTGGACTGGT
The DNA here is from genome assembly GCA_030710605.1 of Cordylochernes scorpioides. Lineage (NCBI taxonomy): Eukaryota > Metazoa > Arthropoda > Arachnida > Pseudoscorpiones > Chernetidae > Cordylochernes > Cordylochernes scorpioides. The sequence goes on along the minus strand of CP092881.1, from coordinate 29,044,825 downwards.
ACATTCAAACAGTGCTCAACAAGGCTGAGGTACCTCTAGTGGCCAGATGTAGGAGGCTGCCAGCAAGAAGATGAGATAGAGAGACATTGGACTGGTACATTCAAACAGTGCAACAAGGCTGAGGTACCTCTAGTGGTCAGATGTAGTAGGCTGCCAGGAAGAGGATAAGATAGAGAGACATTGGACTGGTACATTCAAACAGTGCCCAACAAGGCTGAGGTACCTCTAGTGGCCAGATGTAGTAGGCTGCCAGGAAGAGGATAAGATAGAGAAACATTGGACTGGTACATTCAAACAGTGCCCAACAAGGCTGAGGTACCTCTAGTGGTCAGATGTAGAAGGCTGCCAGGAAGAGGATAAGATAGAGAGACATTGGACTGGTACATTCAAACAGTGCCCAACAAGGCTGAGGTACCTCTAGTGGCCAGATATAGGAGGCGGCCAGGAAGAGGATAAGATAGAGAAACATTGGACTGGTACATTCAAACAGTGCAACAAGGCTGAGGTACCTCTAGTGGCCAGATATAGGAGGCTGCCAGGAAGAGGATAAGATAGAGAAACATTGGACTGGTACATTCAAACAGTGCTCAACAAGGCTGAGGTACCTCTAGTGGCCAGATGTAGGAGGCTGCCAGGAAGAGGATAAGATAGAGAAACATTGGACTGGTACATTCAAACAGTGCTCAACAAGGCTGAGGTACCTCTAGTGGCCAGATGTAGGAGGCTGCCAGGAAGAGGATAAGATAGAGAAACATTGGACTGGTACATTCAAACAGTGCTCAACAAGGCTGAGGTACCTCTAGTGGCCAGATGTAGGAGGCTGCCAGGAAGAGGATAAGATAGAGAAACATTGGACTGGTACATTCAAACAGTGCTCAACAAGGCTGAGGTACCTCTAGTGGCCAGATGTAGGAGGCTGCCAGGAAGAGGATAAGATAGAGAAACATTGGACTGGTACATTCAAACAGTGCTCAACAAGGCTGAGGTACCTCTAGTGGCCAGAGGTAGGAGGCTGCCAGGAAGAGGATAAGATAGAGAGGCACTGGACTGGTACATTCAACAGTGCCCAACAAGGCTGAGGTACCTCTAGTGGCCAGAGGTAGGAGGCTGCCAGGAAGAGGATAAGATAGAGAAACATTGGACTGGTACATTCAAACAGTGCTCAACAAGGCTGAGGTACCTCTAGTGGCCAGAGGTAGGAGGCTGCCAGGAAGAGGATAAGATAGAGAAACATTGGACTGGTACATTCAAACAGTGCTCAACAAGGCTGAGGTACCTCTAGTGGCCAGAGGTAGGAGGCTGCCAGGAAGAGGATAAGATAGAGAGGCACTGGACTGGTACATTCAACAGTGCCCAACAAGGCTGAGGTACCTCTAGTGGCCAGAGGTAGGAGGCTGCCAGGAAGAGGATAAGATAGAGGGGCACTGGCAGGAGCCTCTCCTGGAGATGGGCCCTCCATGGAACGTGATGCAAGTAGGGGGCCTGGAGCATGGCCTTGTAGGTAGAGTACTTGAAGTAGGGCCCTAGCAACCATACAGCCCAACACTTGATTCCAATAATATTTATATGTACAATATAAAGAGAGCAATAGGTAAGTAGGGTAAAACACATATAGATATACATAATATGAAACATTACATATAATATGTCTTTGTAATTTCAAACATTTAGTCTGGAAGAAAACTAAGCTAAATTAACACAACTTATGACCTATTCATATCCTATATTAGATAATGAAAAGTTCTCTTTTAATTTTTAATTATGTGGTTGAATTATTTAATTAAAAGACACCAAGAACCAGCTATAAATTACCTCGGGCTAATTCAGTTTTCATGAAGACCTCTCAAATTAAACCATAACTGTGCCATGTTCTCTTTGAGGCTGGAAACCATGGTTCTAGGTAGGTCCATTGAATTTGTTACAATGTTGATATTGGGACAAACTCAATGATATTAGGCTTTTTATCTAAAAGGCATGACATGACTCTGGGGTGTTTAGATTAAAAACAGGCATATTTTCCTAAAACCAGCAACAAAGAAAATGGCTTCACCTTGTGCACCAAATCTCACATGGAATCAGCCTGACCTGACGATATTCTTCAGTACATGGGCACATCCTATAATTACACCAACAAACCACCTTCATGTAGTTGCCTCTGTATCAGGCACCAAGATTAAGAGGAAGAACCTGCACAATTTAAGCTGAAAAGAATTGCAATGTATGTATAATTATTTATATCCTTCTAGAAGAAAGAAATGACCATCCTTAGCATATACATCCCATGTAAAATAAATTTTTATGTTCTTGTACATCCCAAGTATTCCAAATAAGATGGTGTGTTGAAACGAGAGGATACTTTCTCCTGTTTCAGCCTCTGTAACATGATCACAAGGCTAGTGAGAGCTATTTCTAAGCTAAAAACAGACATCCCCCCAATCTCTCTACTTTCACCAAGATCAAAACTGCAAGTTGTATATTGTTAATAAGAATTGTGAAAGAGCTCTAGGTTTCGTAGTGCTTTAGCCTCATCATCACACAGAGACACAAATTTCTTCTTCTTTCTTATCTCCACTCAATTATATTAAGCTATCAAGCAACTCCGCCTTTGCCGGTCCCAAGCCCGGATGAAAAAGGAGGAGGGGGAGCAGTAACAAGCTCGCTAACAAACCTGGGTTCAGCTGGCCCGGCTGATAGTACCCTGTAAGGGCTCCTAATCCAGGGATACAGGATGAACAGTGTTTGTACTCCATGTTAGAAGCGGCTGCACATGGTGTCTGTTCCTCATGTCAGAGGTGGTCATTTCTTTTGGAGCCAAGTCGGCCTGCCACTGAGTAGTGCTCCCAGTCTTAATGACAAAGGCAGACACATTCTACTTCACCCAATCATGATGGTTGTTCTACCGTAATAAGATTGAGTGGAGATAAGAAAGAAGAAGAAGAAGGGTATCAAGCTTGTAGAGCTTGTTGATGATGTCTGCTGGGGATGAGTAGAGCTCACCAATGGTTGAGCCATAGTTAACCCTTAACTGGACGGGTTGGGTAGATTCAGCCCATGCATAAACTTAATATAGGAAAAATATATATTTTTCGTTTACACTGAGAGCTACCAGCTTTCATGTATTCTAATTTTACAGTGATACAAACAATTTCCATCCATCATTTATAAATATGAATTTTGGGAGGGGGGTTAAATTTGCATGTAGGGGCAGATTCCGCCCAGCCCGTCCAGAAGTATAAGAATTTTTCGTGTCAGTGTTAGCTCGTAGCTCATACTTGAATCGCTATCTTCCGCCATTTTTTAGCTTCCTTTTATAAAATAACACTTCTTTCTTTGGATAAGTAGAATAATCAATCAAGTCAACAGAGAGAATTATCCCTGTCAGCCCAAAATATATGTAGGTTTTAAATATTAGTCGACCACTTTGGAAGAGTAATAGAAATATTACAGCAGACAATTGGTTCACTTCAGTAGAATTTGTTGATAAGTTGAAAGAACATGGCTTTACATATTTATTTAGAAAGGATGAGAAAGAACAAATCTCAGTTTCCACCACAATTTCAACCGCACTCTAATAGAGAATCAGGAACATCTATTTTTGGTTTCATTGGAACAACTACTTTAGTTTCCTATGTTCCAAAAAAAAAAAATCGGTAATTAGATTGATAAAAAGGATAAAAAAGAAAGGAGTAATTGGTGATTTTATTGGTGATCATGGGAGAGCATTGACTGATGAACACCTTGCCACACGTAATCTCAATTCTCTCCCACTGGAATTACAGACGACAATTCAAGAAGAATGATGGTTCAAGTACATCAAGGGAATCTACGATGCTACAACAATCTGATATACTCCAAAAAGGTGCTACAAATGCCCATCAAAAAACGTGTAAAAATAAAAACCCTTTGCTCTTTATGTAATCTAAGCGTTTGCAAAAACATTTCTTAATAATTTGTAAAAACTGTAAATAAATTATACAGTCGAACTTGGATAATTCGAACCCCAAGGGACCATAAAAAAATTCGAATTATCCAAAAATTGGAATTAAAAACGGAAATTATAATTATAGGAAATTCTGGGGACCAAGATAAATATTCGAATTAAAGAGGTTTTCGAATTAAAGAAGTTCGAATTATCCAAGTTCTACTGTATTTGATATTTTTTAAAGTCAAAATCTGTAAATTAACTATATATGAATTAAATATTTTTTGAATATTGATATCAATCATTATTTAGCGCTTATTTCATAAAGTCAAATAAGTGGGTTGAATCTACCCAACCCGTCCAGTTACGTAAGAAAAATCCACCCGTCCAGTTAAGGGTTAATAATGTGGTTTGAGGTTACAGGTTGAGAATTGTATTTAGTACATAGTGGGAAAACTTTGCAACCATGAGACACAAATATCAATTGCTGTAGCAGAAATAACTATTTCATTAATTATTACACTAATAAAATTTGCAATTATTTTTTTAAATTTACGAATATATTATCTATAGATGGCATTTGAATTTATAAAAGACTTGTATTCTAGACATCCTTACAGAGAAATGTTCAGTACCTGTGAGAACTCCAGGCAGGCAGAAAGAGTAGTGGAAGTAGTTAACAAAAGATGGGGGATTCTTGGACTCTGATTCATGGACCTCCCAAGACAACCCCACCAACTACACACAACCATACATTGATTATCCATGGAATCTTTAAATATATCTCAGCAGCAAATCAAGTTAGACATTCAAAATTTTTAAAAACACCTAGTGTGTGTAATAAAGTATAATTTGGATTAGAGGCAAATCCAAAAAGGTATTCAATATACAGTATGATGTTTGCAGGCAGTATTATTATACTTCTGTCTGGGGATGGTGACAATGCCCTCATCCAAACCTCACATGAAAATTACTCTCTTTGAATTTGGTCTAGCTACCTTGTGTGTGTATGAAAACTAGTGAATATTTTACATGGCTTACAGTAGATTCCTATTGCTATAAAATACTATTAATACCGTTATTTAAAACATTAGAACCTATAACAATATATCAATATCCTTGCATCATTTAAGTAGAATCAACCCCTCCCAAAATCCTATCCTACAGCCTCAAAGTGGAGGGAGGGTGTAAAAGGGTAGCACAGGAGGTCGGGAGTTTAACTCCTGGTAGGGCCACCCTGTGCTACACACCCGGCTAATGTAGGAAGGTATCAATTGGTAGCGTCTGTTCTTCATAAGAGCGGCTACAAAGGGCACTCCATGTCAACAGCAGGCGCACCCCTCTTTCCTTCTCCATGATGTCTACAAGACCTCTGGGAAAACGCCAGAACTATAATAGAAAAGCTGAGACAATGGAACCTAATGGAGATCGTTTAAATGACTTGAGGAATAAGCAACAATAACAACAACAACAGAATCAATGATTTACAATCCTTTTAGCTTTATTGGCTTATATGGCATCATTTTACGCCCGACTCATGACTTACTTCCCTTCAGAAAAATTGGCCATCCTATATATCTTCACTCCAGGTGATGTGTAAAAGCATGAATGTACCCAAGACATGTGCCATAGTGTCATGGCACAGCGAGATGACAAATGTTTAAGACTTCTCTAGTTTCCCTATAAACAAATTGGAGGCAATGCTCTTTCTATCTTGTTGCTTTCTATTTTTATATTAAATCAAATTGAGATGGCATTTTTTCCACCTGGAAGAGAAAAATTTACAGAAATTTCTGTTGTTGTTTCTTATCCCCTTGTGTAAAGATTACACGAAAGATTACAGAAATTTCTACAAACTATATGTGATCAAAGAGTCACCACACAAAATATACTTATTCACATTTAGTCTTGTTCATCCTTAGCTAAGTTTGAGACAGTTGGCAAATAGATGGCCTTGGAATTGATATAACTGTTGACTTTTAATCACAACCAGAGGAGATAAGCTTTGACCTTTTAACCTCCTTTTTTATAACTTTCTCTCAAGTAGGAGATCAGTTTGATAAATATAGGAGGAGGTGTGCGTATGGTATCGCCTGAAGTTCCTGCCTTAAAACTACAAAAGGAAACTGAAAGATTTGTATGTGCTATATTTTTGCTGACCTTCATCTACAATCATTACACACAGTGAAACCATAGCACTGGGGATTATTTAAGATCCAGTATATGGGAAATGTTACTATATCCCTGGTTCACACACTTTAGCAAGGTTTTACTGTATCTTCCTAAATGTAACTGCATTAATCTTTGAAATCCATTTAGATATGAAGCCATTTTTTTTGGTAAACCTTGGATTTAATGAAAGAATATGAGATAGAGTTGTTAAATAAATCCTCAATAAATGTGTTTACAGAGGGTGTTCACACTTATAGGAAACAAGTTTTATTATAAAATATTAAAAATTAACACCATATTTGAAATTTTTCAAATGTTCTATTTGAAAGCCTTTTTGTTTATTTACAGAACGGCACCTGATTTTCCACGATAGCAGACACTTTCTGATCATGGTCATACTCAAAAGATGCCGTTCTGTAAATAAACAAAAAGGCTTTCAAATAGAACATTTGAAAATTTTCAAATATGGTGTTAATTTTTAATATTTTATAATAAAACTTGTTTCCTATAAGTGTGAACACCCTCTGTAGTTTAACCTTGCTGAGATTCACCTTATAATTACATTTTACTTTAGGCTTATTTAACACTGAAAAAATAGTACAAATGTGATATTGTGTGTACTGGGATAAGGTGCATGAATCAAGGGGAAAAAAAGACATCTCCTTTATTGTACAACTGAAAGTTGCTGATGGCTTGCACTATCTATCGGAATAAATATCAACTATTCATTGATTTTTAATTATTCCAGAATTGTGGCCAAATACCCATTCTTGATTAATTAAGAAAAGCTAAACATGTAGGCACTTCGGGCTGTTGGCCCTCATCAGTGTGGTGCAATCATGTCAGAGGCGGCCATTTCTTTTGGAGCTAAGTCGGCCTGCCACTAAGTAGTGCTCCCAGTCTTAATGACAAAGGCAGTCGCATTATACTTCACCCAGTCATGATGGTTTCAAGCTTTACAAGCTTGATACCCTAATATGATTGATTGGAGATAAGAAAGAAGAAGAAGAAGAAGTGTGGTGCAAGCTGTACCTTAACGACCAAAAAACTGGTCATTCAGGCATCTTGAAAAATCATGAAACAGGTAGTTAAGGCCAGAATTGCATGAGAACGAGAAACAATGTGAAGAAATAGTACAAATGTGCTATATTTAATGTAACAAGAAAAAAATAAAAAAAATTTGCACTTATATTTAGTTTTTCTAAATTTACCTTTATTTAACACCTAATTAAATACCTCTATGTATTATAGATACGGTAACACACAGGGACCAAAAATTCTAAGGTAATTTGGATCTAAATTATATACAGTAATACCTTTTTAATAGTAACCTTGATAATGCACAATTTTTCAATCCTTCAGATTATTTTACAAGTATATTGTAATATTGTTATACTTTTATATTTAATTAAAAAGGCATATATTGGATCAAAAAATAATTTATTTTACCAATATTTCAGCTGGCTGAACGCCAACCTTTATCAAGGTGTTATAACATTTTAAAGTGTGTCAACAATGTACTTGTATATTGTCATAAAAATTAAATAATTTGAATATCAAGAAAATTATTGAGGAATAATTAGAAATCAATGACTAGTTGATATTTATTCCGACAGATAGCGCAAGCTTTCAGAAAAACTTTCAGTTTCACACAATCAGGAGATGCTTAATTTATCAACCAGATACCAGTACGATTCACTTTTGTTCTTTTTTTTTTTTCATAATTTGGATATATTGTTTACCCCACATTTAATTAATAAAATACAATAGTTCTTTAAAAGTTAGTCAAAATTTTTCATGCTGATTTTTTTGGGGTCTCTTGAAATCTGTATTAAAGAGGCTCCTAGAAGAGATTCCAAGAAATAAATTTGTTTGGCGCCACCTCATGAATTTCACTGGCATTGTAAATATAGATAAGAAGATTTAGTTAGGTCAGGAGGAAAGACCGGGTAGTTGGTAACTTCTGTATGCTCCAGGGGAACATAAGTTATCCAAATAAATAACTTTAAAGAGGTAGATGATAATTTTGCCAAGAGGATATTGATCTCTATAAATAAAAAGTCAAATCTCTTTTCAAAATAGATGTCAAAACTAGACACTATCTATTAACTGTTGCTGCAAACCAGTGTCCTCAACAAAAGCCACAACACTAGCTTGGCAAACTGGGAAGTGTCTCCCTGGAGAGCATGGTTTCGAGCTAATAGCCGCTGGTTTGTGGTGACAGTCAATAGATGGTGTTTAGTTTTGACATCGATTTTGACGGGAGATATGACCTTTATTTTTATAGATTAAAAGGTAGTAGTACCCTAACATACAACACATATAGAAGTTTCCAAAGTGATCACCTTGAGGACCAGGATCATGAGGACAGCGTTGGTGTGGGCCGGGGGAGAGGGCAGGCCCCACCAGGCTGCAGTGCGGGTCAGGAAGAGGTAGAAGAAGGAGAAAGCAAAGCTGGAGATATAGTAGTACCTGAAATATATCCTGTGTTAGATGGCTTCAGTTAAACTTGTAGCATGTTGGTTACTTCTCTCTTTCAAAAGGAACTTATTTTCCTTTGGGGGAAGCGTGGTGTGGGATTTAATCCCCAAGAGATAGAAACATAACAAGATCACACACATATTGATAAACTAAGACAACCATAATCTCCATATTCGCTAGAGAAGAAGAAACACAAGTTGGGATGAAAAGCTTTTTTATATAAGAGGACGATAGTAAAATCTTTTGGGCAAGACACCCTTCTTTATGTAAAAAAAATTTCTTCAAGTATATACAGTAAAACTCCTGATGATAAAGCACAATTTGGATTATAGATTATAATAAAAGAAAATAAGACCTAATCCAAATAATTTATTAGTGTGCGACGTTTCGGCAACAACATTGCAAAGACATGTGCTTCAATTAATAGAATGGAAGAAAGGGGAAATATAAATGATATTTACAGATATGCCTTTAATAATATATATTTTTTTAAATCCACTTTTAATTCTAAGAAGAATATTTCAAGTTGACTTAAAAAACTATTTTCCTTATCTGTCATCTTGTTTAAACACTTGATAACAGTACTATATAAGAACTTGCTGTAATATTTTTTCTCATTTATTCTTTTGTCTGATGATGGTGACAATGTTGTTGCCGAAACGTCACACACTAATAAATTATTTGGATTAGGTCTTATTTTCTTTTAGTAAAACTCCTCTATAGTAAACCCCAATGGGACATAGCTTTTGGTTCACTATAGCCACAGTTTGGGTATTTTTTTTTACTTTTCAAAATATTTAGACCGTATAATTAAAGGACAGCCATACACATTGGAAGAGGCTGCCACTTAATAGTGGTCACTTTATTTTAATTCCCTTAATTGACCAATTTCCTTACATTAATACTGAATAATAATAATAGAAATCATTAGATGATAGGTTCTTCTTATCATTAGCATACATGTACCTCTATGTCTAATTTCAAAATCAAGACAACTCCTAGGCAAAGTTTTATTAAATATATATTCAATGCTATAAAATGATTTTAAAACATCTTTATCACATTATATAATACAATGTTTACTTGAAAATATGGCTCTAATACCTAATTGCTTCAAAGCACTCTTCAAACATTGCACCTTTCAAATAAGGTTATTGTTTTCTTTCATTTGATGTTTCTACATTTTCTTCTTAAGCCTAGATTTCCTTTTGTTTTGAATCTGTCATGCAAACCATTGCTGGCCTTAAAATCGCCATAGTTCATGGCATAAAAAATAAATTTTGTTGCATCACAGGCCCGTTTATTTGGACTTTTTTTTTTTAGCCCTAACGCGTACGATCTTGGCAAAGGTAGAGGTGATTCCTCTTTGTAAACAATTTTTAATAGCCTTCATTTTATCTCTTATAATAGAAAAGTTATATTTTCTTATTTTAACATGTTCTGAAATTTTGCCCGTGTTGTTTCACTTTGAAAAGTTTTGAAAATGGCCTTTTTTATTTTTTAAAGTAATAACGTTTTTGTTTTTAGAATGCCTTTGTTTTCTTTATTTTGGAAACTATTTGCATTTTTTCTATTTCAAATTTGATGGTTGCAAAGATATTCTATTTAATAAATAGTATAATGTGTAAAAATTTATGCAACATACAGCAAAAAAATAATGTAAATGAAAACAAAACTACCGCTAAATTTATTGCTTTGAAATCACGATCCGCGAGCTGAAACATGCTCAAAATTTTGTTATTTTAATTTTATTTTAAATTACAATTTTAGGTTCGTGATAAGCATAGATTTTTTAATTGATTTTATTATTTTGGGACCTAAAATAGGTTTGTTATAGGGGTAGTTCGTTATATAAAAAATTGCAAAGTTCGTTATAACGATGGTATATTCAATGGAATGGAATTGGGAATCGCCTTAGGTTAGTCATAAGGGAAGGTTCGCTATATCCAGGGTTCGTATTAGCGGGGTTTTACTGTATAAACCATTGCCACTCATGGCATTTTGTATCTGTAGAAGGGTGTCTTTCCTTAAAGTTTATACGATTGTCCTCATATAAAGAAGCTCTTCTTCCCAACTTGTGTTTTTTCTTCTATATAGATAAACTGTTCATAATGCTTGAGTAATAGTGTGTTGTTACCATCTTCAGAAAAAACTACTAATTTCACAGCACATTTTTAAATAGCTGGTAGTTATAAACATGCTGTGATTTTTCCTCCCATTCAGTAATTTTGTCTGAAGATGGTAACAATGTTGCTGCCAAAATGTATCTAGTTAGATGTTGTTTGGTTACTTTATTTAATCTATAATATCCAATCATCATCCCAAGAGATCATTTTGATAGGCATGCTGTAACCTACCTGGTCTGAGAAAGGGCAATGTTGGCCCCCACAAGGACCAGAGGGTGGAAGACATGCCATCCAGACACGGACACCACCAAGATGAACCCCAGGGCCGTTAGAACCAGCTGTCTCTGCCTGAAGTCTGAGATCCGCTGGGTGTACGGACCCAAAGCAATGGAGGCTCCCAGCAGGGAAGCATAAACCAGGTCATCCTGGAGCATTCTGGCCACTGCAATATCACCTATCTGACATGAGCAACCATCTCTTCTCTGGGCTGAAGAAGCCTTTTAAAGATGAACTCATTCTAGAGAGATAACCTTTTTAAAAAGTATAACAGTGGAAAACACTCCAAGAGAATATAGCCAACCAAAATGATTATTTATTGGGGGCTGAGATATTGTACCTGGTTTTACTCTTGTACCATTTGGGTGACAGATGAAGACGGAAATGTGAACTAAGCCTGTTGTATGTGGCTAAAACTATGTACGCAGTTACCAAGTACTAGATCTGTACAACCTGTACTAAGCTGCCCTTTGCCCTAGTGCCCGGTTTTACTCTTGTATCATTTGGATGACAGATGGAGACTGAATTGTGACCAGGACTAGAGGAGAAAGGAGAAATAAGGAGCCTAATATTTTTAGAGAGAAAGTGCAAGGAGAGAGCCCCAATCACTAACCTATATCGGCAGGTATACAGACACGGCAAAACTTATGGTATGAGGTTAAAAATAAATTCAGTAGAACTTCTCTGTAATAGACACCTAGTTGCAGAGTCAAGTGTCCTTTAGAGACAGGTGTCCTCTCTTACTGAAGAGTTACCAAATAGTAAAAATGATTATTTTGCCAATGAAAACTGTATTTTTTAGAAAGGTGTCCTCTTATGGAGGTTCTACTGTAGTTACCAAGCAAGTGTGCTTGAACCTGTTCTATGCTGCCCTTTTCCCTAGTGCCTGGTTTTACTCTTGTACCGTTTGGGTGACAGATAGACACTGAAATGTGAACTAATCATGTTGTGTGAAATAGTACAAAAGTGAAATTGTACAGGGATCACATTGATATACTCATAAAATCTCCTGATCGTGCAACTGAAAGTTGCTGATGGCTTGTGCCATCTGTCAGAATAATATATCAATTAATTTAAAAAAAGGGACACTTTCAGGATTTAGGCAGAGGATCCTGTCCAAACTGAATGATACAGTCTCCACCCCACACAAACTGACACGCTTGTTCGGCGGTACATATACTAAAATTGGAACACACAAACGGATAACAGAATACACAACCACTCTAGATCCTTCAGTGCAATATAAATGGAATTTCTATTTAGTTTAGCACCACCATCATTTAATCATTAATTTTAAATACTTATAATACTCTGCCAATATTGTTCTTCTTTCTTATCTTCATTCAATCATATTAGGGTACTGGGTGAAGTAGAAGACGTCTGCCTTTGTCATCAAGACTGGAAGCACTAATCAGTGGCAGGCCGACTTAGCTCCAATATGAAATGGCCGCCTCTGACATGAGGAACAGATGCCATGTGCAGCCGCTCCTAACATGGAGTACAGACGCTGCTCATCCTGTATCCCTGGATCAGGAGCCCTTACTGGGAGCTCTCAACCGGGCCAGCTGACACCAGGTGCCAATATTCTTGAGTAATTAAAATTAATAAGTTGATAGTTATTCCAAAAGATGGTGCAAGCCATCCAAACTTTTAGTTAAGAGATACCTTTTTCTTAATAAGCATGTTGTGTCAGTAAAAAATTGCTGACATGATCATGGTGTAAACTAAAAGGTTAACAAACAAGATAGAACAAATGATGCACAGGGCATTCCTTGCCCACTCAAATGAGCATCTAAAGATGGCACAGCACCATCTATTGGAATAAATATTAACTAAACATTGATATAATTTATTTTGAGGATATTGTATCAGTAAAACATGATCATATTGATTGATATTATATCAATAGAACAATTCTACAACCAAATCATAACAGAGTTTATCTATAACTTCATGTTACTTTAAAAATTTACTATGTCACTGGAATGTGACATGTCGAAGGTTGGTGGAAGGATGGTCTAAACCATTGGTTTTCAACTGCTACAACCCAGGTTCGATTCCCACATTGGACACTTTTTCTGATTTAAAAAAAAAAATGCTCCAATGGCCGCCAATTCTTGAAAAAGTCCAACCCTACCAGTGAGTGCAAGTAACTAAACGGGGCTCTGGCACATTTGTAAGTGTAAAGTTGAACTGCTTTTCACATGTGTAGACATGTGGTGTACTTAAAGTGAAAGCAGTCGTCACTTCTACCCACCATGATTATCATGGCCTGTACCACGTGTACTAGGGTTAGGAAAAAAAAACCATGTCACTTTCCATGTCGCATTCCATTTATTTATGGACCTGGTAGTTATGATATCCTTGGTCATAGCTGTGACTATAACCTGGTATGGCTTTATGCAAATTTATATATACAGTTAAACCTGTCTATAGCGCCCTCTCTAAATAACGCCTTCCTCTCTATAGCGCCCAATTTTAAACATTAAAATGTAAACATTTTACATTAAAAGTGACCTGTCCACAGCACCCCACCCTCTATAGCACCCTATTTTGGTGAGTCCCAAGAGGGGGCGACAGGTTTAACTGTATTAAATAAAGCAACAGGTTTCTGGATACGAGTTTCTTTTCATTTTTATTACAATTTCAAGCTTTTGGGCATTATCGCCCTTCTACAGGAGTACAAAAATTACAATAATGTAATGCCTGGTGTTTGTTGCTTTATTTAATCCATATACAGGAGCTTCCATTCTATTGCATATGTTATATGGTGGAACCTCATTATAACATCAACGTAATAAGGTACAATTTGGATTATAGATTATAAACACAAGGTAATAAGACCAAATCCAAATAAATAAATAGTGTGCGACGTTTCGGTAACAGCGTTGTTACCATCTTCAGACAAAAGTACTGAAATCTATACTCCAAAATGTGCCTTATCATTTTTAATAGACTTCAATGGACCTAAGAAGTTATTCTTCCTATGAGCTGAAGAAAATCTTCTTCTTCTTTCTTATCTCCACTCAAGGGGTCGGTGGAAGGCTGGTTAAACCGTTTGGTTTACGACCACTACGACCCGGGTTCGATCCCCGCATTGGACACTTTTTTCTGTTAAAAAAAAAAAAAATGCTCCAATGGCCCCCCGATTATTGCAAAAGTCCAACCCCACCAGCGAGTGCAAGTAACCAAACGGGGCTCTGGCACATTTGTAAGTGCAAAGTCGAACTGCTTTCACATGTGTAGACATGTGGTGCGCTTACAGTAAAAAGCAGTCGCTAACTACCCACCATGATTATCATGGCCTGTACCACGTGTACTAGGGATAAGCAAAAAAAAAAAAAAGGGTGTCAAGCTTGTAAAGCTTGTTGATGGTGTCTGCCGGGGAAGAGTAGAGTTCATCAATGGATGAGTCAATACAGTCAATAATGTGTTTGACAACCATCATGACTGGGTGAAGTAGAATGCGTCTGCCTTTGTCATTAAGACTGGGAGCACTACTCAGTGGCAGGCCGACTTAGCTCCAAAAGAAATGGCCGCCTCTGACATGAGCAACAGACGTCATGAAGAAAATGAATTCCATCAGTACTTTTGTCTGAAGATGGTAACAACGCTGTTACCGAAACGTCGCACACTATTTATTTATTTGGATTTGGTCTTATTACCTTGTGTTAATAGAAACATGGTTATAACATCATAATTACATCCAAAGTTTTAAGTCCCAATTAATCTAAACACCATTATAACCATATACAATATTAAAAATAAAGAAGGCATATCCTGACTAGGAGCACATGTGCTTTTTAGATAGCAGAGCGCCATCTAGTGGAACAGAAATCAACTAAACGTTGATTTAGCCTGTTCCCTGATATTTGACCAACCCATTTTCTTGATAAAATCGAAAATGTTTTGGCCCCTAAGGTTTGGTCACAGTGGTACAGCCTGCTTCACACTGACGAGGGCCAACAGCCTGAAGTGCATTTGTGGATGGCTTCTCTTGATTTATCAAGAAAATGGGTTGGCCAAATATCAGAGAACAGGCTAAATCAACGTTTAGTTGATTTCTGTTCCACTAGATGGCACTGTCATCTAAAAAGCACATGTGCTCTTGGTTGGATATGCCTTCTTTATTTTTAATATCAACACCTGACCTTTTTATTATTATTTTTTTTCACATATGCAATATTGTCCCCAAGTGATGTGAGGAACGATTGTATTTATTAGGTCCCACCTGGGTTATTCACCCTCTTATTAGCCTTCTTCTACTTCCCAATTCCATCTAGTGATGAATGTGTATACACCCAGGCAGCACAGATTCTGCTAATTTCTTGACAGCTTTTTAAAAAATAGCTTTTTGAGCGATTCCCAATGTTTTAACCAGATACATGTGCCGCTGAGTTTATCAATATGCTAGGTTTGGTTAGTTTCTGATAGATTAGGTTTGTTTTTAGTTTAGGCTAGATAAGTTAGGTTGTTTTCAAAATAAAATAATTTCCTGCGTAGATCAATCTGGCGCAAATATTTGTATCTGGGAACAATCTTGGGATGGGGGGGTTGGGATTCTTATTTTGAAAAAGTTAAATGAAGACCTCAAGCAAGAATGCCATTTCTGTTTGGGGTATTCAAAATTTGTCAAATTCAAGTAGAGGAAAAAAATATATAAATAGAGAACTGACATAATTTAAACTAGGTTTTCATATGATGCAACCCATGATTTTATGATTGGCTTATGTCTAGCTTTTGTTCGCTAAAATGATTATTTCAAATCTGCAATGGAACTTTGAATGACAATTAATCAAGCACTATTTCTTAGAAAATTTAGGAAGAATGTGAATTTAAAATTATGTCATTAATTTTTAAAACGTATTCCACGTCATTTTATATAATTTTAAAGAGCAATTAATTTTCTCTGAGGGTTTTACAAAAGGCTTCGGCTTATATTGTAATTTTTTTAAATATATGTTTATCCTAAGTCATTTCAACAATTAAAATTTTCGAATACCTTATAATTTAAAGTTTAACAAGCTGTCGATGTATTGCTAAAATGTTTCGAGAAATTTGATTTTATAAAGCACATAACTTTAAACTCACCTCTTAATAAACGGGTCTCGAAACTAAAGAACGCGAAATTCAATTTCACACCATTTAAAATTAATTTATATTTTATTTATTTATTTTAACCTTTAATTATATATTCACCTCTAAATATATTATAACAATTTGTACATTTTAAGGACTTTTCTAAAATACTTTTATATTATTTTTATTTTTTTTTATGTATATTTTATATTTGCGATTTTCACTTTTCGTAACTTTTATTTTCATACAGCAAAGTTTGCAAATTACCTTTAGAGAGAAAATATCTTTCAGAACTAATCAGCCCCTCAGAAACTATATGATAGCTTAATATTTTTATTATGTGCCCCTTTTAGAAATATAATAATAATGTTAAAACTATTTTACCGAGCCTTACTTTTGTACATAGAATGAAAGACTTAGGTGAAGGGAGACGAGGGGCTAGAAATCTACATGGTCGGGGAAACTCCCAGCTGCGAGCCCCAGGACAAAGGTCGATCGATGCCCGGGGAGGAAAAGTCAAGTGGACGTCTGGAATTTGGTTTTTTGTTCTGCAAGCCCCGGGACGGGGGCCATGTGGCGTCATCCTTTTTTTTTTCTTAGTTAGCAGCAGCGGACCAGGCGGAGCAGACGCGCCTGAAAAATATCCTACAAGCAGCGTCTTGTGGACGGAAAGACGTCGGAGAAGTATCCTACGAGCAGAGTCTTGTGGACGGAAAGACGTCTGAGAAGTATCCTACAAGCAGCGTCTTGTGGACGGAAAGACGTCTGAGAAGTATCCCTCAAGCGGCAACTTGAGGACGGAAAGGACGCCTTGGACATCGCACGAGCCGCGACAAGAGGAAGCTAAGCGAGCGACGGTGCTGCCACCCGAGGTACTGTGTGAACACAAAACTCGACACCCCCTGTCACTTATTTTTATCTCCCTTCCCTAAGAGTAGTTAATTTTACTTTTTTTTTGCTTAACCTTGTTTCTTGTTTTTTATGCATAATTCTTTATATATAACTTGTTAAAACTATTTTACCGTTCTTTTACCTTGTACATAGAAAGAAGATCTTAGGTGAAGGGAGACAACGAGCAAGATATCGACATGGTCGGGGAAGCCCCCGCCGCTGAGACGAGGGGGCAAAGGTCAGCAGCGGGGACGCAGAATCACGTGGACACCCGCGATGTGATTGGTTGTTCTGAGACCCCCGGGGACGGCGCGTCATGTTACATCATTCTTTGTTAGCAGCGGATCTGGCGGACAGTTGAGTTCCCTTGCCTTGGGGCAGACGCGCCAAAGAAATACCCTACAAGCAGCGTCTTGTGGACGGAAAGAAGTCTAAGAAGACATATCCCACAAGCAGAGTCTCGTGGACGGAAAGACATCTTGGAGGATCCCTCAAGCAGCAACTTGAGGACGGAAAAGGACGTCTTAGACAACCAACGAGTCGCGACAATTGGACATCGCACAAGACAAGCCAAGCCAGCGACGGTGCTGCCACGAGGTACTGTGTAAACAAACGCTCGACACCCCCCTGCCATTTATTTTTATCTCCCTTCCCTGAGATTAGTTAATTTTTTTACTTTCTTTTTTGCTTAACCTTGTTTATTTTTTTTTATACATAATTCCATAGATATAAGTATAATTTAGCTTAACCTTTTTTCTTGTTTTTTTTTACCCTTAATTCTTTATATAAGTTTAATAAAGTTTATCCCTTTTGTTTTTAATCTTTAAAATAAATCCTTTTGTTATACTGTGTTTCTGTGCATTTATTTCCCCCATTGTTTTTCCTTTCAATCGATCACCCTTTTTTTTTTTTTAAACGAACACGAACATTTTGGTGAGCCGGACGTGATCGATTTAAAGGAAATATGGAGGAAATTGATGCAATTAAAAAGCGCAGAAAAGCCTTAAGAGGTACTTTCACTAGAATTATTAATGAAATAAATGGGGAATTTGAAAAGTCTCAAATTGATAAGAATGATATTTATTCTAAGTTTAATAGACTAGAGTCTTATTACACGAAACTTGTAGATCTAAACGAAAAATATCAGGCTTTATTGGTAGTGAAAGAAGGGATTACAGAGGAAAGTATTGATAAGGAATGGCAAGAATGCGATAAATATGAAGAGGAAAAGTTTGATATTCAACAGAAAGTCAGTGTATTACGGAATCCCGATAAAGAGGAAACAGTCCCGATTGCTAGCGAGGACACTGTAATAAATGTGAAATTACCAGAGTTAGCCCTAAAAAGCTATGATGGCTCTCTGGAAGGTTGGTTGCCTTGGTGGGCGCAGTTTTCGAAAATTCACGAAAATAAGAATTTATCCGATAGCGACCGGTTTTTATATTTGCGTCAAGCAATTGTACCAAATTCAGAAGCCTATCGTGTTGTAGCAAGCTATCCCGTTACAGGCGCCAACTATGCTTTGGCGGTACAAGCCCTACAGGAGCGATTCGGTGACCCGAATATACTGACAGAACTATATGTCAGACGTCTATTGAATTCGGTTATATCTAATGTAAAGAAAGAAAATAGAAATTTAAGCAGTCTGTACGACGAACTGAGCAGTCACCTCCGGTCGTTAGAGACATTGGGCATTGATCCCCAGTTGTCGGGTATTTTTTTATACCCTCTTGTCGAGTCTTCATTACCTTCGGATATTTTGAAAATATGGCACAGGCATCCTTCTTCGGGTTATGGTATGGAGTTAGCAAAACGGGAAGAGTCAGATAAAGGGGTTGGAGGAGCTCAAGAAAGGCTCAGGTTATTATTGGACTTTCTAAAAGCCGAAGTAAGGAGTGCTCAACGGCTGAAATTTGTGGAAAAAGGCTTTAAGCAGGAGGAACCCTATAAAAGGTCTTACAATGATGGGACCAGAACAAGGAGCAATTTCAGACCCGCCACTGTGTCTAGTCTGTTCGGAGGGCGAACTAATATAAAATGCTTCTTTTGTGAAAGAACAAATCATGCGAGTCATCAATGCCGCTCCATAATGAAAATGTCTCCGGGAGAGAGAAATGATAAAATACGTAGTGCCCATCTATGTTTCAAATGCTTAAGAAAGGGACACATACAGAGTCAGTGCCGAGAACAATTGGAGTGCAAAAACTGTGGGAGAAACCACTTAGAAGTTTTATGTGAAGGAAATTCTTCTAACCGGTTAACGAAACCAGGAAGAGAAAATCTAAAGGAAAATGCACCTGAACCCATTGCATCGCTTTCTAGTCAAGCCTGCACAGGTCAGGTCTTGCTGATGACCACGGTAGCACTGTTAAGAGGCCCAAATGCCTCTAGAAGGGTTAGAATTCTCCTCGACAGTGGAAGTCAGTTTTCGTATATCAAACAGTCGTTAGTCTGGAGTGTAGGAATAGAAAGAAAAGGCGAAATAACTATAGCTAAAAGTCTTTTTGGAGGTAATAAGATTGGTGAAGAAAAGCACGGTAAATTTATGTTAGAATTGGAGAATTTAGGTAATAAAAGAGATGTGATCCATATTGAGGCGCTGGATCAACGTAAAATTTGCGACGCCATACCACCTTTGCCAAAAGGAGACTGGTTAGAAAAATTGAAGATTAAGGGCATAATATTGTCTCAGGACAATTTTAAAGGACAAGAGATTGATATATTGATTGGTGCTAACTATCTAGGTATGATTTTGACAGGAAAAATAGTTCAAGTTGAAGCAGATTTAACTGCGGTGGAAACGAAATTAGGTTGGACACTAATGGGCAATTCGCCAATTACTGATAGCAATGACAATGTGCAGCAGACTTTGAATCTGCTAACAACGCGATGCGATTTAAAGGATTTGTGGGATCTAGAAGTACTAGGCATTAGGGATCCTGTTGAAACTTGCTCCAAAGAGACCAGATATCAGGAAATAAAAGAAAAGTTTATAACAAAAATTCAAAGACAAAGTGATCAGAGATATTCTGTAGGTCTACCTTGGAAGGTAGAAAAGGAGTCAATCCCCAGCAATCTTGACATAGCGATAAAAAGGTTAGATATAAGCACTAAGAAAATGACCTCACAGAATAAGTTGACCGAATATAGTCAGATCTTTAGAGACTGGCTGACTGAAGGACTCATTGAAAGAGTCGAGGAAAATCCTCTCGAGAGAAGAGGCTACTATTTACCTCACCGCCCTGTGTACAAGATGGAATCTAAAACGACGCCCATTCGTCCGGTTTTTGATGCTTCTTGTCTAGGCCATAATGGACTATCTTTGAATCAATGTTTAGAAAAGGGACCGAATTTATTGGAAAGAATCCCTGAAATGATGATAAGATTTCGGGAAAATAAATTTGGAGTCACGGCAGATATAAGAAAAGCATTCCAGATGGTGGCGATTGAAGAATCTGAACGGAACTACCTTAGATTCCTTTGGTGGGAAAAGGAGAGCGATAGAGAACTAATAGCTTACAGGCATAAGATACTTGTATTTGGCTTAAACTGCAGTCCTTTTGTGCTGAACGCCGTAATAGAATACCATCTTCAATCAATAAGAGGCCCACTTGTTCAATGGGCAAAGATTTTAGCTCAATCCTTCTACATGGACAATTGTATTACCTCGCTGGAAACAAAGCAGGAAGTGCAGGAATTTCAAAAGGCCGCAATTGAAATTATGGACAGGGCTAAAATGGACTTACGAGAGTGGGAATATTCTCTGGAGGAAAACCCTGAAAAGGGGACTTGTACAAAAATATTGGGTGTTGTTTGGAATAAAATGGAAGATTCATTAAAATGCGAACTCCCTGACAATTTGAGTATTCAACCCAAATTAACGAAAAGGTTGGTACTGTCCATGGTTCAGCGGATATTTGATCCACTTGGATTTTGCGCTCCAGTATTCTTGCCACCAAAGTTGTTACTGCAGCGATCATGGGGACTGAAACTAGGTTGGGATACACCACTACCCGAAAGTATGGCCCAGGAATTTCGAACCTGGTTGGATCAAATAAAATTCATAGAGTTAATAAAGATACCGAGATATATGTGGAATGATCTCATTTTCCCTACAGAAGTTCATATCTTTTGTGACGCTAGTCAAAGAGGCTATGGAGCTGTAGCCTATTTAAGGAGCGAAACGGGACGAGAAAACACTCTAACTTTGATTTGGAGCAAAGTCAGATTAGCTCCCATGAAGAGTATTACAATCCCTCGCTTGGAATTAATGGCCATGGTACTAGGAGCTAGACTTAGCCAATGCAATCCGAGCTGCCTTGAAGAGAAAATGTGAAACAACTCTTTGGTCTGACTCTACTACCGCGCTAAGTTGGATAAAGAGAGAAATTGAGTGGAGAGTTTTCGTGAGAAACCGAGTCAGAGAAATACAGGCCACTACCAATTTGAACGATTGGAGGTTCGTTCCTAGTCAGTTGAACCCGGCCGATCTTCTGTCTCGAGGTTGCTCTCCAAGCCAGTTTGTGCAAAGCAGATGGTGGGAGGGCCCCGAATGGTTGAAAAAACCTAAAGAATTCTGGCCCAATTCAGAGTTCTCGATAAATCCAAAAGAAATAAATGTTGAAGAAAACATTATGAAAACCAACATTAATTTGAACATCGATTATAAAGACTGGATACTGACAAGGAGGTCTGATTACTCTCTCAACATCAGGGTAATGTCCTATGTTTTAATATTTTTAGGGAAACTTAAAAAACAGTCAACTGAAACAGGACCTTTGAAAGTTTCAGAATTAGACTTGGCAGAAAAAAAGCTTATCCGAATGATTCAGGAGAAAGTCTCCATAGAGAAATCGAATGCAACCAAGAGTCTTAGAATATTAAAAAACACTGACGGACTTTGGTGTGTAGAAAGCAAACTTTTACATGGACAGGTCCCAGAAGAATTTAAAACTCCTATCATTCTACCAGGCGACCATCCCTTCGTAGAGCAACTTATATGGGAAGTGCACCTGAAGAATGGACATGTAGGCGTGCAATTCATTTTATCAAAGCTGAGAGAGAAATTTTGGATAATCAGAGGAAAGAAAACGATAAAGAAAATTATCAGTAAGTGCATTGCTTGCAAGAGACTTAAAGAAAAGTCTCTGCAAAGACCAATGGCAGCTTTGCCAGAAAACAGAATTGGACTGGGCAAACCCTTCCAAATTACAGGAGTCGATTTATTAGGCCCTCTTCATTTGAAAGAAGGTGGGAAAGTGTGGGTAGCCGCCTTTACTTGCGCCGTCTATCGCGCTATTCATCTGGAGTTGGTGAAGAGTTTAGAGACAGGAGTCTTCATGATGGCCCTCCATAGGTTTATTTGTCGGAGAGGGCGCCCCGAGAAAATATATAGCGACAATGGCACCAATTTCGCAAAACTTAATAGAATATTCAAGAGATTGGATTGGACTAGAATTGAAAGGGAAACCTCAATTAAAAGGATGCAATGGATTTTTATCCCTCCTTCCGCTCCTTGGTGGGGAGGATTTTGGGAAAGAATGGTTAGGACAATAAAGGAAATGTTGATAAAGATGCTAGGTCACAGGAAGCTGAAATATGTACAACTGCAGACTGCTCTTTGTGAAATCGAATCTATCATTAATAATCGACCCCTCACTTATGTCTCTGAAGACGACAATGATCTAAAACCGTTAACTCCTAATGAGTTTTTACAAAATGGTCCGGAGTCTAGCTTTCCTGAATTTGAAAAGTTAAAGCCAGAAATGTTGCACACTAGATACAGAGAGTTAGGTCAACTGAAGAGAGAATTGAAGCAGAGATTCTTAAAGGAATATTTAGGCGCGCTGATTCAGAAATCCGAAAATATTGATAGAAGACAGTTGAAAGTAGGAGACGTTGTACTGATCGGGCAAGAAAATCTTAAAAGAATGTTTTGGCCTAAAGGGCGAATAGTAAATCTCATACCAGGTAAAGATGGAATAGTGAGAGTGGCCCATGTTAAAACATCCACAGGAACCTTGATCAGGGCTCTACAACGCTTACACCCTCTTGAAATATCCTAGAATGTTGAGACGATTCAAAAGGACAATTCAAATACCGAACCCCAATCTGAAGCATTTTTAGGAAATAGGCCCAATATTGAATCCAGGGACTCTAGAAATAGATATGGTAGGGTAATCAGAAAGCCTGCAAGGTATGACTCGAAGGACTAGTGAAAGTACCTGTATGGGACAAAAAAAAAGGGGTGTAATATGTGTATTCTTTTATGTGTATTTTATGTGATGTAATAGGCATATCTACTCTTGTGTGTATTGTGTATTTATATGCTCTTTTGTCTTATACTTAATTTTGACTTCTTTCAGAGCAAAATTATGTGGGAGAATGTTAAAACTATTTTACCGTTCTTTTACTTTGTACATAGAAAGAAGATCTTAGGTGAAGGGAGACAACGAGCAAGATATCGACATGGTCGGGGAAGCCCCCGCTGAGACGAGGGGGCAAAGGTCAGCAGCGGGGACGCAGAATCACGTGGACACCCGCGATGTGATTGGTTGTTCTGAGACCCCCGGGGACGGCGCGTCATGTTACATCATTCTTTGTTAGCAGCGGATCTGGCGGACAGTTGAGTTCCCTTGCCTTGGGGCAGACGCGCCAAAGAAATACCCTACAAGCAGCGTCTTGTGGACGGAAAGAAGTCTAAGAAGACATATCCCACAAGCAGAGTCTCGTGGACGGAAAGACATCTTGGAGGATCCCTCAAGCAGCAACTTGAGGACGGAAAAGGACGTCTTAGACAACCAACGAGTCGCGACAATTGGACATCGCACAAGACAAGCCAAGCCAGCGACGGTGCTGCCACGAGGTACTGTGTAAACAAACGCTCGACACCCCCCTGCCATTTATTTTTATCTCCCTTCCCTGAGATTAGTTAATTTTTTTACTTTCTTTTTTGCTTAACCTTGTTTATTTTTTTAATACATAATTCCATAGATATAAGTATAATTTAGCTTAACCTTTTTTCTTGTTTTTTTTTACCCTTAATTCTTTATATAAGTTTAATAGAGTTTATCCCTTTTGTTTTTAATCTTTAAAATAAATCTCCTTTTGTTATACTGTGTTTCTGTGCATTTATTTCCCCCATTGTTTTTCCTTTCAATCGATCACCCTTTATTTTTTTTTAAACGAACACGAACATAACTATAATTTTGCTTAACCTTTTTTCTTGTTTTTTATGCATAATTCTTTATATATAAGTATAATAGTTTTTTGCCCCTTTTAATTTTTAAATAAAACCTTTTATTATACTGTGCAAGTGTGCATTTATTTCCCCCATTGTTTTTCCTTTCAATCGATCACCACTTTATTTTTTTTAAACGAACGCGAACAAATAATATACTATTTCTTGCGAGATAGATGGACAGTGTTCAAGGAGCCCCTTTATTATTAATAGGATTCATAGTATTTTTATATTTTTCACAATTAAAAACATGTTTTTATCCCAATTACATAAATATCTCAATTTCTGAGGGGGCAATGAAATCAATGAAGTCTGCCTCGAGTCACTCTGGTTTTTAAAGTCTTTCTCTGGTGGGAAGTAGTTGAGGTGCTTGAAAAGGAGTAGCCATGGAAAAGGATCGGCACATGAATAAATTGTCATGGATATAGATTTTCCTTTATCTGTTTATCAATTGAGGAGAGATTCGCTTAAATTTTAGTGCATTTCTTTAGTATGCTGACAATACTTCCTTAGTGATGGTTTTGCCTAGATTCAGAAAGCTGTCATGAATGAGACTAGCCTTCGATCACCACCAAATTGACCCCTTTACTTTCTTCTGGTGCAATTTTGTCTCAAGTATTGTTTTGGTATGGGTCATAGTGTCTTCAACTATTACATGAACTCACTTCCCTCGCAAGTCTCAATGAATTTGAGAAATGGTCGCATAGGCGTACCAAAAAGTGCGGACAGCGAGCCATTGATCAGAGGGAACCTCTGAATAATTAATTAACAAATATAGTCTTTAAAAATCTTTACTAAAATGCACTAAAAAATATGATAAAATAAATAGTTCACCTACGCGTCTTTGAGCAATTATATTTATATTTATAAATGTTATTATACTTTAAAAAAGCGGCGGGGGAGGGGGAGCGATCATCATATATTGAGGGAAAATGTAAAATATTTTGCGGAAAATAAAGCTTGCTAATCAGTTGTTCATGTTGAGCCCCAACAAGTTTTTATAAAATTCATTTTGATTGTCCGCCGCTTTTTTTTTTCACTCATATAAATATATGGAAAATATAATTTAAAATATAAAATAATAATAATAGTTCAGGTGTTGGTATTAAAATAAAAAAGGCAAATCCTGACCACGAGCACATGAGCTTTTTAGATAGCAGAGCGCCATCTGGTGGGACAGAAATCAACTAAATTGATTTAGCCTGTTGCCTGTTATTTGGCCAACACATTTTATTGATAAATCAAGAAAAGCCAAGTAGGTATCGAACGCGTTTCTAAATACCCATTTATAGATTTCTCAAGAAGCCTCTGGGAAACATTTATGGTCGCAGTGGTACAGCCTGCACCAGCTGACGAGGGCCAACAGCCCAAACAGGGGAACAGGCAAATCATCGTTTGGTGGATTTATATTCCAATAGATGGCGCTCTGCTATCTAAAAAGTTCATGTGCTCGTGGTCAGGATATGCCTTTTTTGATATTTCATATAGATATGTGAAAAATATTTTTAAAATAAAAATATGTTAATTAAAAATAAGGCTAGATAAAAGAGAGGAATTAACCATTCCTTTTTCAATAAACATAATTTATTTGGTGACTGATAGATATTTCATGACTGGCCAATATTATATACTAGCCGAATGCCCGGTTTTACCGATTAAATGTTTTTATTCAAATACTATTCATTACAATTATAAATTGGCGCCGTGGATGTCATTCTTGTGAAACGTCCCGCTCCAAACTTTGTGTCTGAGAAGCGATATTTTTATAAAGAGATGATCTGGCTTTGTGTCTTCTGCTCGAATGAATGTTTTTCTGTTAGAATTTTGTTCCTGCATACTAAAAATGAACTGGCTTCACCCGTGGTCTCTGCTTTTTGGAATTTTTCCGGATATACTTTTGTATCTGATAATCAAATATGATACAGCAATATTGTCATAATCATTTTCTGACTAAAAAAACAACTATTTTTGCCCAGAACCTGTCAATTGCAATTTTTCTTGGCTAAAAATGCGACAAATATCTCTTCCATATTTTTTTCTATGTCCTGTTAAACACGTTTTACATGTACGTTAGGTCAGCTGATATTACCTCCCATCTTCCCTGCTAGAAGCGCTGCTTGCGAGCGAAAGAGCAAATTTGCAACTCAAATTTGCAAATAACTCGAAGAATATTCGGGATAGAGACCTGAAATATTCAATATAAGTTTTTCCAGATTCTACTATACATACTACTAAAATTTCAGTCATATTAGTTACGTATTTTACGTATATTACGTAAAAGCATTCCATTCACAAAAGCAATTGATGACTCTGATACTTGTATATTTTATTAATATAAATGAGTTTTAAAAATTGTAAAAAAAAAAAGCATCGGCCAGGAATCGAACCCGGGCAGCCCGCGTGGCAGGTGAGCATTCTACCACTGAACCACCGATGGTTATATGAAATGGCCATATTTGGGTATTTATTCCATTCACAAAAGCAAACGGTGACAGAATTGATTGATTGTTGATTATGACTCTGATACTTGTATATTTTAATAATGTAACGAATATTATTATCATTATTATCATAATATTCTGTGTGTTCCGGAATATTATTAACAATAATATCCGTTAGGCAAACTTTCACTCGGATAAAACCCGGGCGAAGTCGGGTACACATCCGCTAGTTTTAATAATATAAATGAGTTTTAAAAATTGTAAAAAAAAAAAATGCATCAGCCGGGATTCGAACCCGGGGCGCCCGCGTGACAAAGAGGAAAAAGCACTTGCATCGGTCGGACAGGGTAAGAAACAAATAATTTGTCAGAAATGTCAAGGAAAAGATTAATGGAGACCCATGAAAGAGCATGAGGGCCATAGCAACAGAGATGGACGTTGATCCTATTATAATTGTCAGAAGTGCCCATGAGGTCTTTGGTGTCAAATCCTATGCCTTTCAAAAAATCTATTTGCTGGCTAAGGTTATAAAAATAATCAAAAGGAAAGGGTGCTGTCCCCTTCAGCTACCTGAATCATGATTCTTATGGTATGCTGAGGTTCTTCCGTGAGAAAAATAACTTTGGCCACGACCGAAAGAAGAGTCTCAGGAATGATCATTGGATATGTAAAGATTCCCAGAAGTACCTGTCGCAATGCACACGAGATTTCATGTCTCAGTGATGGTCCTTGGCCTCATCAGCTGTGAAGTCCTCAGGATGAATGCTGAAACCTGCATCAATGTCTTGGAGACTGCCGTTAAGCCTTGTATGTGGACATGGTGGCTCTACTGGAAGGAATTATCTCTTCCAACATGACTCCGCTCCAGTCTTCAAGGCCAAGAAGACGCTTAACGTCCCTCCAACTACTGGAGTCCTGATATTTGACCCCTAACTATCCAAAATTCAACTCTTTGTCTACTATTAAGGCAACGCTAATCTCTCTATTTGCTATAGAAATAGAAACACAAGTCGGGGAGAGGAGTTTCTTTATTTAAGACAACGATCGGTCGGGAAAGACGCCCTTCTACGGTAAAGGGCGTACAGGGCGTCTGCCCGAAAGCTTGTACGATAGGCGTCTGATATAAAGAATCGCTTCTCCCCGACTTGTGTTTCTATTTATTTGTCTACTAAGTTTGGAACGTTGTTGAGAAATACGTCAATAAAGTTCCCACCAACAAGTCTACAAAGAATGCGGTTCGCATGGTGATGATCCATATGGATAAAATAATCTTTTCAAAGGCCTGATTGCTTTCCGTACTCGCCTTGAATTTGCTATAACTAATAAAGACAATTTAAACAATGAGATTCTTCTAATCAATTGTTACATAGGGGGAAATATATAATAAAATAGTAAATAAAGGGTAGATAAAATGTAGGGGAATATATATAGTTGTGTATGTGTACAAATTTCTTCAGCAAAGAAAGCTTCCCCACCTTGTGAGAGTTCTCCTCCAGACAAGGTCTTCTTGAACACTCCTCAGTTCCACGCCGAGGAAGTACTTATAGCTAATAAAGCTAATAAAGGAAACTACAAGAGGAGGAATTGCCGGATATAATTTCATTTTATAAATATATTTATATTTATGTAAATATCTACATGTATATATATCTTCTCTAGTTTCTTGTATTCGCGTAATATCTTGTTGAAAGACGAAATAGTCCGAAAGCTCGCGAAGATTATATCGCTTAAATACACACAAAGCTTTATTAAGACCCACCAGTCTTATACAGATTTACCACAGGAAGAAATAATAGATGAAGCTCCTATACTCCAGTCAGCACGGAACCCAACAACAGCCTCCAGGTCCGACGCATGTCCAATGGTCACACGTTCCTTTGTGCCTACATCATGGTTAGCGAATCACTGAACAGGCTCTGTGGAATCAGCCGCGGTCTAGTCTTTTATATCGCTTAAATAAAGAATCTTGTCGCCTTTAGCTTTTATTTCTTTTCAGAAAGGAAACTACATTTAATACATCAGAATTATATCATTTTATTAACCTGATGCATTAGCGCGTCATCTTTTATAAGGAATTTGACTTTTTATGAGTTTATATATTTGCTCCTGTAGAAGTGGGGAAGCACTACCAGAAAGCTTGAGAAGTAATCAATAAAAATAGGAAACTCATCCTCGGAGCCTGAGTTTTATAGTAATTTGAACTATATTCGACACATATGCTTTTTTTTTTTAATAAATAAAAAAAATTATACTGCCTTTACTTCAATGATAGCCTGGCTCATCAGTAGTGAACCCTACCAGCGGATTAATCTACCATACCGCTGTAATATTGTATAAGGCTGTTTTACTTTTATACTGATGCTGAATCTGACCTCTTGGAAAAGGTATTTTAAATGAACTATGGGCATAAGCTTTAAGGACAGTAGAAATACATATAATTATAAATATGGGTATGGTAGATTTAACTGGCAAAGCCGCTGGGAGGGTTCACCACTGATGAGCCAGGCCTTCCCAATAATTAATTTATCATTTCAGGAAGAGTAGTAGAAAATTGTTCTTTTTTAAAAGAATCATACGATTTAAAAATAGTTTAAATTCCTTATATAATTTTATATATTTTTTATATTATTGTCAATTTTTACACTTGCAATAAAATTACCTACAAAATATTTAATTTGCTTTCAAGTCTGTCTTTCATTCCCCAAATATTTTTGTTGGAAAAGAAGGAGTTCGAAGCAGCCAATGGGAGGCCGACGGAAGCGGCTACGGGGATGCAGCGGCTAAAATGAAAAAACAAATACAGAAAAACCTGTAAACAACTTTCGAACACGAGAATTTGCCCTGATCTCCGATTCTTTTAGTGTAAATATTTAAATATATAATTAATTGAAAACTACTTTACTTATTTTCTTAATTTATAATAAATATAATTTTCCCTCCTGTTTTCGTCTAATATTTTAATAGTGTTATAAGCAGCGACACCCTAATTTTGAACCTTCAACCCCGCCGACCAAGAATAGAGGTGATCGACTACCTCTATAGAACTTAGATCGTCGTCACAACACAGAGTGGCGGTGAAATCGCAATAATTTTGATCAATTTTTTACATAATTTCAAAGATAACATAGAAGTCTGTAATTTTGTACTTTTGTTCCATTTTGATAACAATGCAGGTGTAAAAAATTTCAGACTTCTAGGTGGTCGTGATGGTCAGGAATAGACTAATTTGTATATTTACTTTCGAACGTTAACAATAGGCGTAATCGTTTCTGTCCCGTAATTGGCGGTTGGCATTCGAACAAGAAGTCAGCAGTAAGAAACTTGAGAGCTATAAATAATTGTTGGACGTTCTCTCTCATCAATATTTAAACATTTTAAAATAACTAGAATAAAAATTTAGAGGAAATATATAAAACATTATATAATATGTGAAACGACATTTGAAAATTATCCCACTTGTGTTTCTTTTGAATGAAAAAACGAAAATTATTTTAAGGAGAAATAACGATTATTTCTAACCTTATGGATGAGGTATGAAAGGATGAATTTGTGATTTTTCCGTTTATCATTACTCTTCACAATTCATCCTTTCATACCCCATCCCTAGGATTAGACATAATCACACACATATAAGCCTTTTTATTGGGGCATCCAGCCCTATACATGATTCCCCTCTACGGGATTTAGGAAAGGAAGATATTTCAAAAGTAAAAACTAGAATCCAAGAAGTAATAAGGAAAGAGAGAAGAAAGAAAAACCAAACAAAAAGAAATATAACCATATATACAAAAATAAATATACAGAGCAAAAGGAACCGTACATGATTAAATATTTAAATTAAAGTACCAATGTTTAGAATATGTCAAAGTTAAGATATCATTGAGAGGGCTAGTGTGGAATCAGCCGCATTCAATCTTCGCTTTCCTCCTCCGAGCAAACCACGACATTCGGCGAATCCATCATTCTCCAACGGACATTGACTGCGGCCTTGTAGAATCTATATAAACCGAGGGAGAGACCCTGATCAACCATCAGTGTGTTCATCCAGCTGCAAATTTGTTGGCAGTCAGGTTGAGACCAGGGTAAGTCACCCAAAATTTCTTTCCTCTGTTTCTCTAAGCAAGAGCATCCAAATATTATATGCATAATTTCGTCTTGGATTCTGTTTTTACACAGATCACAAGTTAGAGTCAAATCAATCTTCCAGCGCTTTGAACGATTTTCTGGGAAGATCGTCTATAGGAGTCTCAGTTGTGCAAAAAATCTTTTAATTGCTAGAGGAATAGTTGTGAATAAATATCGTTCTGCTGTTATTGAATTTTTTAGGTATTTGAAGTGACTGTAATGTGAAGTATTTAGAATTTTCGCCATGTCGCTTTGGATGCTTCGTTCGGTTGCTATTCGAATTATAGCAGGGATTTCAGTCAGTATTGCAGTGTAATCCGGACAACCCTTCAGGAACGAAAAACCGTTTGAGTCTAAAATGGTTGACAGGTTTTCGACAAAGGTTAAACCAGCCCTTTGATTGCTGTGTAATGTCCAGAAGTGTGACAAACATGCTCGGGGCAACCTACTCTCTTCCATTTTCATAATCCTCACCCAAAATCTCAGGACCTGTTTAGTTATAATAACTTCCTGTGATACTCGTCCACACTCCATTCTTAGCATAAAGCCCGGAGTATACTTTGGTAAATTTAGGTAGCGTCTTAGGAAAATATTCTGAACCTGGTCAACTACTTTTACTTGGTTGAGTGCCCAGAAGGTTGCGGCGTATAGCATGTGAGGCAAGACCGTCGAATCAAGTAATCTCATTGCCGCATTTAGAGAGTTCATCTTGGATTTTGCCAGAAGCCATTTGTCATTTTGTGCTAATCGACCGCCGTTTCTGAAAACTACAATTTTTGACTTATTTTCATTCAGGGTTAATAAATTTGTTTCAAAATATTTTCTTAGCATATTGATTTTTATTTGAAGGTTATTTTTGGATTCTCCAATCAAGACAATATCGTCTGCGTATAGTAGAATATGAACATATCCATAATTTGGGAGATATATTCCCGGTAAATCTGAATTATTGTAGAGACCCCGATTAAATCATTTATAAAAAGTATAAATAAATAAGGTGACATCGGCTCCCCTTGTAAAACTCCCGAACGCACCGATTAGACATAATCGTTATTTCTCCTTAAAATAATTTTAGTTTTTTCATTCAAAAGAAACACATGCGGGATAATTTTCAAATGTCGCTTTACAATCATAAACCGCATTATATTGTATTATAAATTATATAATATATAAAAGTGTATTCATATTAGTAATTATATTATTTTAAATTTATATAAATAAAGAAGGCATTTCCTGACCAAAAGCACATTTTTCACTGAGTTCATGCACGAAAAACGATATATATTTCTATTATATGTCCATTTCTTCTTTTTCTCTTTTCTGAGCGAGGATTCAATTTCTTCCCCTGCTTCTCGTTTCTTTTTAGATTCATTTCTAACAGAAGAATCGTCTGTATAAGACGGAATGTCTTAATAAAGGCTTGTGTGTGTGTATATATATAAATATTCTTTAATATCAGAGAGATATTTATAGCCCAGGTTCCTGGAGCGCAGAACTCCAATTACCCAGAATTCTAATATATCTCTCTTGAGGTAACTCGGATTCCTGGAGCGAATTCTAATATCATAGTGTGAAAGTATTTATACAAAATAACATTGGGTTTAATACTGTTACGCACTCCAAGTGCACCAAATACCTCCCAAGGGCCTTCTAAACATCCACAAAGTCTGATCTTCCTCTTGCCCTTTGATAGATTTTGTGCTTTAGAATTTTAGGCTTCCAATTCTCCCCCCCAAACTATCCACCTGAACCACTTCTGTTCATCACTGTGACTAAACCACTTCAATCAGATGGATCCTAACTAATGACTTACTTACTTTATAAACTTGTCCCGTCTTCTTACCACGGCGTCTTTAGTCGGTTGACACCCCCTTCATCAGCAATAAATACTGCCACCTTTTACTGACATAATTGGCTTGTGTAGGGCCTGGAAAAGAGCTACAACATTCTTGGGAAGGCAAAATAAGTTTGGAGCCAACAGATCTCTGGCATGTTCACATAGGACGAATGATGCGCATGGGAGAAATAATATTCTTTGTTATTCTATAGATCTTGAGCCTTCGCAATATGCGGCCTCTAAAATTAGCAGCCAAATATTGCAGCCGAGTTGCCGCCCTGATCAAATATTTGTAGTTTTGAAAGTATGGAATCTAAAGCCAGATCTTACCTCCGTGAACGCTTCTTAGAGCTTTCGTAATTTACGGCTATTAAAACCATCGGCCAGATCTTGCAGCCATGAGTCGTCTTGATCCATTGCTTGAGCGCTCGCAACACTCTGCCTGCCTTCCGGTCAGATTTTGATTGATTCTTCTGCGTTGCCCCGATCGATCATTCCCTTGGACCATCTGAAAATATGGTTTAATGCCAGTGCTAAATATTATATTGAGCTATTTTTTGAATGCTTCATCCTTGATTGGGGTTTAATCTTTCTCCTATTTCTATTCGCTCTAAAATTTGGTTTCAATCTTATTAACTGCCCAGTAACAATCTGAGAAAATTCTTTAAATATATTTTTAGCCCCATTGTTGCTAGGCCTCTCTAGCAATCCCTTACAAATACAATAAAATTATACCTTTTTGCCCCTTAAAAATATTACTCAAATTACTAACAGCTATCTATAAAAGAAATGAATCTCAAATAAAACTTCAATTCTGTTTCAATTGAAAGATTCTCGCACAAAGCATTATTTTAAACAATTGCAACTATATTGTTTAGGATTCAACAATTGAATACTTGGCGAAAGTAATTTAGTTTTTACACACTTTTTTATAAGGATTGTAAACTTTATTTTCAATATTAAGGGCGGATATGGTACTAATGTGTGAAAGGGGCATCACTTCATTAGAAAAGTGCATTAAATCAATTCACTGTTCATTGTTCATTTCTGTAAAAAACGTGCATAGTCAGATCGAGGAATATTGCCACAACATCTGATTTGACAATTTCGAACAATATTCAAATACAATTTGGCCTTTAAAAAATCGAATTTGCCAAATTTGGTCCTAGGTCAGGGATCAGCAAACTTTTGAGTCGGAAGAGTCAAAAATTACAATTTAAAAAATTTCAAAGTTTTTGAAGAGCCACAAATTTTTCTTGCCAACAATAAATAGTACTCGCATTAATAATATTTACGTATGGAACTATATAAACAGCCGCAGCTTCACATCCAAAGAGCCGAAGTTTGCCGACCCCTGTGCTAGGTGAATGCGCGCTCTGGCGCAGAGAAGATCGAGTTAGTGTATTTTTGACGCATTTTATAAAGGGAAAGACGCTTTTTATCGCATATAAACATTCTCTCTATATATATACTCATGGACAAAACTTAAGGAAGTTGTACCTTTTAGTATGTATATCAGGATACAGACAATAACTCTGAAAGATATTTGATACACAATGACCTTTATTGAAGACACACGAGATTTAAAATAAACCCTTACCCATATATGTATATAAAGTAATTTGCACATTTTTAATGTTTTTGTCCTTATAGTCACTCGAATACCGTGTGCTCTAAAAAGTTCGCGTTTTGTTATAACAATTAAAATAATTCTTCATCTTATCATCCATTCCTTTTATTAACAAAATAACTGGGCATTAGTCCTCGCATTTTATAATATTACTAGCGGACGTACCCGGCTTCGCCCGAGGTTTTACCCGAGTAAAGGTTTGTCTAACGAACAATTCTCTATAAACTTATTAAAAAAAGATATATTTTGATAATTTGAAACTCGTAAATTTGAATCTCTCGATAAAAAGAACATTTTTTCCCGGTCCCTGTGTGCCGTGTCATCCTGAATTTTGTCTTTCATAATTTTCTACATTACAAAATCATCGTTTTATCTAGTGAACATATTTTCCCGGTCCCTTGAAAAATACTCGATAAGTTGAATAAAATCATGGTCGTGAATCTCTCGATAAAGTGATTATTTTTTCCCGGTCCCTGTGTGCCGTGTCATCCTGAATTTTGTCTTTCCTAATTTTCTACATTACAAAATCATCGTTTTAGCTAGTGAACATTTTTTCCCGGTCCCTTGAAAAATACTCAAATTATGTTAAACGATTATCGCATTTATATTTATGCGAATTTTATAATTAAACGATACTCATTATTTCTTTTGATTTTTATATATCATATATATCGTTTTGCACAATTATTTAAACTTTTTAAATTTAAATTATTGAATAGAAATTTAATTTTTAGTATCGCATTTATTTTTATTCAAATTTTATATTTAAACGATACTCATTATCTCGGTCTCAATGGTGGCGCTGCTTGCGAGTTAAGGCTACAAATCTGTAAATAACTCTAAGGATATTAAAGATATTCAAGAAATTATTTTTCGTAAACCTTTCCGGGGATATACCTAATAATATCCCAAAATTTCACGGCGATTGGATGTATGGTTTTTGAATCCATAGAGGATACACACACAGACATTCATTTTTATATATATATAGATTTACAATATTATTATCAACTACACACACGGGACTTGAGGTAAACTAAAATATTGTAGCAAATTATTTATTATATTTTATCTACAGATTATTAAATTTGATATTTATATTATGCTACTCTGGAAACTTCCCTCATTCCTTATCTTGTATCTTATAAATGTTGATTTTGCCTTAAATAAATTGCCGTGTCTCATTCTGAAGTTTGCTTTTCCTAATTTTCTACTTGACAATATTAAGCCAATTTGTTTCATCTTCTGCCCCTTGAGTGTACTATCTCTCTCTCGTTGTTTATTATAAATTAAATATAAATCAATTTTGCATATCTATATCTGAATCTATTGATAGCCTCATATATTTGTACATTTTAATATTCAAATGACGAACAGAATTGAATATGGAAAACACCTCCTACATTTTTGTTGCAACAAATTGTTGTGTAAAAGTTATGTTCCTCATTAGGCCTCCATTACTGGATGTAAACAGACGGTTGCTTGGCAACCTTCCGGGTGAAAAACACTTCAATCCGGTGACAGGATGGTCCAGAAATAGCGCTGTAAACATGGGACGACTGATCGATTCTAAGAGTGAGTGCAACAATGGCTCAGCTGGGTACATGCACTCGAGTTCATTTTGTTGTGTATATAGTTTAATTGATTGTTACCACAGAGTATGTATGTATGTATGTATGATCACAAGTAAATAGGGACTGTAAGAAGATAAATTTATCTTTATTTACTATGTCATAAGTTTCTCCCCTCTCCTAGGGATCAGCAACCTAAGTTCAACATTCCTAGAAAATCTCCCAAGAAAGAAATCTGCCTGGTTGCACCTCATGAATTGGACTTCCACTGCCATTGTAAATAAAACCAAGAAGAATTAGGTCAGGACAGCCCGGGTAGTTGGCGATTTCTGTACGCTCCTGGAATATGGGTTATCTGAATAAATAATAGGTTTCTCTTTTATTTTGTTCTCTCTCTTGTAAATGAATAATGTCTGATTAATCTTCTTGGAATAAGTATCTTTAAAAAGTCTAAGCAAAGTCAACACATCCACAGCCTTCTGTATTGACCCTGCTGCAGAGATCAACAAGGTCTTTCAACAACTAAATATTCTTCTTGAAGGTAATTAGTTTAGAAAGCCCTCAATGATTTTTATTTTAAATACTTTTGACTAGACAATTAAAATAATTTTATTGACATCTTGTCAATACATGCAAAGTGCACAGTCTGCACTATTAAAAAAAAAAAGATAATATGGATTATATACACTATGTACAATGAATATGGCGCCTCTGCCAGCGCTGCAGAGTTTGGTGGAGAATCGCCAGTGGGTCTCCAGCGACACCACGCATTTCGCGATCTACGAAGAATACGTAGATCGCGTACTTCGCCGCTGGGGAGATGGTGACTTTTGACTAGAGTACCAACAATCTCTAGCTCCTAATATTGACTTTGAACCAGTTATTTTGATCTTTAGTAGAAGTACAGAATCGGGATGTGCATTTCTACATATTTATTAAAATGTTGGATCTTTAAAAAAACTAATTTACTAATTTTAAAAATGTCTAAATATATTTTTTTTATTATTTAATGCTTGAAGGCTATCTCGTTATTTTAAATCTTGGACATGTCCTGTATTCATCCATATATGTTAATATTGAAACAGATTAAATAATAATTTTCTACTCTTCACAGATTATAATTTTAATATTTTATTACTCAGTCCATTTTTAGCCTTGCCTCTCTGTTCCTTTATGTGAAAATTCGGGTAGTTGACATTCTAGGATTATCTATATCTCTTCATGTGAATAAGTTGAGCTTATTTTGGTCAAAATAGTTACAAGAAAATAAGACTTAATCCAAATAAATTAATAGTGTGTGATGTTTCGGTACCAGCATTGTTGCTGAAACTTCTCACACAATATTAATTTATTTGGATTAAGTCTTATTTTCTTGTAGTTATAATCTATAATCCAAATTGGGCTTTATGATGATCAAAATAGTCTTGTCACCCCTACGTTAGTCGTTTTTTTCCTAAGCAAATTTTGGTGGAGATGCAGGGGAAGAGAGAGAAGACAAACTGAACATCGCCGAGCAAACCAATAGGCCATAGGTGCTGCAACTGACTGACTCCATGAAACCACTGCCGAGTCAAATCCAAGATTTCCTTCCAAGAAGTCGACAGTCCTCGACGTTACAACAAAAAAGCTGCTTTTTACACCAAAAGAAAACTTTAAAGGCTATGGGGATCCTGATTGAGTTTGTTAGTGATGTTGGCATTGGCAGCTAACATAATTTTATTGACATCTTGTCAATACATGCAAAATTGAAGTCTTCATTATTGTTTTAAAATAACAATTAGATATATAGATGACGCCTCTGCCACCACTGCAGAGTTTGGTGGAAAATTGCCAACAGGTCTCCAGCAACATCACGCATCAGCATAGAGATGTCGTTATCTGACACTATACACTGGAATATATTGAAACGGTGCAGCAAAGAAGATGAACAGAATATGTGGACAGCCAGTAAAGAAGGTATGCAGGCTCCCCCTCCACAAGGAAGTGTTGATTGACAGATTCCAGAGGAGGGGGCGGCAGACAGGCAGTCCAGCTGGTGCCGTTGTGAAGGAAGGAGCCGGGAGAGCGTACGGCCTGAAGAAGTTTTGTGCGCCGAGTGGACATGACAGTGTCGGGAGAAGTCTGGTGACATCGTAATCTGTGGCAAGGAGAAGACGGCGGCGAGTTACCTCCGGGGCGTGAGGAAGATCCTGCAAGGCGGTGACAGGAGAGACTGACATCGGAGCGACCTACAAGGCGGTGTAGTCCAGGCTACATGTGTATAGCATGGAGCGGAACGCTTCACAAGAGGACATCCACAGTGCCAAGGATTCTTCTAACGGGGAGGTTGAAGGCAAGTCCC
Organism: Cordylochernes scorpioides; assembly: GCA_030710605.1. NCBI lineage: Eukaryota > Metazoa > Arthropoda > Arachnida > Pseudoscorpiones > Chernetidae > Cordylochernes > Cordylochernes scorpioides. The sequence continues at coordinate 29,006,693 of CP092881.1, read as the reverse complement.
ACTGTTGTATTCCTTCCATTAAGTGAGATACAATAAAGCGCTAAACTTTAGTTGCAATCCCTTCGAACTTGTGTATCTTTGTGGCATCCTGAGTAAAGAACATAAACAACATCTGGGTACGACGTAAGAATATATTAGATAGGGCTTGAGAGAGATTTTACATATGAATTCACACATTGTGCTTCAACCTTTTTTCAGTATCACAAGGTAAATTTACCAGTATTTTTTCTTCTTCCATCACCCTGATAATCAAAACCCATCGCCAACATTCAACTAAAAGATGATGAGGGTAAAGAAGGTCTGTTATAATAAAATATATTATTATAGCCTGGTAAGCGGAACACTGTGGGTTTGATTCCCATCCCTGGACACCTTTTATTTTTTTCCGTTTATCATTACTCTTCACAATTCACCCTTTCATACCTCATCCCAAAGGTTAGAAATAGTCGTTGTTTCTCCTTGAAATAAATTTTGATTTTTCGTTGAAAAGAAACACATGCGGGATGGTTTTCAAAATGTCGTTTTACAAACACAAGCCACATTATATTATATTGTATAATAAAATAAATATTGATTTACAATTTCATATTTTTAAAAAGTGGCCCAAGGTTTTCTGATAAATCAATTAAAGCCAACTACACCTTCCTTTGTTCATGGAAAATATATAGCTACATCAGCCAATAATTTATTTAATTCTCGACGTTACCTTCATTCAGTATTCTTATCTGATGATGGTAACAATGCTGTTACTGAAACGTTGCTCACTATTTATTAATTTGGTCTTCTTTTATACCTTATACCTATTATGTCCAGGGTAGCCTATTGGACATGGCATCTGCCCGGTAAGCGGAACACTGTGGGTTCGATTCCTAGTCCCTGGACACTTTAATTTTTCCGTTTATCATTACTCTTCACAATTCATCCTTTCATACTTCATCCCTAAGGTTAGAAATAATCGTTATTTCTCTTTAAAATGAATTTCAATTTTTCGTTTAAAAGAAACACATGTAGGATAATTTACAAATGTCGTTATACCTTGTGTCTGCATAAATATACACTTCAACGTATGAGGAAAAATAAATGAATCAGAGAGATACAATAGTCTCCCATGAGGACTGCCAGGAATTGCAATGAACACACACATTCATACATATACACACACACACCCAGGAAGAGATGCCTTTTTCTTTAAAAATAAGTTTAATAAATTAACTCAGTAGATGGAGTTTTGATAGAATTGGTAATACTGCAGGCCACATAAAGAGCTCCCCAATTTCAAAGAAGTTGATACCAGATGTGATGAGTAGAGAAATATAAGTTTTAAGAGTAACTGTAGATAGCAGAAAAGATATTATAAGATATAAATATGTAAATAGAGAGAAAAGGATTTGAAAAAAAGTAAAAATAAATATCAGGTAAAATGTTTATTTTAATTTTATATTTGCAAGCTTTCTATAGCTCACATAAAGGATATTTATATATTTTTTGCTTGATCAATGATCAAAGAAATAGAGCAAAAATTGAACTCCTTTGACATCTGGTGTACTAGATTTTCTCAAGACCAAATAAGGGGACAAACACAAAGTTTGAGACCTTCTAAATAAAGTAATCTAAAAGAAATGAAGGGGGGGTATGCTGCATTACATGTACTTCAAGGATCTTTGGTAAATTGTCTATTGACAGAACTAGAGGGATACACTTTAAAGAAAGAAAGCAGATCAGGAAGGATTGGTTCAATGATCCAATAGATTGGGCTGAAAATATTAGAAGAGCTCAGAATTACCTGAAAATAAAACCTAATCCAAATAAATTAATTGTGTGTAATGTTCTGGCAACAGCGTTGTTACCATCATCAGACAAAATAATAAAAAAATGGTGATGGTAAAAACACAGTAACCGAAACATCACACACTATCAATTTATTTGGATTAGATCTTATTTTCTTGTAGTTCTAATCTATAATCCAAATTGTGCTTTATCAAGAGCTCATAATAAGAGTGAAATGGTGTTCCATGATAACCTTGGTGAAATGGATGTAGAAACCTCACACAGAGCACCAGTGGGGGAAGAATCCAACTCTTTGTCCATCTTCAAGTGTTCATCCTATCTGACCTTTCTTATCCCAACTGACACAGGATAAGATGAAGTATCCTAATCTATTAGAACTGGGGCTGAGAGTACATTGAAAATTGTAGGATGGCTTGTTGGAAAACATTTAACAAGATTTCTGTGAAAAATGGCACTTCAGCCAGTTAGAGATAAAAATTGTTCTGAACAATTTTTAACGCCTTGCCAAATGCTTTATTTTTTATCCTGACGAAGACAAAAGATTTTTGTCTAAATGTTGAGAAAAAAAAAAACTCTAACTGGCCGAAGTGTCTATTTTTCACAGAAATATGAATGCCGGCCAGGTAACCTTTATCTTCAGGATAAGATTTATATTGATAAGGCACGATTTAGATTATAAACACAAGGTAATAAGACCTAATCCAAATAATTTAATAGTGTGTGGCATTTCGGTAACAGTGTTGTTGTCATCATCAGACAAAAAAATAAATGATACAAGAAAATAAGACCTAATCCAAATAAATTAATAGTGTGTGATGTTTCAGTAACAACACTGTTACTAAGATGTCAAATAATATTAATTTATTTGCATAAGGTCTTATTTTCTTGTAGATATAATCTATAATCCAAATTGTGCTTTATCATAAACACTCGGTAATAAGACCAAATCCAAACGTAAATAAATAGTGTGTTCAGTAGTCAGTACTTTTTTTCTGATGATGGTGACAACGCTGTTACTGAAAAGTTACACACTATTTATATTTAGATTTGGTCTTATTACCTACCTTGTGTTTGAAGATCTATATTGAAAGGTGTCTGAAAATTGTTTCATCATTCCATATTTAAAAAATAAAATAAGAAAAAGGCTGTCAACACAAGGTAATAAGACCAAATCCAAATAAATACAAGGGGGGGGGGGGGGGGGGGGATCAATAAATAAGGTGAATTATCTTATTTCTTAAAAATTAAAAAAGCAAAAATAATTTAAACCTGTTCGTTTTTCCCACGCGCGGTGCGTGGAAATGGAAGCTCCCTTGAAGGATTGCACCACGCTTGAACAACATGCAGTTATTCGTTTCTTGAATGCAGAAGGTATTCAAACATCTCAAATATGCCAAAGAATGAAAAATATCTATGGTGAGTCTTGTTTGTCTCAAAAAATCATTTATAAATGGGTTAACGAGTTCAAAAATGGACGAATTACATGTACCGATATTGAGCGACCTGGACGACCAAGTGTTACAGCGACGCCAAGCACGATAAATGCGGTTGAAAACTTAATTTTGGAGGATAGAAAAATATCCATTTTTACCATAGCCGACAATTTGAATATAAGCTATGGAACTGTGCACACCATTATTAAAGAACAATTGCAATTTAGAAAAATATGCTGCAGATGGATTCCACATTTCCTTAATTTGGACCAAAAACTTAACCGTATTCGGGTTTCAAAGGCTCTGTTAAAGCGGTATGAAGAGGAAGGTGATCATTTCCTTGACCAAATTGTAACTGGAGATGAGAGTTGGTGTCATCATTATGATCCTTCGACAAAACGTGCATCTATGGAATGGAAACGAGGCGACTCTCCAAGACCAAAAAAAATCAGGTCTCAAGGTTCGGCCGGTAAAGTTTTGTTAACAATTTTTTATCCTCAAGGCAACGTATGAACAACGACCTTTATTGTGACATTCTTGTAAATAAGCTAAAGCCCGGTAGAAGAAACAAAAGAAGAGGGAAGCTCAGTAAAGGTGTTCTCTTCCTTCATGATAATGCAAGGCCGCATACATCATGTAAAACTATATCTACAATCATTAAATTAGGTTTTGAAGTTTTAGAACATCCTGCATATAGTCCAGACCTAGCCCCCTCTGACTATTTCCTTTTTGGACTACTAAAGAAGAAGTTAAAGCGATTTGACTCGGATGAAGATGTCCAGAAAGTGGTGCAAGATTTTTTTCACACGCTTCCTAAGAGTGCCTATAAAGAGGGTATTTACAAGTTGCCAGAACGATGGAGACGATGTATAGAAAGCCAAGGTGATTATTTTGAATAAATCAAGTCCTAATTTTTAATATCGTTCTTATTTTTTTTAATAAATTATAATTCACCTTATTTATTGATCCCACCTTGTAAATAGTATGTGACATTTCGGTAACAGCGTTGTTACCATCTTCAGACAAAAGTACTGAATGAGAAATGTGGTAAACATCCTGTGGTAAAATTTCTCATTCAGTACCCCTGTCTGAACATATGTGGGATGCCTTGGAGAGTAACAGTCTGATATTTTGATAAGGCTCAATTTGGATTATAGATAATAAACACAAGGTAATAAGACCAAATCCAAATAAATAGTGTGTGATGTTCGGTAACAGCGTTGTTATTGAAACATCACATACAATTAATTTATTTAGATTTGGTCTTATTACCTTGTGTTTATAATCTATAATCCAAATTGTGCATTATCCACACATTTTCTGCTATTTTTGAAATAATTTACTGATGAGGAAGGACTGTAGCCTTTTGAAGATGGATCGGCTAGAATACAAACTGAATAGGGTTCTAGCCTAAAAGCAAACAACCAAAAATGGATTTATTTTAAAAATTAGTACAGTTAAACCTGTCTATAGCGCTCTCTCTTGGGACTCACCAAAATAGGGTGCTATAGACAGGTCACTTTTAATATAAATCGCATCGTAATATGTATTTAAAATTGGGCGCTATAGACAGGTTTAACTGTATATTTAAAAAATATTTTTTTGAAATTTCCCAAATTTTTTTTCTTTTCTCTTTCTCTCTTGCCCCAAAACAAAATTATTCACTTGAAAAAGAAAAAAAAGTTAAAACAATTTTGTCCCTTCGTAAAAGTTTTAATCATGCAAAAATGTTAAATAAATGAAATCAAAAAGGCCTAATGACATCAATTTATATTATTAATTATAAAATATATTACACACAATAGTTTTTTCTAGTAGTTATTTTAATGAGTCAATATTTGTAAGTCCTAGAAAAATGTCCATCTCGGTACTCTGTGTGCTTTTTTTATTATCCCTAATACACCTGGTACTAGCCATGATTATCATGGTGGGTAGAAGTTGGTGACTGCTTTTACTGTAAGTGCACTACATATGTAGTCATGTGAAGGCAGTTCGACTTTTGCACTTACAAATGTGCCAGAGCCCCATACACTGTGTGTGATTGTGATGAATTGCTAATCATCTTAACTGACTATAATTCAACACCCAACTTTAACTGAAAGCTCTGTTGTTGTTTCTTATCTTCTTGATGCAAAGAGATTACACAAATTACATAAGTTCATGCTCCTCTCAAGCTGAAAGCTCTGAACTCATGGGGTGTTGAATTAAAGAAGTTAACATGTGTATTATAGATTATAGCTACAAGAAAATAAGATCTAACTAATCCAAATAATAGTGTGCAACATTTTGGTAACAATGAGGCACTGAAACATCGCACACTTTTAATTTATTTGGATTAGGTCTTATTTTCTTGAAGTTAGAGTGTATTATCATTATAAACTTGGTGCCATATCTTCAAAATATTTAATTTGAAATATGAAATCTTTGTTGTTGTTGCTTATTCCTCAAGTCGTTTAAACGATCTCCATTAGGTTCCATTGTCTCAACTTTTCTATTATAGTCCTGGAGTTTATCCAGAGGTCTTTTATGGAGGATTTGATACAATTCAATAGATGTTAAGGACTGGCATGCTGGAAATCGCATTTGGGGCATTTCGAGAATGTTTTGATTTTTCTAAGATGTCCTGTTCGTAATCTTGAATATGATATCTTTAATTTAGGTATATACAAGGTGCGTTCATTAATTTCCAGGACTGGTTAAAAAATAAAATAAATAAAAAGCTAAAGAAAAAATTTTTATATAGAGTTAAATATTGGACATTCGACAACACTTGACTGAAAGCACGAGTCTCGTGGCGCACGCGCCGATCTAAAAATAGAACAAACCAACTTCCTTGTAAGTTTCGCATTTCTAATTTTAAAATGGCAATTTTCGAAGAGCAGAGAATCTGCATTAAGTTTTGTTTTAAATTGAAAAAAAGTGCTACTGAGGCGTATGAAATGATTAAAGAAGCTTTTGGCGATGCAGTTTTATCCCGTTCAAGAACTTTTGAATGGTTTTCACGCTTCCTAAAAGGTCGGGAAAAGGTAAGCGATGATCAGCATACTGGGCGTCCAAGGTGATTACGTTACGAGGAAAACAAGCTCAAAATAAAGGAATTAATTAAATCTAACAGAAGAATTTCTATTAAAGACCTTTCTTCAGAGACTGGACTATCTGTAGGACTGTGTCATCAAATAGCAACAAAAGATTTGGACATGATCCGGACGTCTTCAAAATTTGTTCCCCGGATTCTAACAGAGGAACAAAAGGAGGTTAGAATGGATGTCTGCAAAAACATGGTTGAAATGACTCGGACCGATCCAGAATGGATGCAAAAAATCATTACCGGGGATGAGACATGGGTGTTTCAGTATGACCCGGAAACCAAACGTCAATCCAGCCAATGGATTGAAAGAGGGGAACCGAAACCCAAAAAGGCAAGATTTACAAAATCCAAAGTCAAGACATTGCTTGTTACATTTTTTATATTAATGGTTTGGTTCACCATGAATTTATTCCTTTCGGACGTACAATTAATCAAGAGGTTTATTTGGGGATAATGAGGCGCTTAAGGGAGGCAGAGCGCTTTAAAAGACCTGAAAGATGGCAAAACAATGACTGGATACTTCACGTCGATAATGCGTGGCCGCACACAGCCCATGTTGTTTTGCAGTTCTTGGCCAAGCATTCAACCATACAGATCCCTCATCCACCCTATTCCCCCGACTTAGCCCCCAATGACTTTTTCCTCTATCCTAAATTGAAAATGAAGTTAAAAGGAAGGAAATTTTAACAACGTTGATATGATACAAGCTGAATCGAAGGCAACCTTGAGGAACCTCTCAAAAAGTGATTTTATCTCCTGCTTCGACAATTGAAAAAAAAAAAGATGGAACAGGTGTATTGAGGCAGGAGGGGCATATTTTGAAAAATATTAAATTAGTTTTTTAATTTATTTTATTTTTTCAAAGATACAGAGCAGTCCTGGAAATTAATGAACACACCTTGTACTTTAAACTGTCCATGAAGCATATGTCCACCTTTTTTTTTTCTAATCCTTTTGGGTGTGGGAGGCGATGATAGTCACTTTGAAGATTTAGTCTGTAGGGTATAGAAGAATATTTTAGTCCACGTGCTATAGATCCTTTCAGTGCTGTACGCTAGTCACCCAATTAAAATATGACACTGCTGACTTATTTCTACCCGCTCAGTATGGGAAATTTGATCTTTGTTTAGTTAGTTTGCTGGCTGGGTTGACTTGAGAAAGACTCTGGTAACATTTTCCCTCATTTTTATAGTTGAAAAGAATTTAGATATGAAGCCTTTAATTAAAATTAATTGAATAAAAAATGACTAAGTGGCAAAATGATACCAGCATTCAAGGGGTTAAAACACTTATTTACTATTTTTCAAGATAGTGGACATTGCAACTACTGTGATAGAGATGCATGGGGGGAGGGGACATCTGAAGCTCTTCATTGGACACGACAACAACATCTATTCTCTACAACAAACGGAGGTCCTTGTGACCTGAATGGTAGCTTCATCAACCTACAGTTCTCTGGTGAGTGTCCTCTTTGACTTCCAAGGGTCCTTATTGATGACAGCATGGCGTCCTGATGCTGTCATATTGTCAACAATTCTTTTTCCTTTGCATTTCCATTTCTTCATCCTTTTCAGCTGCCAATTCTCTCCGAACTCTGAAAACATATGATAGGGGAACTCTCAGGAATGCAGAAGTCTCTGAATCAGTGTGTCCTGCAGCCAAGGAGATAATAATGGCATTTCTCTTCATTTCTTGTGTAACCGTAGGTCTTCCCATGTTTACCTGCAACAGAATAATACTAGGTTACTATGACATACAGGAATGTGATTGTTATGTTTTTATATTTAAATTAATGACATTTGTTTACACACAATAACAAAAACAATTCTCTCTCCGCCTTTGCCGGTCCCAAGCCTGGATGAAAAAGGAAGAGGGGGAGCAGTAACAAGCTCGCTAAAAAACCTGGGTTCAGCTGGCCTGGCTGATAGTACCCTGTAAGGGCTCCTAATCCAGGGATACAGGATGAGCAGCGTTTGTACTCCATGTTAGAAGCAGCTGCACATGGCATCTGTTCCTCATATCAGAGACGGCCATTTATTTTGGAGCCAAGTAGGCCTGCCACTGAGTAGTGCTCCCCAGTCTTAATGACAAAGGCAGACGCATTCTACTTCACCCAATCATGATGGTTTTCAAACAGACACCATCAAGGGTCACAACTTTATACCCTAATATGTTTGAGTGGAGATAAGGAAGAAGAATAAAAGGAACAAAAACAATTTATTTTCAAAACATCTTTTGATTACAATGTGGATGATGATAAAAAAAAAGTATTTAAAATCAATGATTAACAATACACAACAGTGATGCATTAGTGTGCCATCTGTTATGAACTAATTTTGACGCATATGATTCTTTTAAAAATAAATTAATTTTCTACTGCCCTTACTGGCTCATCTATGTGTTTCTACTATCCTCAAAGCTTATGTCCATAGTTCATATACCCATTCCAAGAGTCTAGCTTCAATATCAGTATAAAAGGAAAAATGCAATATAACAGCAGTATGGTAGATTAAACTGGCCGAAACCATTGGGAGAGTTCACCATCGATGAGACAGGCCCTCTCATTATTTTATCATTGCAGTAAGGGCAGTAGAAAATTAATTTATTTTTAAAAGAATCATACACATCAAAAAAGGTTCAAAATTTTTCATACAGGAATGTGTGGTACCTATATTGTGTGTTCTCAAATAGCTGCTGTACCCTGAATAAGAAAATCAATCTAATGCAATAGTAGAGCAATCTGGAGATTAAATTGCAGAAATAATTCAAGCTAATGAACCACACCCTTCTTTTTATTCATTGAGTATATAAAGGTCTGTAAAATAGTTTTTTAATTATATGTATAAAAAAAAACATGTGAATAGCATTAAAAAAAAATTGGTAACAATTTTCATAAATAAATAAACAGCCTAAAATTTAATAATTTTCTGCTTACCAAATGTCAAATCTAAAATTATTTTACACAATTCACGTCTCTTGAAAATTTAAAAACTCTAAATTATATATGATGCAAACTTACTCATAAAAATGTCTACAAATATTAAATATCTAAAACTAAATTTTTAATTTTTTCAAAGCTTTTTCTTTTTGCAGCTGTTTTTTAGCACTTATTTAGAAAAAAAAAAAAGGTATTTTGGAGGCAATTTTGATATTTTATTTAGTGTTTTCAATAAAAATTACTTTAAAAGGTCTACCAAAAATGCAATTGCTGCTGTTATCTAGAGAAATGGGCAAGTTATCAAAACATTAGGACACCTTTATCTTATCATTTAAATTATGTAACCTTCAGTTTATAGGCAATATATGTTATAAGCAAATTTATTTTGCGCTTATGGGTATTTTAATTAGTGCTATATAAATAATTTTTTCAAAAATATAAATATATCTAATACCAAAATTGGGTCATATTATAATATTAAATATAATTAATAATATATAATTAAGTCTTTTGGCTCTAACAAGTCACACAATTTTAATTAATGTTCTCAAAAAGGTAAATTTATACTCTATGGAATGATAATTCTATTGATAATGATAATCTAAATATATAAAGATTCTAAATATTTAAAAACTAAAAGGCTTGCAGCCATTACATGATGGCAGATATGTGGATTAAGTTGTCCTAAATTGAGAGAGAGAATAAAAACATGGAAAATGTACTTATTTTACGGAATACTTTAAATAATTTCAACTATAGATCTATATAAGATACATATATAATATATTGAAAACATTTAATACTCACCCGAATAAAATTAAAGCCAAGATGGCGACGGAAATGCCTAATGAGTACAGAGGAGAAAAAAATGGAGGCTCGGAAGGTAATAATTCACAGAGGAGCCAGGGAGGGCGCTATCTCCAACCAATCCGCTCGCAGGGCGTATCGCGCCTGCGCCGCCACCATTTTTCCGTGTGAGGTCTTGGGTGTAGGCACAGAATCTTTGTGTCCAAAAAATTAAAAATTGTTGTCTGCTCTGTTTAAAGATCGTTGCGAGTCTGTGCACCCCTTTGGATAATTCAACACTAGAGGTAAGTTCCTTATTTTGTAACTGTATAGGACAATGAATAGTATTATTTTCAACGACCTTGCAAAACTCCACCTTGACAAAAATAAAAAATATATATATAAATACATAAAAGAAGCGATCATTTCCTCCTATCGTACTGTCAAGATACCTTGCTTATTATTATTTTTAAAGGCACTAAAAAGGTGAACGACCCCATATTTACGATTATTCATCAACATTTTATATAGATATACTTTTCTAAATTTCGAAATAATTATATATATGAATTATATTAGTACTGTAAATTCATTTGTAAAAATTTAGTTTTCGAAAAACACAAGACGGGATATCACTTCCGAATCACAATAATTATTAAAGCAAAAAAATATTAATAATAACTTGGGAATGTCCCTTATATATAAATAACTCAAATAGTATATAGACTCAGAAAATTGTTTCTTGAATGCGTTTTTGTGCCATTAAAAACGTCTTGAGAAATAAATTAGCAAACATTTTTCAATAGGCATGACCTCATTTTAACGAAGATTGAAAACTTTTTTTTAACCAAAGAGTCAATTTCCTAATAAATAATAATTTAGAGGGCAAATCTTGGCTATATAGTATGTCGAAACGTATTGATTAAGTCTGCCAAAGATTGCGAAAGACATTTCCAAATAGATCATTGGCCTAAGTTTGTCCTCTATGAATATTTATTATAACATAATCATTTGAAACCTTTCGGCAATAACGCATCTTTGGATTCGCAAAAATTTTACTCTTAATAAAAATTTTCGAGTCACTAACTTTGGTAGAAAATAATCATTTAAAAGAGAGTTGATATATATCTTATATAAGGGATAAAAAAAGACTTCTCCCTCAAATTCTATTTTTTTTGTAGAAAAATCTATATAAAGTGGTGTATATATATATATAGACGAAATACGATAAAACTTTTAAAAAATCCATTATTTTATAGAATTAAAAGGGAAAAAATGATGTGTCAGCAAAATTTATAGTTTTTTTTTGCCCTGAGAATTTAGATTTATATATTAATAGCATTTTCTAAAGTTATTATCTAAAATTCTTGTTTTCAAAATTTCCTTAAAGTTTCTAAAGATAAGTTATTGAGAGAAAATTTTGACACTAGAAAAATAATTTACAAAATAATATCATCAAACATGTATTTCACAGTAGAAGTTTAATCTGCTTCTAATTAATACATTATCATATATAGAGATAAAACACTGCAATAATTTTATTTATTATTTATAATAATAATATTACAATAATATTATTTAAAAATTTTATTTATGTTCTAAATAATTTTCTGCAATTATATTTCAAATTTTAATTCAACTATAGGTATATTATTCGATTTTGTTTGTGTCTATATCTATTTTAAAACAATAAATTAAAAAAATATTCTATATTAATATTTATTACCTATAAATACAATTTTAAAGTGCACCTATTAAAATAAAATTTGTGTCGGCGAGATACTAATTTTCTTTCTACTAATAAACTAGCATTACAAAAAAAAAAAAATGTAGATATTTCTCTCTCTTTCCTCAAACATGTATATTTCGAAATTAGCAAAATATACGTACTTTATAACTATTAAGTATATTTTTATAATTGCGTTTTTTAGACATATTATTAAAATATATAATATATATAAGAAAATATACTATATTATATATATTAATTTCTTCAAATACACGTATATATTATGAGCAGAACTTATTTTTGCCTTTTATACAGTTTAAAATTATAAGTGGTCACAAATAGTTCAAAACCTGGGGGAAGTGATGGTATGAAAAATAATGTCTTTTACCTGAAGTAACCACTTTGTTGTATACGGGGCGGTTGTTTTTTGGGGCGAGGCTCTGAAGAACAATAGAGAGCACAGCCGGATCTCGTATTCTACGATAAACTACATCCGGCAATCCTGAGTCAATTTAGTAAAATTCTTTTGCCATTGTACACCCACATAGTTATAAAAATCTCTATATACTCTACTCACATTAAATATAACAAGCTAATTCGGGTAAATATTTACTTATTTCTAAATAAATACATACATACATAACAAATATAAATAAAATTGTTACACCACCTAGTATATAGCGTTTATTAAAAAAAAAAAACCCTTGACGGCCTTAAACGATTTATAAACTTGTCATTTAATCTCCTCTATAAGAGATAAAGTCACAGATAATTTATCAAACAATGATGTAGCAATGTTTCTCGATTTTTTAAATTAGCTCGAAGGAAAGGACTCCGATATTATTATATATTTCATATAATTACACACTTTGAAATTAGAGCTTAAATACACTTTTTGATATTTATATTTTCTTTAATATTCATAGAATTTTAAAATGGATTTTCGGACTAATTAGGCTATTCAAACAGATCATTAATAATTTCAATTGTAAGAATGCCTGTTTTTCTAAATAAAAATAGTTCATGTAAAATTAATAAATAAAAATTGATTTTTAAAAAATATATATTTCATTTAATTGGATCTCAGTTCTCTTTAAATAACTCCAGAAGATCGATGAATTATTTATTTTCGAGAAAAAGAATAAATACTGCTAAAAAGAAAACTCGATGTGAGAAATATTTGTAGTTTTAAACGCCTTTCACAATTTTACCTTGAATCATGAATATTCAAAGCTAATATTATATAGATTTGTAAATTAAAATATAAAGAGTAGAATATGTCGATATATTAAATAACTTTTTCTCCTCAATTATGCACAGTTATTCAATGCAAAATAGAAACTTATGAACTATATCAGATTTCTTAATAGAGAATTGTTCAAATATATATTGAGTCTTTAAACTAACAAAATATATTATTATTCCTAATGTTGGTTCACACCATTAAAAAAAAATTCTCTATGCCCTATTCACTTTCGTATTTAAATAATGAAAAAGTAATTCAAAACAGAAAGGGATGTGATATTGGCTGTAGAGGGGCAACAACATTTAAACGGCTAGCCCCTAACGTATTTGGACCAAATAATATAATAGGCCAGCCAAGGAGATGGGGACTAGTCTTTCCCTTGTTTCCTGCCCCCAATAGAGGATGTCACTTAGTGATGGATTACATCTTTTGGCCATTTTTACCTTTGTATACTCAGTTTAACGAAAAAGCTTTTCCTTAGAATTAAACCGCAATCTTCCAATTGTAATGGTTTATAACTATCTTGAGAAATGGGCCACTTTGAATACCGATTTTTTAAATATAAAAATACTAATGATTGTATATAGGATTTATAGACACCATTATAATGTTTAACTAAACATTTAAGGCAAAGAATTCATAATACACTAAAATATTTTATGGCGAAATGGTTAATTCTCTATCCCATTGTTGGCACAAACTTTTTTTTTTTATTTAGGCAATATGTGTTTATTATTTGCATTTGTGTGTGTGAAAGAAAGAGTAAAATATAAAAAAACGCACCTGAAAAACATTAGTTAAAAAAGTAATCTATTTTCAATTATTCTTAATATTCAAAATAAATGTTCAAAATTTTATTAAAAGTTATGGCTCTAAATAAAAAATAGGTTTTAAAAAGTTTCCAGTTTTTAAAAGTATTAATAAATTAAACATTTATTTCTCTATCGATTTAAACTCAAAATAAAACACGATTTCCTTTCATCAGTAAAAATAAGTGTAAAACAAAATATTATTTTAATAATATTTACAATATAACATGTAGTTGATTATATTTTGATTTTATTAATTAAACAGTGGTATCCACTGTTTGTTTGTAAGATAATTACAATCTTATTTTTTTCTCTCTTTATATGTAGATAAGTAATATAATTTTATTCGCGATCGAACGTTGTGGTCCATTGTATGTATTACATCCCAAACATGATGGACGTCATCTCAAACGTAGATAAAAATAGAAAAAAATACTTAAATTTTTATATAAATATTGTATTCAAATAAAAATATTTTAGCACAACTCTTTAAGATTTATAATTAATAGATATGTCACATTGAGATCTAAGATATTATAATATTTTGAGCTTTATTTATTAGAAAACATAATAATTTTATCAATAGAGATTTTATGCAAAATAGAAAAAAAATCGAAAAAGGTCGTCTGAAATGTCTATAAATGTTATCGAGAAATGATTTGGTACCGCAGCAACCAATATCTTCTCCTATATTGGATATTTTCCTCCTCTAATTTATCTCTGAACTTTTTTCCCCCCACTCAAGCATCTTTTATTGCTCTTACATAAAAATTTGCATTTATTTCTTCATATTGTAGATTCTTATTATGCTCGGCATAAATAGGGTATAATTTCTTTTTGGAATTTTGACTTTATCTGAATATTTTATCGAAATATTAACATTAAAAAATATATATATTTTTGCATTATAGACACTCTATTTAAAATATTTTATTTCAAAATGCCAGTAAAAAGGTTACTTGTGGAGAGCGCTTTAAACAGTTTATAATATTTCTATTTTGGATTCTTTAAGCTATATTTAAAGAATAAATCGAACATATTAATTTCTTTCTGCGAGCATTAAACAGCAAATACGACTGAATAAAAAAAAATCTTATCATCTCACACAAATAACAGAAGATTAAAAAATATATTTTCATTGGGTATTGATGCTATCTTAGATTCCCATTCTTTAAATCCTAATTTTATATAAAGAACGAAATATGCAATGTATTTCTTTCTAAATCTTCTCTCTGAATTTACTGCCTTTTATTTACCTGTACATATTTATTAAAAGTCTCACTTATATATTTAATTTTTATTTTTATTACTATTATTAACGAAATAGAGCTAATAAAATGTTTTAAAATCTCAAAAAGTTCATTTCTCTCATATCTATTCTTTTTTTTTTAATAAATAAAAATTGCTTCATAATTCCTCCAGGATCAATAATTCTTTAGATCAAAACCCTGATGAGGAAAAAATCATTTTCCAAAAAAATCGTTATCTTTTCATAGTTTAAGGTAAAATAGTAAAAATTATATTAAAAAGTATTTTCACAACGAGTATATTTTAAAAGTTGTTTATTAAAAAATCGATTCGGGTAAGTTGGTTAGAGGATTTAGAAGTAGCTTTTAAAGGCGAATTAAGAATTTTCTAAACATTTGTGGGGAGTGGCCTTCCTTCCCTTGCCCCAAATAAAGTAACAAATATCTGATGTGGAACATTTCCGCATTTGGTGAGGACTTCCTCGAGTTCTGCTAATCTTCCTTCCCACGTTAACACTTTTATTTTTGGCTTAATCCAATTTTTGTTCAGTCACCTTATTTAATTTAAAATTATTCTTATATCGCCGCACATATGTACTCTAGTTAGAATCAACACTCTTATCATTTAATCTTTCTTCTTTTGGAAACAAAAATGAATTTCAATTTATAAATGTCTTGGGAAAGTTAAGATTGCACACGCTAATAAATATATATAATTCTATATAGTTAAAACTATCGTTTTATATAAGAGAGAAAATATATTATATAATTTGAACTATTTTTATGGAAAATTATAATGCGTATATTTTTCCCCTCGTAAAAGGCATATTGTATGATTCAAAATGTTTTACACACTTAACAATTATTTTTAAACACGCGCGCGTCTGTGAAAATTTAAATATTTAAATTTTGATATGTATAAAATATATTACAGAATACACTCTCTTAGTAAAAAAATGCAAAGGAAATTTTAAAATGCTTTAACATGTAAGTTTTAGATGATTTAAAATTTTGAATTATAAGTAAATAATTATTTTAATATAAAAGTTTATATATATATATATATATTTTTTTTCAATATAATGCTATCAACAATACATTTAGCTAGCTGTTTATAATCTCTAGATTGAAAATTTGGAATGAAAATTGCTACAGTTATTTACTAATTTATATATATAGAAAATTATTATAAAATAACGACCTTTTTATTTTTCTTGCGCGAAACGTAAAAATTATTTGATAATTCGAAACGACTCTCTTTTATTTTTAAACATTATTTCTTAATTATATAATTTGTTCTGTTATAAGGAGGGGGGGAAAAAGAATTTGAATTATGAAAGCCGGAATAAAATTTAGGAAATATATAACCCCTTTCCCCACGTACAAAACGATGCTTTTACCATTTCATATTACTACATACATACTACATACATTACTACATACATAAAAAGTTCCATTAAATAAATGATGCCAAAAGAATATATACATCTACCAGAGAAAAATATATTTTAAAAAAGAGTGCTTTGTCTTGATGAGTACTCAAAGTTGTATTTTCTTTCCCCTTTCTTGTCATCAATTTGATGACATCTCGACCGGGTTTAACGATGATGACAAAAAAGGACAATCTGTGACGGCATTTTTACTCGAGGTCGTCTGGGCAATAAAAGACATCGTACCCCCCTGACCTTACTTACATCCTTTTCACATTCTTTTCAAAGTATCCTTAAAACGCATCAAAATCGAATGCTTTTTGACTAATGAATTTATTTTCATGCGTGGGGGATTAAAAACTTTTTATAAAATTCCCTAATAAATAATATTTAATTTTCTAAATGCGGACCATAAATACTCGTTCACACAATTTCATACGTAACTTGAATTTATTTGATTGTCCAGAAAAATGAAAAACTATCTATGATAGCGATTTTATTAGTTTTATTTATTGTATAAGCTGAAATGGGATAATGTGGTAAATCTCTTATTCCGGTTTCAACACAGACTTGTCCATGATAATAGAGCATTTCTTAAGTAAATTCTTCTTTTAAATCGACACTTTAAATGCTTTTATTTTCTTCAGAGAGAGAGAGAGAGAGGTTCCAGATATTCATGATGAAACGCTTTCCAAAGTCAAGTGATTTTGCTATCCTGTTAGAAACGCATATAATACATTTTAATAATGATAAACTTATCTATAATTGTATTCACAATGAAGATTACCAGCTAATTTTAACTTAAAACTTGAAAAATGACTCGAAAGAACATTATAAACTCGTATTACTGAACTTTTAACATGATTTTTTCTTTAAAATGACTATATCCCTTAAAAAATAATAAAGTTATCTTTTTTCCGGTATATTTTCTTGACATTTTATATAATGTATGTCTTAAAGATGCAAACTCGCCTATTCCAAATGCAATTAATAAACTTTTTAGAGTTCGCATTTCCTTGATTATATCAGCCTTTTGCTGGATGAAAATATACGATTGAAGGTAATATGTCAAGTAAATTCTAGCATAACATATCTAGATTACCTTGTTTGAAAGTCAAGGAAAGGAAGAGAGATTCTTGTTAGCATTGATTAATCTGCACCCAAAAATAGAGGCCAAAGATAAGAAATTCATGTTCAAAAAAAAAAAAAAAAAAAAGAACATAAACATCTATTCAACAATGAAGAGGAAATACTAAGCATAACAACATGGCTATCTCAACCATTGTCAGAAGTATGCGCTAGGCTGATTTTTTATTTTTTATTATTATTCAACGTTTGGAGGCCAGTCGCCTGCGGCATGAGGTCAACGAGCGAGCATTTAATGAATCACGTGATCCCATAATTCAATGGGAGGAAGCGCAATCAGTTTACAAGATGCTAAGAGTTCAAAGGTGGCGTTTTATTGGCTAGGCATCATAAAGGTATTTCCTATAATGTGATTTAAGACTTCTTTGAGTACATTATTCCATTTCAGTGATTTAAAGTAATGTTTTTTTTTTTCCAAGTGATATATTGGGCGGGTTCTTCAGATAATCTTGCCATTATATTGTTATCAAATCAAGCACATACTATGTAAGAATGCTGGAAACATAATTATCCAGAAAAAAACTTTCGTAAATATACATTGCTGGTAATAATTTGGCTAAAAATTCATATCAGATCATAATTCTTGAGTAGGGTCGATTTTTTTTAAAGTGTGTCTTTGAAGAAAAAAGATTGAAATTCACTGATTTAAAATGAAAGCATTGAGATCGTTTTTAAAATATATTTGCTCTTCGTGTTTGGCTGCAATCATTTATAGGGTATTTTCTTTCTTCTAAGAATTTCTTCAGTATTCCGACTTTGGCTTTTCCCGCTGTCTTTGTTTTATCGTAGCGGTTTGATTGCTTTCTTAAGAACTGGGCCTTCTCAAATTAATTTCTGTTTAAATCACATATCCTGGTGCTGAATGACCTGTATCACAAGCGAAAAGGGAAATATATTTTATTTATTATCTAAACTATCATCTCTCTCTCTCTCGCTTGTGTTTTCACGAATTCATATTTAATAATGATAGTTCATCTTTTAAAAAAATCATAACTTTTTTATGCTACCCATATTTATAAAGATTCCAGATATATCTGAGTGTAGAACTATATACAGATATCTTGCATTGTTAAGTTTACCATTATTTGTGATCATTTTAATTTTTAAAAGTATTTTTATTCACAATTTTAGGATATCCCCACTCACTCACGCAAAAGTTTTTATTAAGTCTTATACATGGATTCATCTCAAAGTCTCCAAAGGAAAAGATAAAGGGAAAAGTAAAAGATGTTTATTCTTAATAATGCAGACGATAATCACACTATTAAGAATCCAACTTCACTCTGCATTTATACAAGAAGAATGAAACATTGCAATAGAGAAAAAAAAGTAAGTGTACCCATGACTCTGAACTAAAATTACTGATGAGGCAGGTTATTTGAATATTTTATCACTGTGAACACAAATCGATAAAAATCATAGAAATTTCAACTTTAAACCAAAAATAACCTTACTAGGTAGGATAGATACATTCCCATTGATAGCCGTTTTACTCTCCGATTTGGTAGGAATACTAAAAAAACACAGCACTGAGAGTGGTTCGCCCGAAATAGACCTTGAGGGAGGAGTACTGATGGTATTTCCACAGCCGGAATGCTGCTTACCTTCAGAACAAAAGAGATCCTGCCGCCGGCAAACCAATTGATGTTGATGCTTACTCCTTCGCAGGCTTTTCCCTCGTAACCCCCCAAACCTGATTACCCCCGGCTGTGATTCGATAAAAGCGAGTGCTCCATCTGAATATATCGACAGCCCATTTATTGCTTCCTACCCTTCATTTATTCTTTAGTGTTCTTCTGAAAAGAGCTATGGATCGTGCCAAAAATATTTACCTTTTTTGGGTGTATTTTTGTCAGTCGTTTTATTTGTGTCCGTATGACGAACTATCTGTAATCGTGTAAACCATTTCGATCTTCTTCCTTCGTCTTTATCTACACGTATCTTCTATTTACATATTATCTTCCATATTTCATTAACCATTTGTCATCCTTATCAGAATCAACAACAAGTCTCCAAGGATAAGTGTCTTCTTTTATTACAAACAGTCGGGTATAACGACCCTTCTACAGGAATATCTAATATGAAATGAATCTTAGCTGTTCAATAGATTTATATATAAGTAATATTTAAATAACTCCAAATGACAACTATTTAACATATATGACTTAACACTATGCGGCGCTGAGTTTGTGTATACAAAAATGTAATGCCTCGATAAAGGTTGGCGTTCAGCCAGCCGAAATATTGGCAAAATAAATATTTTATTAAATCCAATATATGCCTTTATATTATCTAATATATGACTTAATTTTTACAATTGAATACAAATTATCCAACTTTTTTTTAGAATTTCCTCGGTAGAAATTTTCTGACCATTTAATCTTCGTTATTCTCCAAATGATCATATCTACCATATATATTTTATTTTTCTTGAATCTCGTTTTTCCTGTGTAAAGAATCCGAACAACAATTACTTCAGCATATATGGTTAAGCTAAATATCTTTCAGATTTTCTTTCTCCATAGTCAATATAAAATCATTATGATTAGTTGGTTATAGGTATTTGATTCATCTCTTCCATTTCTAAATATTGACAAACACTTATACGATCTCCTTTATTGAAATTGTAGCATTTTTTAAATAGGCAGTGGTTGCATTATTTAAACACACACACACACGAAAAATGATTCATTTTGTATGCAAAGCCATTTGTACGTTTAACTCTTGGATAAACATTAAAAATTGTTTATAAAATCCCCTATATATATATAAATATATATTTTCAAGTGAAACTGATGAGAAATATTTCTTTACAGTATTTTTTCACACAATTTGATAGACTCTCTCTTAAATGATTTCATAATTTTTTGAATTATATTCATCCACGATTTTTTTGGCTATGGATTGTTGGATGTTGAATTCTTATCATAGAGCTAGAGACCCTACATTCTCAGAAGTGTTTTGTGCTTGTTATTAAAGTTTAAAACACATTTAAACTTTATATATTTTATTTAATGAAGATCAAAATTACATAAACATCACAATTAATTATATATCATAACTATTAAACATTAAGCCATCTTTTTTTCAGTTTTGTTTTCGTCACTGGTCCAATATTTTTATTTTCACAGACTAAATTATGAGATTAATTTAAAAATGAAAAATATGCAAAACAAATAAACAACTATATACATCACCTCCTTTAAATGATTTCATATATCATTGAAATTGTTCATCTATACTTTTTTGGCTATGTATTGTTCGATGTTGAATTCTTATCATGGAAGTAGAGACTCTACATTCTCAGAGATAAGTTACATAAACGATGTTAGGATCTTGTTTGTGATGCTGTGTGAAAGTAAAATCTAAATTTTGTCTTAGAGTTAGTTCACAATTTGTTAACAATCCTCTCAATATATCTTAAATCATTCTTCGTTGTCATCCTCATCAACAACACCTCATCCCGCTCAGATAAAAGAATAAGTTTCTAACAAAAAATCTGATTCCATATAGGAAGAAAGAAAGAAAGAAAAAAAAAAAAAGATTGTCACTAAGGAAGTAGATCCTTAAAATTTACATTTTATAACAGATATAAAGATTTTATAGGGACACTATGTTGGGAGAATCGTAATAATCACTCTCTATTAAAACATAAATCTTCTTTATTCAAGGCACAAAAAACTATGAATTTAATTTTCTATAATAAAACTAAAAACTCTTACACCTACGTCTCCACATATACTCTCTCCCACACACTCAAAGAAAATACATATATATATATGTTTGATGAGGAAAGAGTTTCTTTATTACACAAAATTAGATCACAAGCTTTCGGACACAATCACCCTTCTACTGGTGTAAAACGAGACAAAATTCGTCGAATTTTGTCTCGTTTTACACCAGTAGAAGGGTGATTGTGTCCGAAAGCTTGTGATCTAATTTTGTGTAATAAAGAAACTCTTTCCTCATCAAGTATTTCGTTCTTAAAGTTTAGTGAAGGAATTATTACTTCAATATATATATATATATATATATACACTCAACACCACAGAATAAATTAAATCACAGATTAATTCAATCACAGAATGAAAATTAATATTTTAAATAATTAACATCAATACACTATACCACGCGCGCAACGACCTTTCTGTTTATATAGATTTACACGTATGGACAAAACTTAAGTAAATGGAAAGTCTACTCATTCATTTTCATTCATTTTATTAATCAACCAGGCGCGATATTGAAATATTTGCCCCTATTACAGAGTAAACAAACAAAACAACAAACAAATTAGAACTTAGAATTTAAATATTTACAAATTTACATGTATTATTCGAAAGAGTTCATAAAATTTATATAGACAAAGTGGCAGATTTAAGAGAGTTAAATTATTTAGATCAGGGAACAAACGATGTCTCACTTCTGCAAAGTTCGGACAGTCGTAGATAAGGTGAAGATCAGTTTGTCTACTCATGGACAAAACTTAAGGAAGTTTCATACTTTGATATCTCCGGTTGTTTTTCTGTTTTTTGAGAGAGACAGAGGCAATTTTGTTCACACTTGGTTATCTCGGGGATGTCTTCAATAAAGGTAACTGTAATATCTTTCAGAGTTATTGTCTGAATCCCGATATACACGCTGAAAGGTACAACTTCTCTAATATTTGTCCATGAGTGTATATGAGTATCAAAATGGTTAGTTATTTTAAAGAAACAACATTTTTGACCACACATACACACTAGCTGTCCTAGATAGAGAATTATAATGACTATGCTATTTATGCATATTGGTCATTAATTCAGTCATTAATTGGTCATTTAGATAATGACTCTTTAATATTCCCGAGTGTACTACAGTGATGATACCACGTGAAGTGATGTTAAAACCGCGTGGGATGATAAGCTAGAGATAAAAAAATTGATAACGGCACAAATATTAATTACGTAGGTTATACTTACTGGTCTATAGTCCAGACTTTTATTTAAAGTAATCAAAGATGAAATTCAACTAGAGCAAAAATCTGCCTTTTCTCTCTTTGAAATTTAACTCTCTTAATCGCGAAAGACCGTTTTCACTTTGTATGTTCATAAAGTTTCATTTGGGAAACTAATGCTGTGCTTATCAATACGGGACGTATTGTCGATGATTCAGATGCCTATTTTCTAATGTCCTGGCCGAGGTTGGCAGTCCGACCTCCCCAGCAGTCGTTAGAAGATAGACGGACAGTTACACCAGAGATGGTGGATTCCAATGTTAGACGATGTCCTGGCCGAGGTTGGCAATCCGACCTCCCAGCAGTCGTTAGAAGATAGACGGACAGTTACACCAGAGATGGTGGATTCCAATGTTAGACGATGTCCTGGCCGAGGTTGGCAATCCGACCTCCCAGCAGTCGTTAGAAGATAGACGGACAGTTACACCAGAGATGGTGGATTCCAATGTTAGACGATGTCCTGGCTGAGGTTGGCAGTCCGACCTCCCAGCAGTCGTTAGAAGATAGACGGACAGTTACACCAGAGATGGTGGATTCCAATGTTAGACGATGTCCTGGCTGAGGTTGGCAGTCCGACCTCCCAGCAGTCGTTAGAAGATAGACGGACAGTTACACCAGAGATGGTGGATTCCAATGTTAGACGATGTCCTGGCCGAGGTTGGCAGTCCGACCTCCCAGCAGTCGTTAGAAGATAGACGGACAGTTACACCAGAGATGGTGGATTCCAATGTTAGACGATGTCCTGGTGGCCGAGGTTGGCAGTCCGACCTCCCAGCAGTCGTTAGAAGATAGACGGACAGTTACACCAGAGATGATGAATTCCAATGTTAGACGATGTCCTGGCCGAGGTTGGCAGTCCGACCTCCCAGCAGTCGTTAGAAGATAGACGGACAGTTACACCAGAGATGGTGGATTCCAATGTTAGACGATATCCTGGACGAGGTTGGCAGTCCGACCTCCCAGCAGTCGTTAGAAGAGAGATGGATCGTTTTCCCGGGAGAATGTAAATTAGCCGGAAGTGACGTCATTACACACACGAGCGCCCATCTGCCGACATTCCCTCGCCAGTACGCATGCGTTACATCCGTTGTATTAAATGGAAGGATATGCTTCTATGATAGAATCATTCCGCTCGACACAATTTCTCATTTATGCAAACCAATTTGTCCTTGGTTCATTACAATCTATCTATGACATTAAAGTCGATTTATAAACCATTTTTCCCAAACTCGATCGCCAGGTTCAGAGAAACGCATGCTGACATTACTCAATCAATCAACTTTTATTAAAACCTTCAGTCTTATATACAAATCCCTCTTTTCTAAGAGCTTTATCCAAGTAATGGGAATCCAATGTTCAGTGGCCCAGCCAGTCTGTTACGAGACGTAGTTCTAATGGCAATGCCATGTGTGTGACCATAGAACACCCATGTAATTACTGTCACCATGGCAACGTTTCTATCAGGTGCTGAACACCCCACTGCGCACAAACATGTATACATAGATAAATAGATTTATTAACACCTCTTTAGTCTTATATACATATTCTCCTGACACATACAGAAAATGAGTGAAAAAAAAGGAGAAAGAAATTAGATTGTACAAAGTTATGATGCTGCCATATTCAATAAAATAATATCTTGCATCAATATTGAGTAAAATCAATCAGGCCTCCAGGGAAAGTGTCTTTTCACAACATGTTTATTCTCTAGCTATTATAATTATTACACCAAGTTTCTCCTGTAGAAGGGCATCCGTGCCCGAAAGCTAGAGAATAAAAATGTTTTGAAAAGACACTTTTCTTTGGAGGTCTGATTAATTTTACTCCATGCTGCCATATGTTACCAAAACATAAATGGAGTATTCGTTGTATTTTGGCTGATGGGCAAGGTTTTGTCTCATCTCTTCTTCTTTCTTATCTCCACACTGGGTGAAGTAAAATGCGTCTGCCTTTGTCATTAAGACTGGGAGCACTACTCAGTGGCAGGCCGACTTAGCTCCAAAAGAAATGGCCGCTTCTGACATGAGGAACAGACATCATGTGCAGCCGCTCCTAACATGGAGTACAAACGTTGCTCATCCTGTATCCCTGGATTAGGAGCCCTTACAGGGTACTATCAGCCGGGCCAGCTGAGCCCAGGTTTTTAAGTGAGCTTGTTACTGCTTCCCCTTCTCCTTTTTCATCCGGACTTGGGACCGGCAAAGGCGGAGTTTGTCTCATCTTTTCATTCGACAAATCCATTAGTAGTCACTTTCAAAATACGGATGTTGTTTGATCTAACGTATAGATTTACCTCAAGTCTTGTTTAAACCTTCTGATGCATGTTTCTACATTTGAAAACATTATTTACTTTCAATCGATGATGGTCAAAGAAAGAGTGATTATATCACACTTGTGTGGGTCGCCTACACTCAACTATGCCACTGGGCAAAAGATTACTAATTAGATCTTCAATTTTAATAAGTATCCTTACATGCCACAACAATAACTATAAAATAAATTTATAAAGCATTCATTCTCTATTATTGAACAAAAATAGCGAAAACGTATTTGTAATAAAGTAAAAAAGCCTTGACTATTTCTATACAAAAATCTCAATTAAAAGAAAACACTCACCTTTCGTCAAAAAATATATTTTTTCTAAGTCGCCATTCATTAGTTTCTGCAATGAGACAGATTGTCGGGTCGGCAAATATACCACACCATCTTGAGGCAAATAGTCTCTTTAAAGGGGAACTTACAATTTTAGAAAATAACTATAATGTGATCGAGACTTCGAACCTTAGGGAAATCACTCCGTATATGTGGGCCAAAGACTTGGTTGCAAATATATGAGGTCTAAACAAACTACCAACTATAGGAACCAATTGAAAACTTGCATTAGATCAATTTTTAAAAAAGTTGTCTAAATTGTCTCCCGTTTTTTGTGCAAGTCCAACCCCGTCAATGACTGCAAATCACCAAATGGAGCTATGACATACTTGTAAGTGTTAAACTCTTAATTACTTGTACACGTGGCACTTACCACTCTAAGTGGTCGCAGCTTCCTAACCACCATACTGTACCATGGGGCAAGTAGCAATACTTGAATAGGATTTGTTTGAAAGGATGTCCGTCAGAGCTGTTGTAAGGAGGAAGTAGGCTGGAACGTATTTACCCTGGACGGAGGAAAAACAAGGGCGGGCGCCGGGTATTTTAAGGACGTTGTTCCAATTAGACAGCCACCAGCCCCTTACCTGATTCTGCTACACCGCCCTGCCGCCTGTACATGCCTGACACATGTGTCAGGTTGTGCCTGGCTTTTCCACGTGTGGCAGGTTGTGCCTGGCTTGTCCACGTGTGGTAGGTTGTGCCCGGTTTGTCCACATGTGTCAGGTTGTGCCTGGCTTGTCCACGTGTGGCAGGTTGTACCTGGCTTGTCCACGTGTGGCAGGTTGTGCCTGGCTTGTCCACGTGTGGTAGGTTGTGCCCGGTTTGTCCACATGTGTCAGGTTGTGCCTGGCCTGTCCACGTGTGGCAGGTTGTGCCTGGCTTGTCCACGTGTGGCAGGTTGTGCCTGGCTTTTCCACGTGTTGAAGGTTGTGTCTGGCTTTTCCACATGTGGCAGGTTGTTCCTAGCTTTTCCACATGTGGCAGGTTGTGCCTGTCTTGTCCACGTGTGGCAGGTTGGGCCTGGCTTGTCCACATATCGTAGGTTATGCCTGGCTTGTCCACATGTCGCAGGTTGTGAGGAGGAACCTGCAGGTTGTGTGCCTGGCTTGTCCACGTGTGGCAGGTTGTGTGCCTGGCTTGTCCACATATCCCATCTAAGGAGGTCTATCTACTTCTTATTTGACTGTTTATATAACTTCGCAATTCCCCTCTTACAATCAAGATAAAGATAAACTGATTAATCAAGTTGCTAAACCTAGGTAACACATTCACTTTTAGAAATGATGTTGACTTCTCAGTAGCTGTCAGCCCCTCACCCTCTATAGATATCACAGATAAAAAGTAACATTTTTTTCTTACCTCGATTGACCTTAGTAAATGCAGGGAGCAAGAAACCTGAGGTGTTCAGTAAATCCTCTAAAATGAGAGAGATTTGGAAAATAATTTTTCTTCTATTTCAAAACCCTGCTTATATAGAAAAAGCCTTTACTCCGCCGAGAATTGATAGTGTTAGTGAAATGAAGCGATTTCATCAAGAGTCTAATGGTGAAGCAGTGGCCAAGGACACGTCACCCACCCGGTAAAAAGATAAATAGTACTGGAAGTTCCTCTCTGATAGCAACAGAAGGTCACCGGTACCTACAAAGGAAGATTTCGAGTTGAAGGAAAGTTCGAGATTGAACTAAAGTTTTGAAGGATTTATTCAGGGCGCTTTAATTGTCCGCATTCTTGTTGTTCTTTATGTGCGTTCCACGGTAAATTGGGTCTTTTATTTCTCTCTTCTGGGAGAAAGCTCAATAGTAGTAATTACGGAACAGAGAATATTCAGCAGTTTGTGCTGCTTTTTAATAATGAAAGAGGAGTATAAGCCAGATGGAATTATGTTTCTCAAAGATGATCACAT
The DNA here is from genome assembly GCA_030710605.1 of Cordylochernes scorpioides. Classification (NCBI taxonomy): domain Eukaryota; kingdom Metazoa; phylum Arthropoda; class Arachnida; order Pseudoscorpiones; family Chernetidae; genus Cordylochernes; species Cordylochernes scorpioides. Next base: position 28,979,502 of record CP092881.1, on the reverse strand, counting down.
ATACATGCGGAAAAATAGAGAAGAAACTATTTATATCTTAATTTGACAATTAACCAATCTATTGTCAAATATGGTGCGATGTCGCACATTTCTTATTCTTTTACTGCAGGTTTTCTGGGACTAAACAGACCGAGGGCATGCCACCACACCCAAAAGGAACAATTCAAACAGGCGTTGCCCCACTAACAGAACGCACACTGAGTTCATAGCCAGCGCAACACCGCCCCAGTAACCTTGGTCCGTTATTAGACCGGAGTCCATCCAGTACACAAGGAACCGTCATCCTGACATCCTAGAAAAGACATTGATTCACCAATCCTAGCCCTGGATACATCGTCAATCTATCATTCCTCCTTCTTGTACAAGATGTTGTTCTGTTATTTCTCTGTCCATTCATCCTTGACAAGCCATTCATTCAATGAATAGCGGTGCTACCCAATATATTGGCTTGGCATTCCTGCGGACAGTAGCCATAAACAAGAAGATGTTGGTGTGTCAGTACCTAATTCTGGTGTTTGTCATAAAAAAGAACAAAAATGCAGACAACAGCTATACTCCGAGACTTATCAAATAGACAGGTTTCCAGAATATCATTTATGGAAACATTACTAGCCCTATATTGTGGCTAGTAGAGTTGAAATTCAAAATAGACGCTGTAAAAATACCTCTTACCGATCGTCCATTCAATTAACCAATCTACCTGTAAGCTGATCCATTTTTAACAAGAATTTTCCGTTTCGAGGGGTTAGGAGGAGAGGCTAATGGGCAAAAACTAATTACGGCATTATTTTAGGACTGGGGGGGATGATCCACTGGGGATTGGGAGGATGATGTGGGTAGATGAGTCAGCCGCGGGGGGCAGGCACATGTCACCAATGATGGCGATCACCAAGTCTCATTGATCCACATTTTGAATGCCTCGAACTGATTGTTTGATATGAAACTTGAACATTTTCTTCACATTTCCTATTTATCTGTATTTGTCTATTACAACTTACTTTAAATAACTTTTACTTCACGTTTGAATACAAATTGAACAAAGTACATCAACTTTTTATTCCTAACTTTCGACAACCAACGATCAGTCTTTGGGATGAAACAAAAGAGTCAGGGGCTTATATGTTACGGGGTTTGTAAATCATGCAGGATGTGCAAATTTCACAGAATTTAATTCATCTAGGCCATTTTACGAACTGTTACGTTTAGACCGGTGTTCCGTCCATTAACAGAGTAGGAAGAAACCTCTTCTAAATAGTCTTTAATTTTAAAAGAACAAAAGTGTGACTACTTGTGCTTTTTGGTGTTATTATCAAAACGATTTATTAAACATAGTATGAAAGATGAATTCATAACATTTTAACTTTGAATATTATTTATTATTAATATAGCCTTAATATAGGGATACAAAACAAACTTAGTATATATGTGAAACACAAAGAACAATGGATGGAGATGCATGGAGACATCTGAGACTCTTCTTTGGACGCGACAACAACAACAAAGAACAATAATAATTAATTATATACAAGAGATCCTTTTCAAACACGAGAGCTCATCTATAGCTACTCTGTGTAATATTCCAACACTATATCCACAACTGTCGCAGTTTTAATGTCAAAAACAGATAATTCTACACAGCCAATCTTTATGGATGTCAAATCTTTTTTGATGATGAGCTCTACTTATCATCAGCAGACACCATCAAAAATCTCAAGCTTCACAGGCTTGATACCCTGTTAATTGGAATGGAGATAAGAAAGAAGCCCGCGTTTAAATAAATTGTTCTTACCATAAAAAAAATATATATATACAGTTAAACCTAGGGGCATTGCGCCCCCTCTTGGGACTCACCAAAATAGGGTGCTATAGACAGATCACTTTTAATGTAAACCGCATCGTACTACGAATTTAAAATCGAGCGCTATAGAGAGGAAGGCGCTATTTAGAGGGGGCGCTATAGACAGGTTTAACTGTATATATATTCCAACACTTGGCACGAGAAGTTGTTTCCCATTTCAGTAGAAAAGAAATACGCTCTGGTCATCCAATTTTGTTTTCGAAGGAAAATAGATTATTCCGTCTGTCTATTTGCATTTCCCTCAGGATTCCTCTAAGCCGAAGGAAGAAATCCTTATTGACGTTCGCCAACAAGATTATCCCCCAAACCACAAGTTTGACGTATTGGTTTAGTGGAACTGGTGGCAATTGGTTTCTTGAAGATAGAGTTGCTGCCGGCTTCCACTTTTAGTTTTTGGGTTTTAAACATTTGAAAGGAAAGTTTATTTCTGGGTGAAATATCTCTCTGGGCAAAGTTTTATCATTTATATGTGTTGAAGAGGGAATGGATTACTAATGCAACCTCTCAAGTTTCCAAAACCTTCTTTGTCTGAGGGATTTCAGATGGTTTTTGCCTTTTCCTGCATTTTATGGCAGTCATCCTTTTCTCAATACTAATTTGTTTACATAGATAAAAATATTTTTGTATAATAGTCATTCATTTCATTAAGAAAATTTCTAATTATGCAAATATTTATATGTATATGTCAAAATATATACTCTTCCAGGAATAATAAAGCAAACCCACAGTCAACCCAAAGAGAGAGACAGCAGCTAAAGTCCGGTCATTTGAGACACCAGCGACATTCCAGGGGGCGACCACAGGGGCGTTTCTTGGAACCTCAGGACTAATTAAGACAGTTGGTGATTTTGTGTGCGATACGAACGGCCGGCCGCTCAGCGGTGGCCGGTCCGTCTATCTCTCTCTGGTTGTCTGGATTCATCTTCCAATTTGTGGTGTGATTATTTCGCTTTCCCCACCTTATTACTATATTAAACCACATTGAAAGTCGACAGGATCTTATCACATATATATACATTATCCTCTAGTTTCTTGATAGTAGCCTGTTGAAAGACGTCATAGTTCGAAAGCTTGCCGATTATACAGCACAAATAAAAGAAAATCGTCGCCGTAAACTTTGATTCCTTCTTCAAGATGATGTCTGGTGATTCCTTCTCTTGTAATTCTCTTTTGACTTATTTTTGAGATGAAATTATAAGACTAAAAGGTTGATCAAAGAAGCACGCGTCTTTTGTCTCTTTAATACCGGTACTGTATAGAATTAGGTGGTAAACTAGTACTTGTAGCAAGTCTTAATAGTTAGTGCTTAGAAGTTTTTGCGCTTGTATTTATCGTGGCTTTTTTTTATCTTATCACGAGGGTTGAATTGGGAAACAAGATACGACCGTGCTATGATATACGAATTTCTAAAGGTGTACATTTACACCACAAAACTTCATTATAACCAAACTCTCTTCTTAGCCAAAAGCATGCAGCTATAAGCGGTATAGCTATGTATATTGGATTTTTTTTTTAAGATACAATTTGATACCATGAAGGGAGAAATGTGAAATAAACTGTATATCGTCATAACTAAAATTTTATTAAATATACACTAGTAGAAATAGAGTGTACAAGCTATTACATAAACCAAATGAATAAAAATGTGCAAAAATTTAAATTTGTTGTTTTGCATCTAAAATGTAATCATTTACTACACGAAATCAATAGTTAATTAAAGCAAAATTCACGTTTTTTCTCTTCAACTCTCTCTTTCTGGTGTAGAACTTTTTTCACTAGTTTAAATCTTTTATGTTCTGCCTATATATATCAAGCTACACACAAGGAAGGATTTGATTATCCAGTGTCTTCCACCCATGGTTCAGTAACTTTTACACTTCGTGCAGTCGAAAGCTTCTAGAGAGGATGTACGCCATGTGATATTTATGGAAGCTAAATTTGTGTCGCTATGGTATAGGAGATACTCCGTAATGTTCTAATGGAGTGTGTCAAATAGGAAAGTCTGGCGGTGTGGAAGTCTCCAGCCATGTCGTGACGGAGTAGCTCTACTAATTGGGGGTAGGCACATATGTGTGACTGTGGTCACTGTCGGTGCCTTTAAAAAGAATCCTTTTTTAAAAATTATTATTATCACTAGTGCACTTGTTACACAGGCCATAATAACCATGGTGGGAAGAAGTTGGCGACTGCTTTTACTCTTAAGTGCACTACATGTCTACACATGTGAAAAGCAGTTCGACTTTTGCACTTACAAATGTGACAGAGCCCTGTTTTGTTGCTTACACTCTCTGGGTTGGACTTTTGCAAGTATCGGGGGCCATAGGAACTTTTTTTTTCTTTAATTAGAAAAAAGTACCCAATGCGGGATTCGATCCCGGGTCGTAGCGGTCGAAAACCAACGGTTTAGATACCCTTCCACTGACCCCCTAAAAAGAATCCTTTCTGTTTCTAGTCTGGACTCTTGCTGCAGGGACCGTTTAAACAGGTTTATAAGAACATTACCTGAATTGGTTACTCTAATACCGGGGAAAATTTACAGAATGTGTGGAGGTTTATTTAATTCAGAATTCTGAACGTGTTCTGTAACCAAATAACTATTTAGAATAAGGATTTTGCGGAACGCGGTTTTCGAAAGGTGGAATCGGACATGATGATAGCTTTAACTCAAATGAGCTATATTCTACTATATTGGATCAATATTTTGGAAATCTATATTTTTAAAGAGGAAGTAATTTTTACGGTAGTTGAAACTTTACCCACCATTGTATAACATCTATATATACTTGATAGCTTTCTTTGAAAGATTAATGATCGTCTATTTTGTCACAAGATTCGAAAAACTCTATTGTTTTACCTTCAATATTAACAGGAAACTCATCAAACTTAATTTTAAAAAACTGCACCTATAAAAACGTATTTTACCTAGGTCGATCAAAGAATATGTTTGTTTTTTTCTTCTAAGCGACAACGTGTTTTACGCACACCTTGAAGGTCATAAAAAAGAACACGACACGAGAGCCAATTGCACCACCACCTCGTGGACAATCGAGGTAACAGCATTGTATTGGACACAGACAAAGATATTTATCACCGGCCTATATAATAGTCAGTCGCAACATTGTCTCCTCTCTAATCATTTCTACATACTGCTTCTGACTGCATTTCTTTGGAAGGATAGAGATTGTTTATTCCACTAGTACACATGGTAGAGAGTCTATGAGTATCATGGTGCGTAGACATTTGTGAGTGTTTTATACTGTAAGTAGACCACATGTTGTCTACACTACAAGTATTTCGAAATTTGTACCTACAATGTGTGGGAGCCATGTTGCTTGCCTTTCTTTGGAAGGATTGAGATTGTTTATCCCAAGTACACATGGTTGAGAGTCTATGAGTATCATGGTGCGTATAAATGTGTGACTGTTTATACTGTATGTAGACCACGTGTCTACATTACATTTAGAAGTATTTCGAAATTTGTACCTACAAGGTATGAGAGCCATGTTTGGGATTGCCTGCACTCATTTGTGGGGTTGGACTTGTCCAAGAGGCTTACAACTTGCTTATACTGTCAGTTCACACACCACATGTCTACACATGTAGAGAGGATTTCGTTTCTTGTACTTACGAGGTACTTATAAGGTGCCAGGACTTGGTTTGATTACTTGCACTCATAAGTTTTAAATATATCAACGAATATTAGGGGCAACTGAAGCAATTATTTTTAAGAACCACCTCATTTGTAGCTTCAAATTCAAATCCATGTTACTCATAAATCAGAGATGCCATACGTCATTTCAGTTCTCCGTAGTCTATTGCGCTCTAAGGAACTGCTAGTGCTGGCACGCCTCGCTATTGCAAGTACTGTAGTCATTCTGGGCTCGGTCCAACTACGTTCTGGAACCGTTCTGCTCGTCTCTCCCAATCCTAGGATGTTTCATCATCTTCAGTTTCAAACCTTGTACAACGACCCCTTTGAAAGACTGCTTAGTGTTAGCTATTTCTTAAAATACTCCAAATTACCCTGGCGATGTAGAAAACGAAAGGTATCACCAAAATGTACTGATTATAGTAGGATATAGTATAAATTAGATTTATTACCTTACAATTTTGAATATTTAAACCATCAGAACACACTATAAATATAAGAATGAAAGAACATTCCAAAAAGAGAAGGAACAAAAGAACTCTCGTATTTACCAACTTACAAGTATTTGTATACTTGTAATATAGTTGTATTTCATTGTATTTCAGAAACCAACCTTAATTTCAATTTTGTTAATCCCAAGTGTCATTACCAGAATAGCCATAGTAAATACCACACAAATACTTGATTATGGATTCATTATCGTCCCTCTCTGGTTGATTAATAAATTAAAAAGGGATCCATTAATATATTTAGAGAATTTAACTGCATTAATAAGAAAATAGATCTCCTTCAACAGTTCTGCATATCAGAATATTTTTCTGTTAGAGCCTCGTTTATATTCAAGATAGCCTGTTGAAGAAAGTCAGTTCAACAGTTTGTTCGCTCGCTACTCAAGATAGAAAACACATATTGCTATATTTTGAATTATTTATAAATTGTTAAATCTCTTCTAATTCTGTCAAACAAACAACATTGCTAAGAATTAACAACGAATAATAATAACAATTAGAATAATAAGTTCTTTATATTGTTTGCGCTGTTTATTCTTATAGCTTTCTTATACCATTAATAATGTTGATAAAATTTCTTTATTGATGGTATGAGCACAATCTATTTGAAAACACCAACAACTTTAAAAAACCTTCTTACCGAATTCACATACACGGGAGATTTCCCAAGTAATATCGTTCCTTTTCCTAAAAGTTCTTCAAGAACAGCCCCATAAGCTGCTCTAAGTGCTGTCCAAAGTGTCAACCGCAGGCTGGACCTATTGAAGCCAGATCGATGTCTTGTTTTAGGAGGCACTCGCCAGAAATAGGTCTGACGTCAACTCCACAAACAACTCGCGCCTGCGCAAAAAATTTCAATCTTATAACCAATTTCAAAACACCAGATAACAAGGTAATGAAATGTCAAGATTAACTGTCCATATAAATTTATCTTTACTCGGTCAAAATACATTTAAAAAAAACATATCATAGAACATGTTATTAATAGGTTAGATAAATAGTGTGGTTGAGCTAAACCAAATATTACCTTTAAATGTATCTAAATAGGGGAAGAACACACATTTTAATCTCTCGATAGAGGTGAAATTAATTCTTATATAATACAAAGATAATTTTTCAATATGTATAAAATGTTTTTAGAAGAATTTATAACGTTTTGTGTTTATGTACCTATTTTGTGATTTTGAAGTATAAAAGATGATAGATATATACACAAAGTTAGCATACGGAACTGTCAAAACAAGAAGACGTCATTTTATTTTTCGTTTATTCATCTTTTGACAGTTTTTCTTTCTTTTTTTGTGTTATTGAATATTGTTTAAGAGCAAGATGAAACGTGGCAAACTCGTGATTCGTTATTATGGTCCTATTTCCACAACAGATTTTGGATATTTATTCGAAAAGTTTTTTTTTAATCTTATTTTATACGATAAAAATTTTGTTGATATCTTTCAGAACAATTCTTCATTATAATAAGTTCTAATTATTAGAAATTCTATTGCGAGTAGTATATTATAGTGCTATATAATTAATTATATTGAAATAAAATTATTATAAACATGGGTTCTAGATATATTCTTCTGTTCCTATTTTCATATATAGATTCTCTAGAAAATAAAAAGATATATTGCAGATTGAAAATATTTATTTATGGATATATTTAGCAATTTTTTAATTAAGATTCTAGTAAATTTTTAAAATTACTATCCCTAGTACGTGGTACAGGCCATGATAATCATGGTGGTCAGAAGTTGGCGTCTGCTTTTACTATAAGTGCACCACATGTCTGCACATGTGAAAAACAGTTCAACTTTGCATTTAAAAATGTGCCAGAGTCCTGTATGGTTACTTTCACTCGCTGGTAGGGTTGGATTTTTACAAGAATTGGGGGCCATTGGAACTTTTTTTTTTTTTTTGTTCCAAAAAGGTGCCCAATGCAGGATTCGTTCGCGGGTCTTAGTGGTCGAAAACCAACGATTTAGACCACCCTTCTACGACCCCATTCTAGTAAAATAAATGTATTTAACGTGAAATGGACGACTTACAATACAATAAAAAGATAGAGAAAAGTTATCTATCTAGCCATACTATCACTAAATCTACATCAAATCTAGCATGTGGAAATGTTTGGAAGAAAAAAATGGCCACGTGAGACAGGTAGAATTGTAGAATGCCATAAATTCCAGCCCCTCCTCAACACCTAAATTTATGGATGACAGCTATGAGAACAGTCTTCTCGTAACTCGCCATTGCAATTAGGGACGTTTTAAAAATGGTCAAATAGAAAAAAAAAACGACCATATTTACCTTCCTCTGCAATAAATAATATTTGAATATGGATTTATTAATCTTTCGATGAAAAACGTATCATTAATTGCATATACACGTCATTTTGTAGATGTTTTATACCCCTTTTCAAACGTTAATTCACTATATATTTTTTTTTCTGATATTAACGATAAAGCACAATTTGGATTATAGATTTAGATACAAGAAAATAAGACCTATTCCAAAGAATTTAATCCAAATATTTGGATTAGGTCTTATTTTATTGTTTCTTATATTAACATTAATTTTAATAATATATTTACATATTTATATAAGTTGACATTTCGATAAAATTTCAAAAATTCTTTTAAAATTTCCTATTTTTACTTTTCCCCTTTTCCCCCCCAGGGTGATAAGTTTATTGGTCAAACTTTTTTTTTTTTTTCGTTTCTCACAGAGAAATACGTTTTTAAAAAAGATATTGACTATAGGAATGTTTACTTAAGTTATAAAATTTAGTCCTTATTTAATAAAAAATATATATAACCATTTTTCACTCTGAATATAATACAAGTATGATTACGTTTTTTTTTTCGTTGTTACTAACCTTTATTATAGAATATATTTATCTGTGAATTTTTAAAATATACTTTTTAATTTATCAAAATAATAAGTTTAGCTCATTTTATTAATTTAAAAATATACAATATGACGTATAATAATAAATATATTTGATACAATTAAAATTTAAAGTCTTATAAGTGTAAAATGCGAAATATAAAAATTTAAAATACACATTTAAAAATATGTAAATATAAGAAAAAATTATAATAAATATATCAACGTTTGAGAAGTGGGAAAAACATCTACAAAATGACGTGTATTTACAATTAATGATACGTTCTTCATCTTAATAAATCCATATTCAAATTGTGATAAAATATTTTTGTATTTTTAAACTTTTTTCACAATTTTATCATGAATAGACACATTTAAAAATGAAAGCCTAAATAAAAAACCGCCAAAATAATATTTATGCTTATTATTTTTATATATATTCTATTTGTCAATAAAATTCAAAAGAATTTATTAATATATTTTGAGAGGTTTTCTTAACTTTATTAAACAAATACACTGTGCGTCAATTCATTTCCTTTGTTTAATTCCACTGAGAGCAGGAAGGCGCTATTTGTTAAACCAGCGAATTATTTTTCTCGAATAAATGTCAAGCATTTTTTTAAGGTAAACAGTCTTGTCCTCAAATATTTAACTTTTTTAATTAAAAAAAAAAAAAAAAAAAAGGCTTCGCTGTGTGATCTTTGAATTACTTTTCATGGTAAAGGAAATTTTTTTTTCTTTCTCTTTATATCTGTTTTTTTTTTTCTGAAATAAAAAAAAAGCTCGATATTTTCGACTTTAAAATGACTTTATAAAAAGTCTTCTTATTATTTTTTTGCCTTTTCTTTTTCTATCGTACAAATGGTTACTAGTAATTTGAGCTACTCAAAAGAGAAATGTTCCTTATAATTTTGACCATTTCTTGTCATTTTAACGATGTGCATAAAGAGTACATAAATTGCTATATTTCGTCTAAAGGGTTGATAAAGGAGGGTTAGAGGATGTGCTAGGGTTACCTGGGTGTTCTAAGGGTTGGTAAGGAGGGGGGATGATTTCCTGCCCCAGGGTCAAAGGCTCTATCTCCGGTCCTACTTTTTTTTTCTTTTCTTTTTTCTTCCAAGTCGATTCTCTATCTACCTTTACTACCAAGGTCAAAGCCTTCCTGTGAAGTTTCCGTTTCTTTTGTAATGTTGTCAGGAATCAGACGATTTTTTGATCATCCTTATTTTTTTTATTCTTGTGGAGCATGTTGCATACCATCAAATATTATCTTAAAATATAATATGTTTATATAATATATTTATAATCAATATATTCTGAACCTGCAACCCCAAAGCACATTATTGACTGTATTGACTCATCCATTGATGAGCTCTACTCTTCCCCGGCAGACACCATCAAAAGTCTCAAGCTTTACAAGCTTGATACCTTAATATGATTGAGTGGAGATAAGAAAGAAGAAGATAATCAATATGGGATATGAGGGTAGGTTCTTGAGAATTGTTCTACGATATAATTTGGTTCTTCCCTAGAAGTGATATATAAGAGGAGAATTTCAATAAGAACGTGGACCAATAATATTGTCAAAATTAGGAAAGACAAACTTCAGAATGACACGGCAATTTATTTAAGGCAAGAACAAAATCAACATTTATAAGATATAAGATAAGCAATGAGGGAAGCTTCCAGAGTAGCATAATATAAATATCAAATTTAATAATCTGTAGATAAAATATAATAAATACTTTGCTACAATATCAAGGACTGGAGTAGCTACATGATGCTGAAGAGGAAGAAGGTACAGAATGGAGGAGATTCCATATTTGCATAACCTACACCTGATAATAAGACTGATGTCCTCGCCAATGTGTAAATGAAAGAACCCTATTTGCATCGTTATATCTATAAGCACGAATTCCACTTCTAAATTACTCAAATGTATACCTTGAAGAACAAACATATATATATAACTTCTTCGTTTTAAATAAACATTGAATATTTACTTATATTTCCTTCAATTTACAAGGGTTGGTTATATATATTGTGAAAACTTGAATAGATTTTTTCACAAAATAACATTAATCTTAAAAGTGATACTAGTTACTTTTTAACATAACCATGTTTATTTCTCGATATATAGTTTGATATTTTTCATTTATAAGATAATTTTTGTAGGCTCCAAAAGAACCTGGGTTAACCAAATAATCAATAAAAGCTGTCCCATTCAAATCTCTATTATAGCAAGTGGAGCCTGATTCAATGAAATCTAATAATAGAGGTCTCTTCAAACCTAACAAAGGTAAATCCTTGAAAGGAGATATGTATATAGAAATTATATCCTAACGCTATAATAGCATAGGTTCGCGTCCCGGTCGTAGCACTATTTTTTCACCCGTCTCTCTCTTATCTTCACTGACCTGGGGAATTTAACCTTTTTTTTTAACAACCTTGGTGGCGTGCGGCACCTTGGTACTATGCTACATGCATTGCGGTATGTCTGCTTGCTACATTCATTTTTGGGCTCGAAAATCATACACTTTAGTTAGTAGCCCGTAAAACCATATTATCTCTCTGTAAATAGAAAATAATTTGAATATTGAAAGAAGTTTTATAAAAAGTGAGAATGTTGGTTAGTAAAAAAGACAATTAATATTTTTATAACTAATCTAAGTAGGAGAGATTTAATTAAGGGAGACATTGAGAGAGATATTGGCTAAAAAATCTTTAAAAGTGTGTCATGTAAAATTTCATCCTTTTACCCATTTCTTCATTCCTATCTTTCTGATAGACGACGTATGCTATTCCTGAGGGTTAGCCGTTCTTGGCAGATTGTGATGTTTCTAGAGCAAGGACATCGTGTTTCCCGGCAAAGATAACAAGAGAACACGTCACGTCCTGATTTCCTCCTCCCTTTGCTTGATCCTCAAGCTACGAACTCTAGAGGATAGTTGTCGTGTTGGTAGGTTTCTAGGATGTCCTTTTCTGAGAACACCAATTTTGAAGATATAACAAGCCAGTTATATAACAGCACTCTATCTTATCTATTTTAAATATGATAAAGATCATCTTTCCTCCATCATTTTCCTACATTTTTGATAGCTCAGCACTAAAATAAATGAGAGAAAAGTTTATATAAGAACTACGTATATTTGTGTTAAGAATTTGAAACACATTTCTTGAAGGCATTCGGAAAATGTTTCAAACATTCAAAAGTATTCCTTCTCTTCAGCATATGATAACACCAATCCGTTATGTAAATAATATGTAAATATGTTAGCAGCCATTCTACAGTGTAGAAAGGGAAGTCAACAACTAATCAAAGCGGGCGCCCATTAAGCGATGGCTATATTTGGAAGAATTACCGCTAACCAACCCATCGATTTAGCCCCTTTCTCAGAGGGAAATGTGAGCCCTTCCTCCACGTCATTAGAAAGTCTTCCATTTGGCTTGCCGATTAACTCTTAGAAGAAATGTGTTAACGAAGCTATCCTTTATAGGTTCCTTGTTGTAATTGATGATTTTTCTTTTCGTCTTCCAATTTTTGACGTATAAGGTAATTGAGGTTACCTCTTTGTAGTGTGTTGATGACTTTGGACTTATTCCTTTGATTAAATAGACAGCTCTTTATTATATAGTATTCTGACGGATCTTTTGAGTTAATTAGTGATCCACTGTGGTATATTTATCTTAAATTAAACATCGCAAATTGAACGTAAGATTTCGATCAAAATGGGTCATCTTCAGATATCTCGTACAAATCTGAGATATATATTTTTAAATAAAAAGGCATATATTGGATCAAAATATCATTTATTTTACCAATATATCAGTTGGCTGAACGCCAACCTATATCAAGGTATTATAGGTATATAGTTATAATACCTTGATAAAGGTTGGCGTTCGGCCAACTGAAATATTGGTAAAATAAATGATATTTTGATCCAATATATGCCTTTTTATTTAAAGATTTATTTGTGGATTGCTCTATTTTCAAATCTGATAATGTCTGCAGAAAGGAAACTTACCTTAAGAGCTAAAGACAATATTAGCGGTATATACTAAAATAAAGATACTTTGCTGTATATAATCCCCGTTTATACAAGAATGGTTCGTTGTTATTTGTAAATTAATGAGTTAAATGTATTCAGTTCTCAGCATACAACTCATCCATCCAGTGAGTGTGTATTCTTAGAGATGTTTTACCCTTCGGTTCAAACAGACCAGAGTAAATCCGCAGCTAGGTCTGTAGCCAGATTTGTATCAGGAAAGATCCGGATCGAAGTTCACGGTGTCGTAGTGCTTGCTGGGATGTGGAAGGAAAACATCAGACTTTATAGAACTTATACAACAACAAAAAGCTTTATTAAGATCTTTTAGTCTTATACAGATTCTCCAAGCAGAAATGTAGGATACATGCAGGGGAAAAAAGTAATAGTACCTTAATGGCAATATGATATTTATATACAGGAAAAATTATATAAAGACAATCAAGCTAATATATACAACTTATACAAGTGTATACTGTGTGTGACTTGTATACTCTTTATGTAGTTCGTAGTATATCTCCAACTTATTCTTCTAGGGTAGATTTTAGCTAAGTTCAGCGAGTTCTCTTCAATGAGGTCTTTAGTACACTTTCTGCAATATCAGCGAATATATTCTTAAAGAGAGTGTTGTTAAAATTTTGATCCCCCTTCTTAACTAATAAACCATTGGCGTATTTTTCATAAGGTAATTCTTTCTAGAGTTTTTCGTTGGTGTGTGTGTGTGTTTATCTTAAAGGCATACACACTTACGCGCTTTGCGAATTTGATATTATAATAAGTTACCTAATTTTAGCATTACTTATTCAGCTTTGGGATTTTTTTAACGTTTCAATTGTCACAGGAATAATTCGAAAACTTACTGATTTAGATTTTAAAAATACATTACAGAATTGATATTATTTTTCTATACAAATAAAACACTTTACTTTCAAATTAATATAATTGAAAACAAAACAGAAAAAAAACTCTTAAAAACACCTTTTGGAGATTTAGCAATAGAACTTTACAATTTCTACAGATCAATTGTAAATAGATTCATACGCAAAAGAGGTAGTGAGGAAAGTTTAAGAACAGATGTGTAAATAAATCCCTTTTCAAAAAAAGCTCACGTACACATGGGAAAAAGGAGAAAAAAAACTATTATTTTGTTGCTGTATGGCGAATCCATACAGGGTAATGGTCCCTAATAAAAGCCTTATGTTGTTGTTGTTGAAAACAAAACAAGGTACAAATGTGTAGTTGATTATTTCAAGTAGTGATATACTCATTTAAGTAACATTTTCCCAATAAGTATATAAACGGAGGGGGAAGTTGCCCCATCGTCCTCTCCTCAAGTTTGAGAAAGTCGTGTTGCCTCACTGTTTTCGTTTCAACACTTGCTCTGAAAAAAAAAAATTCCCGTTTAAAAAAAAAAAAGAACTACGTCATATTCTAGTGTTGTTTTGTGTTTGCTGCTTGGTTTGTCTGTCACGTAATTGTTTCTGATTGGTCGATCTACCAAACATGACGTCAACGTCTTGTTGATTACGTTCTTTCACCTCTTCTCTGATTGTCGGAGTTGTGATGGAAGTAATCTTGTCGGTTTTATAAAGTGGTATAAACTCTTATAATTATTTGAAAATATAGCTCTATATATAATCAAAGACAATTCTGGTAGCGCCTATTACTTCATCATTATTATTATTTCTTTTAAAAAATAGACACTTCGGCCAGTTAAAGTTATATTTTCTCAACGTTTCAACAAAAATCTTTTGTCTTCGTCAGGAAAAATAAAGCATTTGGAAAGAACAATTTTTAACGCCTTGAAAAAGAGTTTTATTTATTGCTCCTGATGAAGACAAAATATTTTTGTTGAAACGTTAAAAATATAAAACTTTAACTGGCCGAAGTGTCTATTTTTAAAAAGAAATATGAATACCGGCCAGGCAGCTTCTATCTTTACGACTATAATTATTAATGGAAACGAATACAAGCTGAGCTTTCGGGAAACCAAGCCACCTTAATCCATACTGGTCTTTTCCAAAAATCGGTGTCTTTGAAGTAATTGTTTCTTCATAAAAAAAAAAAGTGTCCATTCGATTCCGGGTCGTCGAAATTCGACGGTCTGTACCACCACCAACCAAACCTCTATAAAAGATGTATGTAACAGCAGCAACCTCCACGACTTGGCTCTACGTCCTCGGTGAACCAGTGCGTGACCCTCGTGCGGGTCACGTGGCATCTAGGACATGCGTAGGTTTGTTGAATGATGAGGAGAAACTGGTCGTCCTGGTAGTGTCGGTCCATTGAGAACTTATGTGGATATTAAGGCCTTTTAGTCTTATACAGATTCTCCGAGTATAGAAATAAAGGGTACATACAGGAATAATAGTACCAGTAATAAGCCTAGTCTTATACAGATTCTCTCTGAGTAGAAATGTAGGGTACATCCAGGAATAACAGTAATAATACCAGTAATATAAGCATTGTTATTATTATTCGTTTTTTCAAGCTAATCACATTTTATGGTAATATGAAATTTATATACAGGAAAACTTAATTAAGCCAATCAAGCTAATAAATAGATTAAAACATAACAAATACACACAAAAGAATCAATATTTCTAATTTCTTTAACACACTCATATATGAGAAAAATAGGAAAAAGGAGGAAAATCAGGTGGTGATATTAAAAATTATATAGGCATATCCTGACCGCTCACATGAACATTTTTAGATAGCATAGCGCCATCTAGTGGAATAAATATTAACTAAACGTTGATTTAGGTTATTACATATATTATGATGTATAGCGCGCCATCTGTTATGAACAGCGGTATGGTAGATTAAACTGGCAAAACCGCTGGGAGGGTTCACCACTGATGAGCCAGGCCCTCCCTTTAATTTTTCCATTGCAGTAAGGTCAGTAGAAATTGTTTAATTTTCAAAAGAATCATACGCGTCTATAATAGTGTCGAATATTACATATATAACTTTTTTTTTTTTAAACAAGATGAACTAGCGCACATATATATGAAAAATGAAACTATTTATAAAGCGACCGTTTTATATTAAAATAAAACTGTTTATACTGTCCTTACTGTAATGATTAATGCACGCTTGTACCACGCTGTGGAGGGCCAACAGTATAAAACGCGTACGTGGTTAGCTTTACTTGATTAATCAAGAAAGGGTATTTGACCAATTCTGTAATAATTTAAAATCGACGATTGGTTGATATTTATCCCGACAGATGGCGCAAGCAACTTTTAGTTGCACGATCATGAGATGTCATTTTCATTTTTTTTGCTTATCTCTAGTACACGTGGTACAGACCATGATAATCATGGTGGGTAGAAGGCGACTGCTTTTACTGTAAGTGCACCACATCTTTTTCTTAATTCATACAAGACATAGAAGGCTTCACGATTTTGTGTGTCATCCTTGAGAAGGGGCCTTGCTAAACTTCTCTGTATTGTCCAATTTTAGTATATGTACCGTAGAACAAGCGTATACAAGACAGAGAGAGAAAGAGAATTGTTCGGCAACTGACCTGTTTGCTCCGGACAATTTGAAATCCTTCCTCACATCCAACCAATGCATTATGATGATGAAATGAAGTATAGAGAAAGTTTTCTTTGTTGTTACCCCCGTAGAGATTGTATGCAAATTCCCACTGGCCTTGAAATGACGAAATTATTCCTTCTCTCGGTTTCATATTTACATATACACGCACTCTGTATTTCTTTATATGCTTTTCAACTCGGACAAATATTACCGCTTCATTTGTTCATAAATCAAACGAATGATCAACATTCTGTAAGGTGCTTTGTGTGAAACATACACTAATGGACAAAACTTAAGAAAGTGGAAAGTATTTTATGTCGCAGGTCATCTGTTTTTTCTTTTGAAGGAGACAGAGGCAATTTTATTCACACTTGGTTATCTAGTGTGTCTTCAATAAAGGTGACTGTGTATCAAATATCTTTCATAGTTATTGTCTGAATCCTGAATACACGATAAAAGGTACAACTTCCTTAAGTTTTGTTTATGAGTGTATATATAGAAATTTTGACGATAGGATTATGATTTGTAGAAGGCAAGGCTTCCTTTCTTGCCAAAACATACACAAAATTTGCCTCATCTATTAACCATCTCTGCATTAAGAGAGATGAACTTTTTAAAAAAGCCTCCTTTTATCGGATAAAACATATCAATCATAATTCGATTTGTGAAAACAGAATAAATATGATATATATATATTTGTAGTGTGTAAAAAAAAAAAGATTCGTTACGTGTTGCTAAGAATGGAGGTAAAATTCTATTTCGGAACACATTCCAACGCACAATTTGGATTTTTTTTTTTTTTACCTACGGAGATTTTAAGGGATTTTTCCAAACTCACAAAGAATGGAGATTTCCAGAGAAGCGTTCCTTTAATTTGGTATTCTGGCTGAGAAAGACGCACGTGCTTACTTGAAGGCTTAAAACCTCTCTTTCTATGTAACAACACTCTTAGTAAGTTCAGCAAATTGGAAACACATGTGTGAAGTACTGGATGGACTTTATTATGATGATGCCTCTTCGTAAATAACTCTTCTATTTGTCATTACATTCTACTCTCTTTCTTTATTTGATTCTCTTCGTTTATCATGAAGCTAGCCTGACCGACATTCATAGTTCTTAGACACTTCGGCCACAGTAAATCTTTTTTATTCTCTCAACGTTTAAACAAAAATCTTTTAATTTTACACAAATAAATTTACTGGCAATGCGTTTCTTTTAAATATCATCAAATATTATCTCTACAGACCTTACTGCAATGATATGAGTTATTGAATGAGAGGGCTTGACTCATCAGTAGTGAACCCTCTCAGCGGTTTCGCCAAATTAATCTCTAGACCGCTCTACTATTGTATTGGATTGGTTTAGAATATACCCTGTATTTTCTATGGAAGGTAGCTTATTCAATAACTCATATCATTGCAGTAAGGTCTGTAGAGATAATATTTGATGATATTTAAAAGAAACGCATTGCCAGTAAATTTATTTGTGTAAAATTTCAACGATAGATGGTAATTAAAAATCTTTTGTCAGGCGACAAGAGAAGAGCTAACCACGTACGCGTTTGGGATTGTTGATCCTCATCAGCATGGTGCAAGCTGTACATTAAAAAACAACAACAACAAAAAACTAGTCTTTCAGGCATCCTGAAAAATCACCAAACAGGTATTTAAGGCTATAAATGCGTGAGAACGCCAAACAATGTGAAAAAAGAGTACAAAAGTGAAATTGTCTATTTATTGTCATTAAATATAAATAAATATAGAGATGACACAACCCTCCGATGTATAAAGGTGAACTGTTTCTTATGAGCGATCTTGTATTCTTCCTAAAGAATCGCTTCATCTCGAATGATTGATGTTGTTCTTATTTCTTAAATTCTTTGCTCCATTGTTCTGTCTCCAGCGACCTCTTACCCTTTGACCTCCAATAACTATTACTGTTGTAGAAATCACAGCGCTGGTTGGATGGATTCCTATTATGCTAATAGTTACTGTGCACACTCTCTCTATATATAACCAATTATAATTGTGATGTTGTGATCCTTCACTGATATACAACAACAAAAAGCTTTATAAAGACCTTTCAATCTTATACAGATTCTCTCCGAGTAGAAATGTAGGGTACATGCATGAATAACAGTAATAATACCAGTAATAAGCATTGTTATTATTATTTTTTAAAAAGATAATCACATAAAGGTAATATGAAATTTATATACAGGAAGGCTTAATTAAGACAGACAAGATTAATCTGGGTAAATTGGAGGAAAAGAAATTTCTTACACCTGGATTTACCCCGGAGTCTCATCGAGGAAAAAAAAAGTAGAAGCTATAATCATATATTTAATATTAATAGTGAAATTTATATATACACAAGAAAAAAACTAATTAAAACAACTGAGTTCATAAACAGATTGGACTGGGTAAAATCCGAGGGGAAAAAAAAGATACAAAATATATACGTAAATAATTATTTAAGATCCTTATAAAGGATTATAATCCTTTACTGTATGTGTGATATATAACTGCCAAGTCTCTGATAGAGACTGCGGTTATCAGGATGTTATAGAATATATGGTAATTATAGATTTGTCTGTTGAATAATCTCTTCCATTGATTCCTCAGGTTATTATCGGCGGTGTTGATCTTGGACGGGATTGCTGGCCCAGCGTCGTTACTTCCTCGCAGGAAAATGGTTCAACGCTTTTTCTTCAGTGGGATCGCTGGATACGTACGTTATTGGGCGGCTGTTGACTATGTTCTCAACTGACTTCAGGGCCGTTAGAAGCATCGTGTCCCTGGAGTGATTCTCGTTCAGGATAGAGTACAGGCACTTTTTTACTGACTCTATAAGCCGCTCCCAGGCTCCTCCAAAATGTGGCGCTGCGGATGGAATAAACCCCTCTCTCTCTCTCTGTTCTATTTAAAACTGTCTGAATGACCCCTCAAAGCATAGGAATCTTATTTTAACCTATACAAGATCCCCCCCTCTCTTTCCATTTTGCATCAAGTACTTTTATATTCGTTGTCCTCCTCCTCTAAATCCTTTGTAGATTCGCAAGCTTTTAACAGGTAGCATTTTTGCACCGTCCTGGTTTCATGTCAACAATTACGATTGGTCTATATCAAGATTGTAAGCGAGACCCCAGAACGAGTAATCATAAATTTATTTTAACAAGGAAAGTATTTCACTAGATCTTAAAAAAGAGAGAATATGGTTTTAAGGGCTACTAACCAAAGTATATGATTTTCGAACCCAAAAATGGATGTAGCAAGCAGACAAGCCGCAATGCACTATAGCAAAGTACCAAGGTGCTATACGCCACCAAGGTTGTTCAAAAGAGGTTAGAATTCCCTGGCCAAGGAAGAAAAAGTAAGAAACAAATAAAGAATTAAAAAGAACTGAGAGATATATAAACAAAATACAGTTAAGCCTGTCTATAGCGCCCCCTCTTGAGACTCACCAAAATAGGGTGCTATAGAGAGAGGGTGCTATAGACAGGTCACTTTAAATGTAAATCGCAGCGTACTACGTATTTAAAATCGGGCGCTATAGAGAGAGAGAGGCGTTATTTAGAGGGGGCGCTATAGACAAGTTTAACTGTATTTACAAATAAAACGCTGACGTGGCGTCACGTCACTGATGATGATTCACCGAGTAGAGACCA
Organism: Cordylochernes scorpioides; assembly: GCA_030710605.1. Taxonomy (NCBI): domain Eukaryota; kingdom Metazoa; phylum Arthropoda; class Arachnida; order Pseudoscorpiones; family Chernetidae; genus Cordylochernes; species Cordylochernes scorpioides. The sequence continues at coordinate 28,959,341 of CP092881.1, read as the reverse complement.
CCACAGATATCTACAATCGCTCAGTTACATCTGTCAAAGGAAAGGTCTACCAACACATGAGCTAACCTAGCAACGTCCCCGCAATCATCACTTATCTCTATCGCGACTTTATCACCACATCACCTATTACAATCTTTTCCTTGTCCTTCTGGCGCAAACCACCGGCTGTCGCACGTGGTTCTTACTCCATACTCAGAATTCTTTCCGTTTTTTTTTACTATTTTTTTTTTTATTCTAACCAAAGAAGAATGAACAAAATATAAATGATAATGGTAGCATGGTATGGTACTTTATAAATCTGCTTAGAGGATTGAATGATTGATTCATTTTACCTTCGTTCAGTTAGAAAATTGTAAGATTATCGCAAAAAAGTTAAATCTCCAATTATGTTGATATGATTGGGCTAGAAAACATACAGTTTGGTTAGTAGCCCGTAAAACCATATTCTCTATGTTGATATATCTTTAATCAGACAGAAAAGATATTATCTGATATTTCTTAATTTCTAAGAAGTTTGTTGTAATTTCATCAAGATATCGTTTTCTTATGTCATACTTAGAGAGATAAGTGGATAGTATCTGAACGTCCATTATGGTCCACGTAGAATATGATACGTTGGCTCGGCTAACCGCCATAAGCTTGCAGATTGCTCTAAGATGTGCCATGATAGTCGATATTCTATCTGAAACAATATTTCCCACTTGTACATAGCTGCATAAAACTTCGTTATGTTACCTTATACTGAGGTCTCTTCCTAAGACAATTTGGATAGAAATCAGGAAAACTATTAGCTAACCGCCATAAGCTTGCAGATTGCTCTAAGATGTGCCATGATAGTCGATATTCTTTCTGAAACAATATTTCCCACTTGTACATAATACTGCATAAAACTTCGATATGTGACCTTATACTGAGGTCTTATCCGAAGGCAATTTGGATAGAAATCAGGAAAACTATTATAGTACAAAATGTCGAAATCTTATGATTTTTTAAACCACATATAAGATTTGATTTAGGTTTTAATATTACTAAACACGTGTGTGGAAATGATAAAGTTAACAATAATATAAATTATATATATGTCAAGAGAGGGAATAATAACGTAGGACAATAATATTTTAAGAAATTTGGTAGTTTTTTTCTTGAATGTATCTCTTTTATATAAAACTTAAATCCTTTCACAATAAGTTTATTTTATATAATAAGTTGTGTTCGAAAGTATTTTTTAAATATATATTTACAATATTTATTGTAATTTCTCTTTATTTTTAATATAACTCTTACCACACAACCATATCACACTATTTTAAGAAAAAGGCATCTTCTTATCATGCAACTGAAAGTTGCTAATGGCTTGCGCCATCTATCGGAATAAATATCAACTATTCTAGTTGATTTTTAATTATTCCAGAATTGGCCAAATACCCATTCTTGATTAATCAAGAAAAATCATTGATGCCTTTTTCTTAATTTATGCACCTTATCCCAGTACAAGATTACATTTGTACTATTTTTTCATATCACACTAGTTTCTACTATAAGGTTATCCCAAAAGTTCGTATTTTTCTTATTACTTGGCAAATAATATTATTACGGCGAATACATAATATAATACATAATATAATTACTTTATACATTATACAAATTTTTAACGCTTTGCCAAATGTTTTAATTTTTGTTCGCTCTTGACGAGGACAAAATATTTTTGTCGAAACGTCAAGATAATAAAAAGATTTACTGGCTGAAGTATCTTTAATTTGAAGAACTATGAATGCCAGCCAGGCAGGCTCTATCTTTACGATAAAAATTAAGTGATTCCTTCAGCACACATTCTGCTGTCCTAAAAGCTTATGACCATAGTTTGCTTGAAAACCATTTCTAAGATTCCACTTTTCATTGCAGCATATAAAATCAGAATGATCCAATACAGTATTAGAGCTCTAAGAAGCGCTCTGGTAGATTAAATTGGTGAAACCTCATCTTTACGATAATACAAAGACATACATAACGACGAATAATATTTGGTATTTCAATTTTTTTTGCAAGTGTTTACGAACTTTTGGGACAACCTTGTAAAACAGGGTTCTCCGCGCTCCATATATCTATGTAAACTGGATGTCTCCCATCGCTCGAGTGTTGTAAGGTGGTTGGTGAAGGAAAGAAATAAACCAGGTGGCCCAAGTCCCGTTATATCACCCCGCTGTTACATAACATTACTGGTGTACAATTGTCCATTGTCATGTACTCACGTCCTGATTGCAGTCATCTTGAAATGTTAATTGTTCCCAATTCCCTCAACATTTCTTGTTAATATTTACTTTAACCTAATGTTATATGCATCATCATCAACAACAAAAAATAGCTTTTATTAAGGTATCTCGCTTTATGGAATGGTCCCAGATTCCATATAAAGAGAGATTTAAGAGATTTAAAAATATTTTATTGACATAGCTTTGAGGCATCCACAAGTCAATGGTAGTAGTATATAATAATCATAAAAAGGGGGATAAAATAAAAGAGGCATAAAGTAAAAGAGTAAAATATATACAGTTATGTACAGTCGAGGAGATTCCCCCAACGACGGAGAGTCCTCCTCCAGACAGTAAGGGGGTTTTCACGTTCTTCCCTCATCTCAAGGCTCAGAAAGAACCTGTGTATGGATGACTTGGCAGACGCGAGGATGGCGTCGTCATCCAGCCCTTGACCGAAGAGCCAGTAGCCCTGCAAGTCGGGTGGTTGCTATATGATGTTGAAGGCCTCCCGTATGAGGGGCCTGATGGAGCTGCAGGACCAATAGCGGTGGGCCAAATATAAAGAGAGAGAGAGACGATTAACAGAATCTTATTGACATCTTGTCAATACAAGGATAAAGTGCACAGTCCTCACTATTTAGTTAATGAAATTGAGTAATTTACAATGATGAATGATGGCTATATTATAAAAATTAGATGTATCTATTCACAATGGCTATGTACTTGTACATGGCACCACTGTTGCAGAGCTTAATGAAAGTTCGCCAGCGGGTATCCAGCAACACCACGCATTTCGCGATCTACGAAGAGAAAAAGAGAGAGAAACAATCATTTGCAAGAGAATCAACAAACAAACAAAGTTTTTAGCTATATACATTCTTGATGCATTAGCGCGCCATCTGTTATCATAATTCGAAACTATTATAGACGCGTATGATTCTTTTTTAAAATAAACAATTTCTACTGTCCTTACTGCAATGGAAAAATCAATGGGAGGGCCTGGCTCATCAGTGGTGAACCCTCCCAGCGGTTTCTCCAGTTTAATCTACCATACCGCTGTTATATTGCATTTTTGGAACTTTCTTCTATAGTGATACTGATGCTAGACTCTTGGAATGAGTATTTTATATGAACTATGGACATAAGCTTTGAGGACATTCTTGGCAGTGAAGCCTAACAATCATTGAATGTATTCCAATCATCTTCTGGTTTTCTTTCTTATATCTATTCTCAACTTTTTCTCTGAACCGTAGAACTAAGGGAGGGGGGTAGCCTGAAAGGCCCTACAGTAGCCAACGACTGTAAACTATGTAAATAAACTCATGTAAATTTTAAATCTGAAACAATAAACTCAATCCATGGTAAATGTGTTTTTGATTTATGCAGAAGGAGAACACAGCTGATATTCAGACCCGTGGGACCAGGCTATAAAAGCTGTTTGGGACTGTACCCATCCTTGGCATAGCTCCAAGTGTTGTAAAATATATGGCCGGCCACCTATTTTGGCGTTCATTCAATGTGTGAGAGACATCTAACTACTTTCCTTAAAAGCTTAAGCTGGCTAGTAACAAATCACTAATAAATTTGTGTGCACACTACTTCGGGAAGTACATTTTTAAACAATTGTTTTTCATTGCTGAAAAGGGTATTATGGTTATATAATAACTGAGTGTTAATATAGATACAGTGAATCGTTTTATCTTTCATCAACATTTTTTAATGCGAAATATTAGTCATCTATGTTCCTTTCATGTAATTATTTGTATGTTCTTACAAATATGATATGCTTGCATTCTATGCGCTCTTGTTTTTTCTCCAGGATTTTATTCTACATTTGTTTTGCAGAATCTAGAAAGCAGCCAAAGCTATCACGGATAGTGTGGCTCCGTGTTAAGGGCGGATAGCCTAAGCTATCACGGTTTGTGTGGCTCCGTGTTAAGGGCGGGCAGAACCTATGCTACCACGGTTTGTGTGGCTCCGTGTTAAGGGCGAATAGCCTAAGCTACCACGGATAGTGTGGCTCCGTGTTAAGGGCGAATAGCCTAAGCTACCACGGATAGTGTGGCGCCGTGTTAAGGGCGAATAGCCTAAGCTACCACGGATAGTGTGGCGCCGTGTTAAGGGCGAATAGCCTAAGCTACCACGGATAGTGTGGCGCCGTGTTAAGGAAGGATAGCCTATGCTACCACGGATAGTGTGGCTCCGTGTTAAGGGAGAATAACCTAAGCTACCACGGATAGTGTGGCTCCGTGTTAAGGGCGGGTAGCCAATACTACCACGGATAGTGTGACTCCGTGTTAAGGGCGGATAGCCAATACTACCACGGCTAAGTGTGGCTCCGTGTTAAGGGTGGGTAGCCAATACTACCACGGATAATGTGGCTCCGTGTTAAGGGCGGGCAGAGCCTAAGCTATCCGGGATAGTGTTAAGGAGGATATCCTATGCTACCACAGATAGAGAGGATCCTATATGAGGGGCAGGTTGGCTACCAGGGACAGTATGTAAGAGCGCTGCCCCAGCAACAATAAGCACCCGTATTTGACATGGGTGCGGTATCTCCATAGTAACGGCAGCTTCTGCCTTCAATAATGGATCTCTCCCTATCTCTTCTTTACAAACTGTAGAATGGCGGTCAATAGGCCTTGAGATCAAGTGACTTACATTTGATTAGCTTCATGGAAAATTGAATTTGCCTTCTTCTTAATCTTTTATAGAATGTCTTCCTATTTCTTGTTTTTTATACCGGTTGTCTGAAAGAGTTGGAGAAGTTGATCGGAAGATCTAGCTGTACAACTTATTTAGAAAGATATATATGCGTTCTTGCGTTTGAATATCGTTAGTGTGTTTATTTCCTCTAATTATTTTCGAATTAAAATGATTATATGTGTGTGTGAAGTGTGTAGGGAATTGACTATATAGTGTTAATTTGAGAATCGTTTGCTTTATTCCTTTTATAACATAATGTACGAATAACTAATAAATCTTCTAAGCTAGTAAGAACGTCACATATGATGATGATAACATAATCTGTGAATATATATTCGAACAATTTTTAACGCCTTGCTAAATGCTTTATTTTATTTATTCTAACGTAGACAAAAGATTTTTGTTGAAACGTTATTAAATAAGGCCGAAGTGTTCATTTTTTTAAAAAGAAAAACTCTGTGACAGTAATAAAAGTCAATGACTGTTACACCATCTTGTGTAACTTCTATGGCTTGATTTAGTTGTGCAGAAATGTAAAACAATCTCTTTATTAAAATAAAATATTTCAATAATATATTCTTAAATTTTATAAAATATGATTCTCTATATAAAAATCTCTAATTAAAAAGGCATATATTGGATCAAAATATCATTTATTTTACCAATATTTCAGTTGGCTGAACGCCAACCTTTATCAAGGTGTTATAACATTTTAAAGTGTAAATAAAATGTAAAATAAAAATCTCTACTCAAATATTTTGTGTTATATAAATACATGCACTTATTTACCTGTTATTTTATCAATGATAATAGGTTATAGAAAAATAAATTTATATTGAAAATTTATTGTAAAAATGGCTTACGTAACACTATAATATTTTATTAAGTTAAACAGTAAAGTTACAATTAATCAAAATATATCCAAAAATATTCCGATTATCGATCAATTTTACCGTCAACAGAAAATGTGTGTAATATTCAGTGATTCAGATGACACCATGGTTTGGCACTCCTGCCGAGAAGTCTGGCGGAGATACGGGATGATAAATTATGATAAGAGAGGAAAGCCGTCTACAGTCCACCGCTTTACCTTATGACGAAATCCTTTCTCTTCCTCATTCTTCAAACCATTTGAACCATACAACGAATTATCGTTATCTTAAAGGAAGTCACTTCGTTACTAGCTTTTGACAGCTTTAAATACGCTCTCGTTTTTCTTATTTGAAAATTGTTTAATTTGTCTAGAATTTTTATATATTGAAACTGATTCCAAGAAAATATTAAACAAACATTATATTTAAACGTTCTTCCCTGATTTATAATATTATAAAATAAATAATGCTTCTGACAAAAGTTAATACTTTTGCGGGTTATCACACAAAAATGGAAAAAGCTAGGGCCTAAAATAAATGTACCTTAATACACAGAAAAGCGTACACTCAAGAGTGCAACACCAACAACAAAAAGGTAATAAATAAGAACTAGCGATTTGTAAAATAAAATAAAAAGGTACTTAGCTTTATTGTAGTGTTGGTAGGGATCGGACCGGGGTTTCACAGGTATGCGAGGAGAAACACCAGACAAGCACACAGAGAACGCTTTAAGCGTCTCAACTTGAACACATACTTTCCGCATAACTGAGATTAAAACTGCTATGTTTGTCAAATAATTTGACACTTCTAGGGTTAAGTTTCTTGTTCAAATTTTTATTTTCAAGTGATAATCCTCTTGAAGGACTGACAAGTCCGAAAGCTTGAAAATAAAAATTTGAACAAGAAACTTAACCCTTGAAGCTTTATATATTTTAAAACATTATATTTATTGATTTACAAGACAGAGAACAAAATATAAAAGAGAAACTTATAAAATAGTAAACAAAGGAACTTTTTTCTCTTACGGTTAGCACCTATTTACCTATGATCTTACACACATACTCTGTGGGAATAATTAATTAATTAAAATATATATACAACAAAAATTCTATATACAAAGGTGTTGTAAGGAGGGTGTAATAGGTATGTGCGAACGATACACCCATCTCTTTTTCTTTTCTTTTTTTTATGCAGAAGACAATGCATTTTATTCTTTTTGCGTAACTGATTCATAAATAAAAATGTATCTTTTGATAATAAAAAGGCATATATTGAATTGAATAAAATGATTTATGCCTAATGTCAATATATGCCTTTTTATTATCTAAAGATTTAAATATGGATTGTTCTATTTTTACAGAACAAATAAAAATGAATACTCTTCCACACAATCCTAAATATGTCTAGGGTAGCCTAGTGGACATGGCATCTTCCCGGTAAGCGGAACACTGTGGGTTCGATTCCCATCCCTGGATACTTTTATTTTTCCGTTTATCATTACTCTTCACAATTCACCCTTTCATACCTCATCCAAAAGATTAGAAATAATCGTTATTTCTCCTTGAAATAAATTTTGATTTTTCGTTGAAAAGAAACACATGCAGGATAATATTTCAAATGTCGTTTTACACAATCCTATATATATTTTTACAAATAAAGTTAAAGAGCCTAAGAGAGAAATTGTATATTTTTTTAATAGAAATTAAAAATGTTTGTATAGAGAATCAAATATTCTTTTTAAGGAACCTAATTTGTTGTTGGTGAATAAAGAGATAATTGACATGTAAAAAAAGACTTATTGGTTTGATTGTGAAATAAATTGAAAACAGTCTGGATCGTTAATAACATTTGGCTGGGGCGGGAGGAACCTCACGAACAAAGGAAATTTAAAAAAAAACGGCCCCAGGGGAAGGGACAGATGTTTGAGAGGGAAAAACGTCTCTTCAGAAGATTCGTCAAGTGATTTTATTTACTAATCTACTACCCCCCACCTGCCGTACAGGTACAACTAAGTACGAATCCGAAATACTTTGTTGGATAAAAATTAAAATGAATACTCTTCCACACAATCCTAAATATGTCCAGGGTACCTAGTGGACATGGCATCTGCCCGGTAAGCGGAACACTGTGGGTTCGATTCCCATCCCTGGACACTTTATTTTTCCGTTTATCATTACTCTTCACAATTCACCCTTTCATACCTCATGTCGAAACGTCGAGATAATAATAAGATTTACTGGCCGAAGTATCTTTAATTTGAGTTTCTTTCTGGGTTAATTGGCCATTTAGAGCATGGTCTTCTCTCTAACCCTAAAGTCTCTATCTTTAATTTGAATAACTATGAATGCCGGCCAGGCAGCCTCTATCTTTACGATAAATATTAAGTGATTCCTTCAACACACATTCTGCTTTCCTAAAAGCTTATGTCCATAGTTTGCTTGAAAACTATTTCTAAGATTCCATCCTTCATTGCAGCATATATAAGCAGAATCATCCAATACAGTATTAGAGCTCTAAGAAGCGGTCTGGTAGATTAAATTGGCGACACCGCTGGGAGGGTTCACCACTAATGAGTCAAGTCCTCCCAATATTTTTCATCGCAGTAAGGACAATAGAAGTTTGTGTTATTTTTTAAAAGAAACATTCGTGCCTTAATGCTTCCATTTCTGATTCTCTTTATGGTCTCTATCTAAATGTAAAGTGTACACTCACCCCGTACTTTACTCGAAAATACTTCAGCATTCTTCAAAGCATGAAAATACAACTTGTCATGTTTTGGCATATAAAAATTATATAAGTAATTGTTGATTCCACCATTGTCGTGCCTAGGCTTTTTAAATGCGACATACCTAAGATCTTATTAAGTGTAACGATTTCAACTTTTAGTATCCTTTAGATATTTATGTAAATAATAAAAAATTCGTTTACCTGTAGGTTTGTGTGTCGTTTAATTGCTTAATTATACCAGATGGACCTGTGTTACCAATAAAAACCTAAATTTCTGTCAATACTATTAATTATTGTTTTTAAAGAAAAGGAACTACTTGCTCTCGATTGCTTGCTTATAAGTTTATGTTAAGCCCTTTCTTTCTCCTTATTTGATACTTTGTAAATAACATTGCTATGATTATTGTAACTATTAATGTTATTCCTGTGTATACCCCTTTCTATTTGGATAATCTGTATAAGACCAAAAGGTTTTAATAAAGATTTTTTTTTGTTATTGTACCAAGGGAAACGAAACTTGAAATTTCTTAAAAGGAATGCTAGAACAGGATAAAAAAATATAACTATATAGCTTCTTGTTAGGAAGATATATAGACTTCTAAGTCAGCTTCAGACTTAGAAATGACATCGATTTGACCAAATCAGCTATTCTTAATGATGCTAATGAAAAATAAAGGAGATATTTCAATAGGACCTTGAAGAAAAGCTTAGACTTTCGTGCTGAATTTCTTTGTCGCTTTGACCTCTCACGCAATTCTGAATGCCAAGTAGTTTACCGGGGAATGACTTGGATTGATGGGGGCAGAACAGCTATGCAATTTGAGGTAATGGAAAAATTCTTGCAAATGTCTTTTGTTTATGCATTTGGTTTAATATACGATGTAAAATGCATATCTCTGTAATGTGGGAAACCTGTTTAGCACATGTCAAATGTGATAAAGTGCTTGTCTATTGACTTGACATTCTACAATGATAATTCTTGAGATTTCAGGTGTTTCTTTAACTCATAAAGACAAAGCCTTATGTGCTCAATTCTTATATATAGGTATTTAAATACACAATAAAGCCGCTGCTCTGAGTCCATGAATTGACATGGACCCAGAACAGCAGCTTTACTCACCCAAGATAGAGGATATTTTGACTGCTGTGATAGAGATTCATGAAAACATCTGAGGTTCTTCATTGAACATCACAACAACAAATACACAGTTTTTTGATATTAAATAGTTTTATATGTACAATAATTATATAATTTAAGCTTATAAGGAGTAAGGCTTTTTAAACTTTTTGTGCCTTGGTTTGATTTATTCATTCTTTTTAAATAAAGGTGTAGTTGGTTTGGTCTAAATCGGCACTCGCCCAACAATCAGATCCATTGCTAAAATTCACATAGAAGAGAAGCATTTAAAAAAGTTTCCATGGCATCGACCATTCAATATCTAATAGTTTAATTTCAGCAGCTAAACGGTACCCTGGCACAATTAAAGTGCATGGCAGAAATATTTTTATATCTAAAGATTTCTTGCAGTGCAATTATTCTTTATCTTCCTATCCATCAGAATTACAGTGACCTGTACTACACCAACTATCCAAGAAAATAAGAGAACTATATCTTATTTATTTTGAAAATACTTTTTCCCCAGTAATGATGATTTCTTAGAATTTTTCTTCCACTCAAATATCACAGCGATCCACGGTCGTTGTCCCCATCTCTTATCCACATCAGAGCCTTTTTACGAAATGGAAGATTAGAGGATTCTGCTGGTTCTTCACCCCGATATATGGAATTGTGCAAAGTCATCTTCACTTCTCTTTCATCACACACACACATTTCACTTCTAATATTTTTTAAAATATTCAATTCTTAACAAGAAAAAAATGAGGTCAACTCAGATGGCAAACAACATCGTCGGGTATGCGACATCGCTGTTTAACGCATTAAACGTTAGTCTCTTCATTTACTCTTTTCATAATTCAAATCACTGATTCCTCAATAATTAATTACCTACATCTTTATGAGATACTCATCTAATTGTGCCTTGGTATATTTAAAACAAAATATACGTTTGTAATTGTGTATGTGCTGCTTATATTTCAATGCCAATATGCAATTAAGGAAATTAGGTATTGTCCTGACGACTTGCAAATGCAAACTGGCCATGATCAATTGGCCAAAAATTTTAGGGACCTCAAGTCAATATTAAGTTCATCTGTGATATATTTTTGGCTATTATGAAGCAAATATACTACACTCATAAACAAAACTTAAGGAAGTTGTACCTTTTAGCATGTACATCGGTATTCAGACAATAACTCAAAGATATTTTATACACAGTGACCTTTATTGAAGACACGAGATAACCATGTGTGAACAAATTTCATGTTACTTAAAAAAAAAAAAAAACAGACGACCGGTGTCTTTAAGTTTTGTCTGTGGGTGTAAGTGAACGACTTAAGAAAATTAACATCCTTGAATGCCGGGCTAAGTTTTTCCATACCAGGAAGCACATTGAACCTTCAACATGATCTACTAAGTCACTCTCTCTACCGCGTGCACATAAATATTTAATGCCAAGATCAATATCTGCTTTTAGTAAAGTAAAATATACGGTGGAGGTTGGAATTGATGTTTAAATATTTACAGAAGATCTGCTGCTGTCGTTACTGGCTTCCCGCACAGTTTGCACAGGCTTTAATTCGGGATCACTGCAAAACCCAAGTTTTTTTTATAGAATTAAAATTAAACTTTTAGAAATATAATTATCTATTATAATATCAGCCTTAATCGTCGGTTTTTATATAGGTATTTAATAATTAGGCATAGTTTGTATTTGTAATGATTCCATATGCAAATTTTATACTTAAAGAAAAAATGCAGCATATATGTAGATATGAAAAAAGAAAAAGGCATCTCCTTATCGTGCAACTGAAAGTTGCTGATGGCTGAGCGCCATCTATCGGAATAAATATCAACTATTCTCGTTGATTTTTTTATTCCATAATTGGCCAAATACCCATTCTTGATTAATCAAGAAAAGCTAACCACGGACGCGTTTCGGGCTGTTGGCCCTCATCAGCGTGGTGCAAGCTGTACCTCAAAGACCAAAAGAAATTGGTCATTAAGGCATCCTGAAAAATCATGAAACGGGTAGTTAAGGCCAGAATTGCGTGAGGACTCTACACAATGTGAAAAAATAGTACAAATGTAACATTGTACTGGGATAAGGTGCATAAATCATGAAAAAAGAAAAAGGCATCTCCTTATCGTGCAACTGAAAGTTGCTGATGGCTGAGCGCCATCTATCGGAATAAATATCAACTATTCTCGTTGATTTTTTTATTCCATAATTGGCCAAATACCCATTCTTGATTAATCAAGAAAAGCTAACCACGGACGCGTTTCGGGCTGTTGGCCCTCATCAGCGTGGTGCAAGCTGTACCTCAAAGACCAAAAGAAATTGGTCATTAAGGCATCCTGAAAAATCATGAAACGGGTAGTTAAGGCCAGAATTGCGTGAGGACTCTACACAATGTGAAAAAATAGTACAAATGTAACATGATGAGGGCCAACAGCCCGAAACGCGTCCGTGGTTAGCTTTTCTTGATTAATCAAGAATGGGTATTTGGCCAATTATGGAATAAAAAAATCAACGAGAATAGTTGATATTTATTCCGATAGATGGCGCTCAGCCATCAGCAACTTTCAGTTGCACGATAAGGAGATGCCTTTTTCTTTTTTCATGATTTATGCACCTTATCCCAGTACAATGTTACATTTGTACTATTTTTTCACATTGTGTAGAGTCCTCACGCAATTCTGGCCTTAACTACCCGTTTCATGATTTTTCAGGATGCCTTAATGACCAATTTCTTTTGGTCTTTGAGGTACAGCTTGCACCACGCTGATGAGGGCCAACAGCCCGAAACGCGTCCGTGGTTAGCTTTTCTTGATTAATCAAGAATGGGTATTTGGCCAATTATGGAATAAAAAAATCAACGAGAATAGTTGATATTTATTCCGATAGATGGCGCTCAGCCATCAGCAACTTTCAGTTGCACGATAAGGAGATGCCTTTTTCTTTTTTCATGATTTATGCACCTTATCCCAGTACAATGTTACATTTGTACTATTTTTTCAAATATGTAGATATGTATTAGTTTTCTGATAGAAAATAAAATATGTAAAATGATTGGATGTATATAGAGTGTAAGAGGAGAGCAAAAGTATCTTTTTTTATAGAAATAAATAGTTTATACCTTATAGTGTTCGTCAAGTGCTATTTTTGTTAGGTAGAGAACACAACACCTCTTTAAATACTATTTATTCTAAGAAATTGTTATTGTTTCGAAAATGCGTAGCGCGTTTGTCTTTTACTGCTCTAAGACAAACATAGGGTATTGCCGATCAATTTCTGAACTATAAGCAATATCGGCATGAAATAGTATGTAAATTTCCAAAAAACGTCCCTAATTTTTATATATTAAAAAATATAGATTGTTCATATATAGGTATAGAATATAAAGATGCGGAAAGATAATATTCATGTAGCAAACGTTATTATTACGGGTTATCACACAAAAAGCAATAAACTAGGGCCTACCGTAAGAGTAACTTAATACACAGAAAAACGTACACTCAAGAGTACAACACCAACAACAAAAAGGAGATAAATAAAGAAAACTCACAATTTGTTAAATAAAATAAAAACAGTACTTTTATTTGCAGCGTTGATAAGAGCGGAACAGGGTTACACAGGTATGCGAGGAGATCACCAGACGAGCACACAGAGAACGCTTTAAGCGTCTCCACTCAAACACCACTCCACGACTCCTCGCATTCCGTTTCAATCCTCTTTTATCTACAAACATGGCCACATTTGTCCAATGAGAAGGCATGGGAGATCAGTTCACTTAACTTATTCTTCCCGCATAACTGAGAAGATTAAAACTGCTATGTTTGTCAAATAATTTGACACATGTACCAAAGGATCATTAATTAGATATCAGAACGATGCACTCTTCATCATCTTAGTAAAAAAACTTTACTAGTGATGATAAATCTTATATCATCCTGTAGAGGGTTTTCAGGGCTTTCAGCCAATATATTATATGGAATATGGGATTCCATAATGTTGTTGCTGGACGACAAAACCGTGAAACACAGCGTGACCACGTGGCCGGTTTACGCGGCGCTTACCTAGTGATGATAAAGATTTGTGTTGATTTTTTTAGAATATAATAAAGTTGACAATGGTTTCTGAATAAGGTCCATTATAACTGTAGCGATATTTGATCAATTTTACACACTATTGCGTTAGTTTTCTTTGAGAATAATAAAAGTGAAAATGGTTGCTAAGTATCTTCTTACCTCCTTTGGTACATATATAGATATATATGATGTCCGTTTTATTCGTTCGCTGATTAGTTCTATACTATCATGTGACCTTAATCAGCCAATCATCGTTAAGTTCATTAGTCAATTAGTGTGTAATGTTTCTTTAGCTCAGTAGTAAGAATGGTTCCATTATAATATACATCGCGCGACACATATTTAGGTTTAATCATCATTCAAAAAAATTTCATTTGCATATGCGCAACACGATAATGTTCCAATTAGAATGTATATATGCAAATAAGTGAAAAACTACCAACAAACTTACCAAGGACTCTCTAGCTACCTGTCTTTATTTTAGTGAATCTAGCGAATCTATAAAAAGAAGAAGAATGGGAGGGGTTCGTCTCCACCCCCTGGATCAATGTGACAGATGGCACTTCCTCGTGCCGTGTTTACATAAGTCACATCACGTGATCATCCACTGACCAATCGCGAACGAGGAAAGGTTATTAATGTAATAATAACTTTGTGCTAATAGGTATTCCTTCAGTTTTTCTCCTAATACTGCTATTCATTATCTGGAGTCACGAAACTGCTGTTTTTATTCCTTTTCTTAAACCCTATTTTCCTTGTCTGTTACAAGTTAATCTTTTCTTTTACGCTGCGGTGGCCTACATTGAAGAATGACCATGTGGGTTGTTGATGATGGATATCTTGTTAGTTATTTCAACCCGTCACACACACAGCACCTACACATATTGACATCGTGCTCTTACCAATTAGAATCATCTTAATTATTTCTTATGTTATTTTTGCCTATTGCAATGACGTCATATAACTTATTAGGGAAAAATAACACAAATTCGAACTTGTTTTATGATAGTTTGAAAAAATGCTACTATACCTTCAATATTTATACGCATTTGTTTCCTCTTTAGTAACATCTTGAATGTTTTTTAGAGGTCTATATAGGAATAATAAACACAAGATAGGTGTATGCTCTCATTAAAATTTTACTCGTTTTAAAAAAAATTCTGATAATTTTCCAACTAAATTATTAGGGAATAATATTGAACTTTTGTGAGTATTTATATGAGGATTATTCTTCATGGAAACATTCTGGAAACTAAATAATAAACTAGAAAACATCGAATTCAACAATAAGCATTCAAATATCAATTACCTGATTGGAAAAGGCAAACGACAAAACACCACAATATATCTTAATTAATAATCTTATCATTTATAATACTAACTATCTTATACACTTTCAATTCGAAATTATCCAAGATATATTTTCTTACTTAATGAAAATTACATATAATCAGTATTTGTAAAAAATATTCTATATTTATCATATATAATGTTAACTAAACAATGCGCGCTTCTGTGAAAAAAAAAAAAAAAAGATATTTGACCCCGATACCTTGAAGAAAAAAGATACAATCAATACTCCGATGGGGCATTTTAAACCTTCCAGGCGCCTCTTGGAAAATTTCACGAATTTTCAGAACTCTTTCACCAACACTTTTAAATCTTTTTTAATTTTCCCTTTACCATCTCCTCTTCAATCTTTTTTTTTTTTCCCGCCTTTTTTTTTTTTTTCCGCCCACAAGATTGATCCCTTTGACTTGGAAGTGGTGTCTGAAATTGATAGATTAAAGAATGGCCTTCTTTCTTTTGTATTTGGAAGCTCAGTTTAAGCGTGAAATATACAAATGTATATTTTATTCCAAACGATTTAACATTTTTTAAAAATAAATATTCTCATTTTGAAAAAAAAAAAAAAAAAATCTTATAAGACAAATCATTCTTTTTCTCTATAACACTAGAAAAACGAGAGGCCACATCATTTCACTACGTGTTATCATTATTTTTAAAATGCTTATGAAATATATCAAGTGGAAACATTTTCTTTAGCAAATTTATGGTAGATACTTAGCTTTAAAAAATGATTCTTTTGAATAAGTACAAATGTATTGTTTTAGATCATTAATATAACTTGTGATTTTTGTGATTAATTACTTTTAATTATACGATATGCAATTAAGTATAACAAATCAGTTTTAATGCCTCTTGCATGTTCGTTCTATAATCAATTCTTCTTGATTGGAACATGTTGCCATATCATTAGTCAACTTCTATCTACCTTATTGTTACTTTAAAAATATAAGGTTGTCCCAAAAATTCGTAAACATATTATGATTTATTATGATGCATTAGCGCACCATCTGTTATGAAAATTCAAAACTATTATAGACGCGTATGACAGTAGAAATTGTTTTATTTTTAAAAGAATCATACGTGTCTATAATAGTTTCGAATTTTCATATTATGATTTATATTTTGCAAGTGTTTACGAACTTTTGTGATAATCTTGGTAAAATTATAACAAAATTCTTATATAAGAATGATTTAATCTCTGATGTTTTCTATATCAAGGATGGCCAATCAGCATGTGGGCCAAGTTTCAGAATTACAAGGTTGTCCAAAAAGTTCGTAAACCCTTGCAAAATATAACTCATAATATGTTTCAAACATGGTGAATTTATAACAGGAGCTCACTTTCAGTTCTTCACAATTTTCTAGAAAACCATTTTTTATTCGTTTCAACTAAGCTTCCATTACCACAAGTACCCATGTAGAAGGGTTGTTATGTAAAAATAAACAGCTGTGCCCCAAACAATATAATACACAAGATATTAAATAAATTCTGTAAAAGCAAAGGCAAACAAGATAGGTGCATTATATAAAGGCTATTAAAGTATTTGTGAAGCTCTAAAATATTAAATAGTTATTCTTTAATCCACTACTATATCTTGTTTCACATTGGAGTGGTATCAAATATCTCGCGCTCCTTTAATAGTTTCTAGCTCTAACTTTAACCACCCACGTGATTTGCTCAGGTTCTACTGAGTGAAATCGGGCAATCGCCCAATGATTTTTCTTATTTTAAGCAATGCTATATATCACGATTGTATTATTCTTATAGTAATAGTATTAGTAACTAGAGAGGAATTTTCCCCTTAATACAAGGTTGTCCCAAAAGTTCGTAATTATGATTTATATTTTGCAACTATTTACGAACTTTTGGGACAACCTTGTAATTCTGAAATTTGGCCCACCTGCTGATTGGCCACCGTTGCTATAGAACATCAAAAATTAAATTATTCTTCTATCAGAATTCTATTATAATTTTATCAAGGTTACCAAATATTACCAAGGTTGTCCCAAAAGTTCGTAAACACTTGCAAAATATAAATCATAATATGTTTACGAACTTTTTGGGATACCATATATATCGCCATGTGATTCATATGAAATTAAGCTGATATGGTACAATTTGGATTATAGATCCTAAGCACAAGGTAATAAGACCAAATCCAAATAAATAAATAGTGTACTACGTTTCAGTAAAAACGCTGTTACAGAAACCTCACATACTATTTATTAATTTGTATTTGGTGTTATTACCTTATGTGAAATTAAGTTGTTAAACAACGACCTGTATATGCCGATATCTGTGAGTTAAAAAATGTACATTTTGACATGGTTTTCATTCAAGGCTCCAGTTGTAAGTTGTTACATAACTGCAGGGAGACACGGAAACATGTGAAAAAAATAAATTAAAATGCCAGGAACGGAACCAGGTCGTTTACATAATCGCAAAGCCCCCTTCTTACATAATGTTCGCCACTTCCCCAAGTTCAAAACCCACGGATAGAATCTTTTCTGAAATGTGCATATTCTAAAGGCTCTAAAATATATCGGATAAGGGAAAAAGTAAAAATATATTTACATTAATACATAATAATGAGATGATAAATGTTCGCACGGAACTTTTATTAAGACAAATTCTCTCGAACAATATAAATTCACAAGTCTAAAGAGACAAAATAAAGAAAATATATTTACATATAAGAATAATGCATTGCATATAGAGAGAACAAGATATTTCGATAGTTAACATTGATTTTTATTTCGTTCTTTATATCTGCAGAAGCCTCATAAACTTAATAATATAGATGGATATTTCACCTAGCCACTTTGCCAGTGAAACACCTCTTTGGCAGATTGTGAAGGTTCCATTAGATCCCTTGTGGATTTCAGGGATAAAGTCTGTCCTGGGTTGAAGAGGGCCCGCCATTAGCCCGAAATCATGGTCTGTAGGTGGACTCTTCTCGGTTTACCAAACCTGGTGTTGTGGCTTTGTCGCCGACCAGAGGCCGCTAGTTTGCTGCGACGGTCAATAGATGGCGTCTGGTTTTGATGTTTATTTTGAAGGGAGAGATGACCTTTTTGTTTATAGACTTAATAATATGTAAAAGCAAAGGTTTTATCGAATTTTATAAATTACATACATCAAATCCTTCCTTTTTTAAGACATACATTTATACATGATTCATCACACAGAATCTGTAATGGGAAAGAGTAAAGTAAAAGCTAATTGCATTAAATAATAACAATTACATACAGTATTATATAAACAGGCATCTTTATTAAGACAATTAGTCGTGTATATGAGAATCTTTAGGATATTTTTGGTTAAAATTGCTTAAATTCGTAGTATACCGTCAGTAATTTCCAATCAGAAGACACGTGTTCTGTATTTCGCTGAGGAACACTTCACGGTTTAGTTTGGTCGTCAACCTTACGCTCTCTTTTCATCAGTTTTATTTTACCGTCATGCACCGTGGTAATCACACACACATACAGCTTTATTAAGAACACCGGTCTTATACAGATTCCCCCCGCAGAGAGAGAAGAAGGAAGCATAGATGGAGCTCCTATACTCTAGGTAGCATAGAACCCAACAACAGCTTCCAGGTCCGACTCCCCGTGACAATCAACAACACGCAACTCCCCGGTAGACTTCTTGTTTAGGAATGGCAGCGCTGTCATTGTTTAATACCAAAGTCCGCGGGCGTTGCTGAGGTTGTTTACATTTCCCAGCTTCCTCATCCGCCAGTCGTTAGGTGACACCAAATTTCTAGACTTCTCGAATGTCTTATATGGTCGTCTCATCATCTCTTGAGAGGAGACTTCATATTTTAACTTTATGGAAGGTAGGGGAGTCTTCATCCATTGATGCTACCAGTTGTAGAAATTGCACGCCTTTGTCGATTTAATTGTCCTGATGAAGCGCTAACAGGTGTTAAAGTTTGTCGTTTCGAGTGTAGTAGTAGTAATAATACCTTTGTAATCGTCCTACGTTTTTTTAACGTATATTGTTCTATTTATGTACCAAAAGCGGTACCTCTTTCTTCAACAATGCATATCACCTCAGTATTTATACTTTTTTAATTATTCTATTGTATACATAATTATACAAAGTCATGGAATAGTAATCACCTGTTTATTTTCATATTTGCTATTCTCTTTTCATAGCACTCTACACAAAATTAAATAGGTTTTATAACAAAGATGAAGCTGTGCCACTTTTGGCTATCTAGTCAATAGGGAATGTGCAAATAAAAAAAAATGGTCGTCCTTGATACTTAAATTGACAAACAAAAAGCAGTGTTATGTGTGTATGCAGTGAATTTATCATTTTTAAACCGTTAATCACATACACAAAAAGCTTTTATTAAAACATATAATATATTTTTTAAACAATTACGAAAATTGTATGTGTGTGTGTGTGTGAAAAAGGGGGAGGTTTGAACGTAAGAAATCAGAACGACACCTGTCTAGACGAGTGGATGGATAGCTAGCGATGGTTTAGAATGTTGACTTAGCTTCCAGGCCATTGTGGCTTTCCAAACAAAGTTTCGTTATTTGACCAAGTGCCAAGCACAAAGGGAATATTCTTCCGTTATCAATCTATTGTGAACTTGAGGCAAAGGCCATCATTTGGATAGGAGACAAAATATTTATCACTGTAAGCTATACGTTTTATAGTATGAGAAAGGGGCAAACATTTCCCATGGCAACACTAAAATTGTTTAAAATGATTCACCTTAGCAACCATTATAGATTTATACTCTTACCATTTACCTTAGTAACCATTGTAAATATATCTTCATTGCAAATAATTGTCCTTTTAGATTTCCCCTATAGTGTAACCATTGTAAATACCTATTCATTGCAAAATTTTGCCCCTTTTGGATTTTCTCTAGTAATCATTGTAAATATCTCTTCATTGTAAAATTTTGCCCCTTTTAGATTTTCCCTAGTAACCATTGTAAATATCTCTTCATTGCAAAGGATTGTCCCTTTTAGATTTTCCCTAGTGTAACCATTGTAAATACTTATTCCTTTCAAAATTTTGCCCCTTATATATCTTCCTAGTAACCATTGAAAATATATATTAATTTCAAAGGATTGTTCCTCCCAAATTTTCCCTAGTAACCAATTATAAACATCTCCTTATTTCGAAATATTGATCCTTCTCGATTTCCACTATCAATCATTGTTAATATCTCTTCATTTCAAAGGATTTCTCCTTCCAAAAAATTCCCTATCACACACACAACCATTGTAAATATCTCTTTATTTCAAAGGATTTCTCCTTCTAGATTTCCCTTAGTGACCATTGTAAATACATCTTCATTTGAGAAGTTGGCTCATCAAACTCGAAAAAAAAAAAACCAGTAAGAATAGTTATGAAAAATGGCATCTCCTTATCGTGCAACTGAAAGTTGCTGATGGCTTGCACCATCTATCGGAATAAATATCAACTATTCTCGTTGATTTTTAATTATTCCACAATTGGCCAAATGCCCATTCTTGATTAATCAAGAAAGCTAACCACGGATGCGTTTCGGGCTGTTGGCCCTCGTCAGCGTGGTGCAAGCTGTACCTCAACGACCAAAAAACTGGCCATTCAGGTATAGAATAGGTTTCTATAAGAGTTTGAAAATCATATCGTTATCTCGCAACCATTGTGACGATACCTATGATAGTAGATATGTAAGTCTCTTTTTGTTCTCTATTTGATATTGAAAAATATATTGTCCACATCGAAACACCATTTAGCTATTCGTTGACATGGCATTTTTAAAAAATCAAAACTCTGCATTTTAAATTGATTAAAATAATCACAATGATCATTTTTTGGCCGATTGCTTGAAGAATTTTTCAAGACTTTTCTTGACTTTTGTTCAGATAGCCCTGTTCTCTCTCTCTATTTAAGCCGAGAAAGTACAATTTCTTAAAAAGCATTAATAAAAATTAGATTATTTATTACGGGGGTTTGTGGAAGAGTGGTATGAACGAGGATTTTCGATAGACCAGGATCGAATCCCAGCATTGGGCACTTCTTTTTTTTTTTCCGAATAAAAATTGTTATAAAGGCGTCTGATTTTTCCAAAAGCCCAACCCTACCAATGTGTGCAAGTAACTTAACGGTCACATTTATAAACGAGAAAGTCGATCTGTTATCAACACGTGTAAACCAGTGATGCGCATTTACAGTACAAGCACTCACTAACTACCCACCATGAAAATCATGTATTCCATCCACCATGTGTACTAGGGATAAGTTGTTGTCGTGTCCAATGAAGAGCCTCAGATGTCCCCGTGCATCTCTATCACAGCAGTCGCAATGTCCTCTATCTTGGAAAATGGGTGCCGTTGCCATGTTAGTCACCTTGGACCATAATTTGGTCAATATTCCAAGAGTCCAGTAGGGACTGGTGTGGTTGTACTTCTCCCCACACCCATAACATCTAAGGATAAGTAAAAATATATATTCCAGATATATGTCCTTTGTTACTATTATTCTTAATTTATAAATTTAATTGATAACTACAAATATAAAATGTGTTTCTTTTTTATATCTCTACAGACCTTACTGCAATGATAAAGTTAATGAATAAGAAGGCTTGTCTCATGAGTCGTGAACTCTCAGCGGTTTCAATAAATTAATCTCCAGACAGCTCTACCATTGCAACAACAACAAGAAGCTTTGTTAAGACCTTATAATCTTATACGTATTCTCCAAGCACAGAAATGTAGGGTACATACAGGAATAACAGCAATAACAACAACAAAAGTCCTTGTTAAGACCCTTTGGTCTTATACAGCTTCTCCAGGTAGAAGAAGGTATATACAGGAATAGTTACAATAATCACCAATGTTATAACCGCTCTACTATTGGATTGGTTTTCTTGGTTCACCGTTAATGTGCCAAACCCTCTCATTCAATAACTTTTATCATTATAGTAAGGTCTATAGAGATAAAAAGAAACACATTGCCTAAAAATTAATTGTTACAGATTTTATTCTTAATACAACAGTCTTTAAGATATACCTTTTTAGTTTAAAAATGAATCATTTCTTGGTAGTTGAAATATTGTTAATTGTAAACACCTTATTATATCTATGTATTGCTTCACTACATTTAACATTCAATAAAATAAGAAAAAAGTAGAAGAAAAACTAAAATTTATTCTTCTTGAATATTAATTGTGATGTCGATTTTTTTCATCTCAAAATGATTCTACAAGGTCAGTCGTGCTGATGCTTTTTTGCTCAATCGTACACCTCACCACAGCCGACCTTCATCAGGAGAACCAATCATATCGCCTGTATCAAACCATTAAAAAAACAATACTTTAAGATTTTAAAGATAGATAAACATATTTTTCTGCTAAAAAGTTTCAGTCGTTCTCTAGCATTCATGTAAAAATGCTATATATAACGCTTTTCTGAAAATATGTTTCCTTTAACTTTTTTTTTTCTTTCGCAAAGAATCATTCAGTATTTCGTATATATTAATTCAAACAGTAATAGACGAACGAGAAGTGCTCCTCAGTGAAATAGGCCTTGAGGGACTCTCTTTGGAGCTCCTGTTGAATGAGGTGGTGAGAAACAGAGCTGGAGCTTTTGCGTTGTTCAAATTCTGGAAGACGGCTGAAGAGAAGAGGAGGCTATATACATAATCTAATTGATGTAAATAATTATATGCAAATAATCTATGTCAGGATTAAAATGACGAATCCTGTATGGGACTTTGATTCCAGTAAAAGGCTTGTTGCTGCTGTTGTATATAGTCACAGTGTAGAAAATACTATACTATACCTACTACATATAGGTTTCTCTCTGTATTCTTAGTTATCTTCTCTTCAATTACTCTGTAAACTGGCGAATCCTATATAGGACGAGAGGTCCTCAATAAAGGCTTTTTGTTGTTGTTGTTGTAATTCAAACAGTAATTGAGAAAAAGGAAGATTTCCGTTTTATGATTTTTCTGGATGTCTGAATGACCAATTGTTTGGTCGTTGAGGTACAGCTTGCATCACGCTGATGAGGGCCAACAGCCCGAAAACGCGTACGTGGTTAGCTTTTCTTGATTAATCAAGAATGGGTATTTGGCCAATTTTGGAATAATTAAAAAATCAACGAATAGTTCATAATTTTTCCGACAGATCACGCAAGCCATCAGCAACTTTTAGTCACACAATCAGGAGATGATTTTTCTTCTCAATGTATCCACCTGATCCCAGTACAATTTCATTTTTGTACTATTTTTTCATAAGTAATTGTTTATTTAACGAATTTATGGAATTATATTTAGTTTAATTACAGTTTGGTACATATACTTTTTTTTACGCGTAAAGAAAGTATACATATACACCTATCCCCCGATTTACACGGTACTTGTTATACACGTTTTCGCTTTTACACGGTTTTCCAAATAAGTTTTTTATTATTATTATCGCACTATACTAAATGCTACTGTGATTGAACACATGCGCTGTGTACACATCACACGAGGAATCCCGAGCTTATATGCTGACTACATATTTTAACCTGTCAATGCATTTTATTTCTGTGTACACCTATCCCCCGATTTACACGTTTTTCTCAGGAACGTATCTACCGTGTAAATCGGGGGATAGGTGTATATATTTTTAAAATCATGATCTATGCACAAAAAGGTTATCTTACAAAATGGCATTCACTTCAGTCATTATATAAAGATCACCATGGCCAATTAAAATGACTTCTTGGATTTCGACGTATTTGGCTCCCCCACATGTTGCGTGCCATGGCATCATAATGGCTGAGAAATTGTCTAGGGAGGCCTTGACTTGTGTTACCTTAGCTAAGATTACAGTTGACTCATCATTCTTCTCTGGTGGCTGACTGACTGACTCATCAGTGTTCTCTTCATCTAAATCATCATAACTGGTTGCATCGGCATGTCGCATCATCTTTAATATCATCAGTTATCTATATATATAAAATTGAATGTCTGTCTGTTTGTCTGTACTCTATAGATTCAAAAACCATACATCCAATCGCCGTGAAATTTTGGGATATTATTAGGTATATCACCGGGAAGGTTTTTGAAAAATAATTTCATGAATATCTTGAATATCCTTAGAGTTATTTGCAGATTTGTAGATTTAACTCGCAAGCAGCGCCCCCATTGTGACGATGATAACAAGTTTTCTTATCACTAAGTTTGTTATCTTAAATATTATTTATCAAAAGTAAGATTATCTCAGGATGACACGGCAATGTGACACGGGAAAAAATGTTCACTAGATAAAACTATGATTTTCTAATGTAGAAAATTAGGAAAGACAAAATTCAGGATGACACGGCACACAGGGACCGGGAAAAAAATGTTCACTTTATCGAGATATTCAAATTTACGAGTTTCAAATTATCAAAATATATATATTTTTTTTTTAAATAAGTTTTTAGAGAATTGTTTTAACAAATGTTCGCTAGACAAACCTTTACTCGGGTAAAACCTCGGGCGAAGCCGGGTACGTCCGCTAGTATCTATTAAAACATTTCAGATAATTTTTAATTAAAAAGGCATATATTGGATCAAAATAACATTTATTTTACTAATATTTCAGTTGGCTGAACGCCAACCTTTATCAAGGTATTATAACATTTTAATGTGTGTCAACAACAAACTCAGCGCCACATAATTTTTTAAACTTAATTCTATTGACGTTAGTTAGTTGTTGACACACTTTAAAATGTTATAATACCTTGATAAAGGTTGGCGTTCAGCCAACTGAAATATTGGTAAAATAAATTATATTTTGATCCAATATATGCCTGTTTAATTAAAGATTTATTTATGGATTGCTCTATTTTCAAAACGATATCAGATAATTTGAATCAATTCTTTCTTATCTTGAAGATAGAGGTTGTTGCCTGGCCGATATTTCTTTAAAAAATGACATTTCGGCCAGTTAAAATTTTATTATCTCAACGTTTCAACAAAAATCTTTTGTCTTCAGGAGAAATAAAAATCTCTTGACAAAGACAAAAGATTTTTGTTGAAACGTTGAGAGAATAAGACTTTGGCCGAAGTGTCTATTTTTTTAAGAAATAATTCTTTCTTTTTTTTTTTTTAGTAGATATAGAATATTTGACAAGAAATATAAAATTATTATTATTTGTATGGCGTTAATTCAATAACCCAGAAGTCGCCAATTATCCTATTTTGTTGTTCTTCAGACCTAAGTTCTTGTTGTTATTTTATATACAAGGCAAATGGAGAGGTCCAATTCATGAGATGTCGACAAACACGTTTATTATTTCGTTAAACATTCTCCTTAAATGTTGGGAATATCAAATTGTGTGAAAAAAGTTAACTATATTCATTATTTCATCAATTTAAGAGAGAGAAGTTATGGCTACAGAGAATATTTCACAAATAGAAAGCAAAAATGCTGTTGCGATTGCTAAAATGATTAGAAAATGCATACATTGTAAATTTTTTTCAACGTTGCAAAAAATGTCTTATCGTCCCCCCCATATCAGAGAGAGAATTTTTTAAATAAATATATTTGACCAATATTCGTTTTGAATTTAAAAACAGACGTAACACCAACAACAAGCACATATCATTGAGGTTTTAAATAAATTATTTATTTATTTTTATACATAATATTAAATAAATAAAAATATGCTCTCGCTCACCATTTTTAAAGCCGTGAATTGACAGACACCATGATAGTTATGTTATAGGTAAAGAAAAAAACATGTTCACCTGTCTCTATCCGTTCAAACCTTTGACACCCAATGAGTGAAGATTTACCCAATCTATAGAGAATGGATATTGCAACGTGTTTCCTATAATTCCGGTTAGCCTTTAGAACATGTTTAAGCGTTCGAATTTAAAAATGTATTATTCGCTCTTCACAAACTTGTTTTTAAATGTCACTGAGGTATAATTATCTTTTTAAACCAGAATTTAAAAAATCTCCTTTTACACGTAATTTGTGTTCTTTTACCATTGTGTAGGAAGAGGATATGTCCCACATGAAGAATAATATCTATGATTCCAGTCAAAAAATAGTGTGCATACAAAAGTATAAAATATATTAATTAACAATAAGTAATGAGTAGTTGGAAAGATTTAAGAAAAAAAGCTTTACAGAAAATTTCTGTCCAAGGGCTCGAAAGGCGGGGAAAAGCAGTAAGATACCAGTTGCATATGGGGGACCTTGTGCAAATCCGTCTGTATTCAGCGGCCCCTGACAGGACCTGATTGCCAAACAATGGTGTTGACCCCCCTCAGGGCCCCACATTCCTCCCCCTGCCCCCACGCTGCAGCCTCTGCCTTCTTTTTTTTTTACTGCATGCTCCTTCCCTCGTCAGTGCTTAGTTCCACCAGTGCTTTTTGTGATATCCACATCGCATATGCGTTCTCTTTGCCTTTTTTGGTCTGTTGCAAGCTTCTTTACTCGTTGGGTTCAGTGCTTAGTACTAACTAGCAGTGCTTTTGTGATATCCACATCGTACTTGTGTTTTCATTGCTTTCTTTTAGTTTGTTGCAAGCTTCTTTACTCGTTGGGTTCAGTGCGTAGTACTAACTAGCAGTGCTTCTGTGATATCCACATCGTACTTATGTTCTCTTTGCTTTCTTTTAGTCTGTTGCAAGCTTCTTTACTCGTTGGATTCAGTGCGTAGTACTAACTAGCAGTGCTTCTGTGATATCCGCATCGTGTGTGTTGCAAGCTTCTTTACTCGTTGAATTCAGTGCTTAGTACTAACTAGCAGTGCTTCTGTGATATCCGCATCGTGTGTGTTGCAAGCTTCTTTACTCGTTGGATTCAGTGCGTAGTACTAACTAGCAGTGCTTCTGTGATATCCGCATCGTGTGTGTTGCAAGCTTCTTTACTCGTTGAATTCAGTGCTTAGTACTAACTAGCAGTGCTTCTGTGATATCCGCATCGTGTGTGTTGCAAGCTTCTTTACTCGTTGGATTCAATGCGTAGTACTAACTAGCAGTGCTTCTGTGATATCCGCATCGTGTGTGTTGCAAGCTTCTTTACTCGTTGAATTCAGTGCTTAGTACAAACTAACAGTGCTTTGTGTGTGTGTGATATCCACATCGTACTTATGTTCTCACTGCTTTCTTTTATTTTGCATGCTCCTTCACTCATCAGGTTCAGTACTTAGCAATAGCAGTACTTCTATAATATATTCACATCGTACTCTGGGTTCTTGCTGCCTGTTACTTATTTCGTAGTGCTTTTGTAAGTAGTAGCTTGTAGCAGCGTGTCTTTTTTATGATAAATCCTTCTTAATTGCAAAGTTTGCTACATGTTCGATCTCTCTCATATGTCTCGAGAGGTTGTTGTTATTATCTATAGTTATTCTAGCAATTTTACTTTGTACTCAATATCCGTTTGGCATGTTCCATTTCTTGTCGAGTAAGTAATTTGTAAGCAATATCTCGTAATCATTTTTTGGATCATCGCGTTAGGTTTTAATATCAAAATTTAAACTGAAAACACGGGAGGTGTGGGTGACAAGTTTTTATTATGTTAAATCAATTTAAAAACATTTCATGCTAACACAAAATATTTTAAAAGTATATATTTCTATTAGGGAAACACTAAGGATTTATCACAACGTTAAGTTAAAAAGAATGCCGTTGGATAGAACACGCTTTGATATGGCCATCATTCAAAATTTTATCACTACATCTATTCAATACAGTTAAGAAACGACTAATTTACACTCACAGATATGCCTTTATATTAACTTCCGAAGATCATTTGTTGGATGGAGTTGATTCAGAAAAAAATATAGCCCCATCAACCAATGATTTATTTAACTCTTGATGTTTCATTGACTTACCCCCCAGTGAATGCCCTCCTTCCCCTGAGGGAGAATGACAGAAAGCCACTGAAACTTCAGGAGTTAAATAAGTCATTGGTTAATGTGTGGCTATATTTTATATTAGCTTGTTATTCATAATCTAAAATATAGCCAGGTTTCATGGGAGATAGGTAGAAAAAGGTACACTAAAATCTATCTATAAGTGGCCACCATTCATTGGACTTAAGCAAAATGGCCGAGTAGTATGGCAGGTTATCATGACGGCATCAACCAATTCATCTTGAAATTTGAGTAGTATCGGAAGGTGTAAAACATTGTTGCTGAAGTTCAGCCACGATCTCCTGAATGAACAGCTGCCGCGAGGAATGAAGAATGATGCTCTAATGATAATCATTAACTCTCCCCAACGGCTGAAGACACCAGTTCCCGCGCCTTGTCCATAAATCATACCAAAGCAACTGTTCATCTTGCTCCAAAATTCATTTTTCTCATTGATTTTGTTCCTAACATCCTGTCAACCTTTGTGTCCTCCACCTACTTTGTTTACATTTACATGAATATCATTTTTATCATTAGTATATTCTAATAATAACATATATAGTTCGAATTCCATTCTATTTACTCTTGTATTTTGATTAGCTTGTCTAGATTGAATTTGCCTAATGTCATCAAATGGATTCCATGTAGCGTCTTCAGTTAATTTGTCACCAACTACAATATTCTTCGAAATTGTGGTGTCAAATAATGGTAATTCTGTTTATATACAGCGTGATATAAAGAATCCTCTATTGCTATAATTCTTTTTGTTTAGAAATTAATGAGCAATATAGGAGGAAAATGTCATAACTTATTAGTATTTACATGTTCTTGGTTATATTTGTTTTAGTTAATGACAATTTATATGGTGGTTGTGTCTTGTTCCTCCATGGAAAGAGGAGGTGCCATTGCCCCGTTAGTCAGCCACATTTCAAAGTTCCCTGTAGGCCTTCACAGTTACCGTAGCGGCTCAGGGCTCACGACACCGTAATTCGCCCTACAATTTATATCTATATAGACTGTAATCACGCACCATCTATACATAGGGAATGAGAGCATTAAAGCACGAATGTTTCTTTAACACATAAAACAAACTTATACTCTCCTTACTGTGATGAAAACATATTGAGAGAGCTTGAGATGGTTTCGCCAATTTAATCTACCAGACCGCTTCTTAGAGCTCTAATACTGTATTGGATCATTCTGCTTATATATGCTACACTGAAGGGTGGAATATAAGAAATGGTATTCAAGCAAACTATGGACATAAGCTTTTAGGATAGAATATGACTGTAGACTGTATAGCCTTACAGTTTGCCCGATAGGGCATCAATAATTATAAATTACAATATAGACAGTGGAGATATTTTTCACAATTATTTTAAAATCTCGTTACTATAGGAAAACTAACAACAATAACAAGTACAAATTATCAATTTTTAAAGTTAATCATAGTTACCTTTTGCGCATAATATGATAAGAAATTTTGTTTCTGTTGTAAATTTGACGCATAAAAAATGGCACAAAAACCAATCCATACAACAACTAAAGTATCAAGAGACTGTATGTGAGGTAAATTAAGAACAAAACGGAGTGTAAATAAGAAATTTTAGTGTGAAAAAAGCGGAATTTTCTACTTGGCGATGTAACAAAATATTTGGAAGAAACCGGCGCAGATAAGTTGGAATTATTTAGAAGTTTATCGAGCCTGGGAAAAAAATCGATGACATCAAGAATAAACATCGGGAGGTCAAATTCCTTGATATTTATTGTCAGATTTTCTTGTTTTTCTGCAAGTTCTGTTGCAAGTATATGTAACATAGTATTATTAAATTACTTATTTATTATAATACAGTCTTCTTCTTCTTTATTATCTCCACTCAATCATATTAGAGAATCAAGTTGTGACCCTTGATGGTGTCTGACAACCATCATGACTGAGTGAAGTAGAATGCGTCTGCCTTTGTCATTAAGACTGGGAGCACTACTCAGTGGCAGGCCGACTTAGCTAAAAAAAAAAATGGCCGCCTCTGACATGAGGAACCGACGCCATGGGCAGATGCTCCTAACATGGAGTACAAACGCTGCTCATCCTGTATCCCTGGATTAGGAGCCCTTACAGGGTACTATCAGCCGGGCCAGCTGAACCCAGGTTTTTTAGCGAGCTTGTTACTGCTCCCCCTCCTCCTTTTTCATCCGGGCTTGGGACCAGCAAAGGCGGAGTTTTATAATACAGTGAAAACTTATATTATGATGAATTAGCGCGCCATCTGTTATCAAAATTCTAAACTTAGTTTTTCCATTGCAGTAAGGGCAGTAGAAATTGTTTATTTTTAAAAAGAATCATACCCGTTTATAATAGTTTCGAATTTTGACAGTAAAAACTATTAAGGTAAAAATGCCACGGACTTCCAGGTATAATTTATTTTAAAAATTGTAATTCACTCTCTAGTTTTCAGGCAGGAAAGCCCTTCTACAGGAAATAACAAGAAAGACTATCCAGGTAGTTGGTGAAAATATATGTGCTCCAGAATCCAAGGTTGAACAAATGCATATACTTAGAATTACAAGTAATTCCTTTTTTTATTTTCTCGATTAAATCTTTTCAACAACCTTTATGATTTGCACCTATAAAGACATTGTATACTAGATATAGAAATTACGTTGTTTTTTTTAAGTCGTTCGTAATTTATTTTGATAAATAGTGATAAAGAAGTTTGGATATATGTGTGTTTATATGTTCACAAATCATGTATAACTTTTTTTCTTTATAACTTGGGGGTTATAGTAAAGATAGGGGCTGCCTGGCCGGCATTCATAGTTCTTCAAATTAAAGATACTTCGGCCAGTAAATCTATTTTATTATCTCGACGTTTCGGCAAAAATCTTTTGTCCTAGAATAATTTTAAACGCTTTGCCAAATGTTTTAATTTTGTTCGCTTCTGACGAGGACAAAAAAGTTTTGTCGAAACGTCGAGACAATAAAATAGATTTACTGACCGAAGTATCTTTAATTTGGGGGTTATAGTTACATTGTTAAACCAATATGTAAATAGGTGTTATATAACATCTCTCTAAAACCCACATAACAATGATATTTTAAAAACAATAACCAAAACGCTTCCAGTGTTAATCATCTCTTCATTGTTGATATTCTATACATAATATAATACATATATAGTAAACAAAGTTCGATGCTCAGGACAATGACAATTGAGAACAATTTCTCACCGAAGTTGCTTGTTTCCAACAAGAAAAATCTCTCTAAGGCTTGTCCTGCATGTGAATTAGGCCTTGTGGTCTATCACTCAACCTATGTGTACCATCCCAAATGGCCTTTTTGAACAAACGGATATTTTAATTTAAAAGTCGCGGTGTCTCTTTTTTATTTATATTTGAGAAAGGATTATCAAGGCACATTCTGAATGTTTTTTTTTTTTTTTTTTTAAAGATGTGCATAAGATCTAACAAAACATGGTATGAAATAACTTGTTCATAAGCCCGTGTCACGAATATATATCTGAATCTACTACTGAGTTTTGGAACATAACAGAGATTTTTGGAAATTTGAGAACAATTTCACCCAAGTTCCAACAAGAAAAATCTCTCTAACGCTTGTCTTGCATGTGAGTTAGGCCTTGTGGTCTATCACACAACTCTTAGGTGTACCATCCCAAATGGCCCTTTTGAACCAACGGATATTTTAATTTAAAAAAAAAAAAGGCACAGTTTTTGTCTATTTTTTAATTTATATTTGAGAAAGGATTATCAAGATATTCCGAATGTTTTAAAAAAAGTCGGGCATGATATAAGTTCGAATAACATGGTATGAAATAATTCATGTATAAGCCCGTATCGCAAATACATATCTGAATCTACTACTGAGTTTTGGAACATAACAGAGATTTTTGGAAAAATTGCAGGTTGGATTTATAAATGACATTAATGATTCACTTCAGCCTTTATTAGTCATTATTACCGACATTTTATCTACCCGTTATTGTCCATTTTAAAGAGAATTCTTGGTTTTTTTACCTTGAAAAGTATGACAGCGGGTTGCAGTAACATCTGACATAAAGGCAAAAAAAGTTGAAGTGAATCATTCACATTATATAGAGAGGATAACAAAGTTAAACAGGTAAATCTCTAATATTCCAATTAAGTGAAGATCGTTCCAATTTCGAGGGAAAGATTTCAGGAGAGATGCAATCCAATGTTCGGTAGAAACAAAGAATGATGGAACAAATTGGTCTGTATGTAAATTGGGTGCAGGGATGATTCCACAATTCTACGCCTTTCATTCAATCTTTCCTTTCTCTTCTTTTTTGACATGACAGTTGACCTCTTCGTCCTAAATACACACCTTCTTTGCCCCATCAGGTATATAATGTCTGATTCAGTGAGAAATTTTCACGCGATAATTTTGTTTAAGTGGATATAATTTTTAGGACGGATCTTATAGAGATAACCCAGATTCCTTTGGAGCAAATAACACCACACAACGGGTCTTCTTTACTATCATCATCACGTGAAATTTAAAATATTGGGAGATTCATTTATCATTAGTCTTCTAAACTTCAACTAATTGGCCATTAATACATGGTCTTCTAGTCCTATCAAGAGGAAGTTTATCATTAGTGAAACTAACTGGTTTGTCATTCATGACACATAAGTTGACTTTGCAGAAACATACTGGAAATTCTTTGTAAATGTTCTTCAGCGAATCTGACTCGGAGGTAGAAGTTATTTACCCCCGATTATTAATATCTCAACCGAACAAAGGAGCCTTATATAAGTAGTAAATTAAAATTATTGATCTTGGCGTTATCTATTAATTTTTCACACACACCCCCTTCCTTTATAACTAAACCATTACCGACACCCTCTCGAAAAGATCCACAAATCAATTTTGGAAAGAGAGAAAACCAGTTTTTTTCCATTAATCATTCGCTTCTCATTAAAAAAGTTATTATCTGTTCATCCACCCGCGCCGTTAGGGCCATTTCAAGTGAAGAACGAACAAAGAAACCTTTGCTGCCTTCGTAGATACCAGACACAGTTCCACCAGTGTTTTCTCCGTTACGTTTATCATTGAAACCTTCGTATTTTTTCTCTCTCTCTCTCGTTCCTAAAGACTTCCTTAAAGGTTCAAACCGGATTCCAAGGTTGTACGTAAGGCCGAGTGACGTGTCTATCTCTATTCTGCGCCTCTTCAATCCTCTTGTACCATTACTTGAGGGTAATAAACCGTTGTATAGACAAGGTGACTATACACCGAATGTATCTAGCATAAACTAATTTAATTTATTTGTTTTACTATTCTATAACAATCGTAATGAGAATTTATCTTTTTTTTCTCTCTCTCTCTCTCTCTTATCGCGTGTCCCCCATCATGTAAAATATAGTAAATAGTATAGTGTGTAAAGACGTGTTTTTTGAAGGTAATAAGACTAATGTGTAGACATTGTATGACATTTGTTATGGATATTATGTCTACTAGGTGGAGTGCTGATCTGATAACGTTAGGAATCATTATTACTACTGATGTATCATTCCTAATTTACATATGGCCATGACTGTCTTTTAATGTTCAACATTACAAGTTGTGTCTTTTTTTTACTAGATAAGTATTTATGTTTAGTAAAAATCCATACAATATGGGTAAGTAAAGGTTGGACTCTATGTGTATCCTGCACATATCCTTCAGTGATAACGCAAATCATTTCCAAGAAGTACAATTTCCAAAGTATAGTTGACACCTGTCAACTATGATATAGCTGTAGTTTCCCTGTAGAATATTATGCTGGAATACATCTTCTACAATATTGAAGGACAGTTGTAATCTCCGTTTTTTGTTTTAACTTCTGAGCTTAAATTGAGTTTGTGTCTATTTGCTTTTTCACTCGTACACTTCTTACTATAACAAAAATACAACTTTAATTGTCTTCTACGGGTCTTTCAGAAGAGCTTGGTTAATAAACTACTGTATGAATTATCACTATAATCTAGTTTACAGATATTCTATAACTGTAAACTCAATATTTCAAAGTATTTATGGAAGTGGGCCAAAGGTTCCCCGTATTGAGTGAACAGGACCTTGCCTGCCCTCTAGCGGCCGCTTCAAATGTCGCCGTTCCGATCGTTAGCTGTCCTCTTGTGAGCTCATTTTGATCGCTTATTACAGAGGCGTGATGTTGAATACTCCAAGCTCTTTGTCACTTTCACCATAGAGGAACTATATGCAATAAAAACAAAAAGCTTTATTAAGACCTTTTAGTCTTATACAGATTCTCTGATCAGAAATTAAGGCTGGAGGAACTATATGCCTCTAGAAACATGATATAATATGGTTAGTCATCGTCTACTATACATTTTAGATTTTAAGCAATTTTATATGGTTGCCCTAAAAGTTCATGTTTTTCTTGAACGTAGTTTTTCTTATTACTTGGTGAATAATATTATTTCAGCGAAACCTAATAATACATAATACAATTACTTTATACATAATACAAAGACATTATACATAACTGCGAATAATATTGGCATTTCAATTTTTTTGCAAATGTTTACGAACTTTTGGGACAACCTTGTATACTGACCCCTAACGCAATAAGAGATTAATGATACTGTGTATACACTCTCTGCAATTATATACTTTCGGGGAGGATTTCCCAGCGACGAAGAGTCTTCCTCCAGATAATCACTTTATTAAATCCCCTTACCTCAAGGATCAGGATAACTTTTAGATAGAGGAGGTTGACAAGAGAACGTAGTTGATGTCGTCATCTCAGCCCTTGCTGAAGAGCCCATCCCTGCAAGTCGGATGGCCGCTGCAAGGGGTGTCTTTAGCGCCCATATTGATGTCTACAGAAAGGACACTTACCTCAAACGCTAAAGACGATTAGCAGTATATTCTAAAATAAATATACTTTGGTGTACGTAATCCCCGTTTTTACAAGAATGGTTCGTTGTTATTTGTATAGTGATGAGTTAAATGTATTCAGTTCTCAGTATACAACTCATCCATCCCGTGAGTGTATTCTAACGCCCATTATAGACGCTCTATTTAGGCACTGAACTATGTTTCTAATCTCCCAAATATATAGATCCACATTAAATAAATCTAATATCTATCCGGGAATAAGTTTCTTTATCAGTTTTTATTAACTTTTGCTTTTGCGGGCTTATCATCCTTTCGGCAGGGGAGTTACACAATAACTATTTTTATTTTGTTAGTGTTTTATTATACCGTCGAAGAACTGATATCCCCAAGAAAGCTTTAGTTAATAAAAGTTTATAGAGAAACTTATTTCCGGATGGATATCTTAGATTCATTTTTAATTAAGCACAGGGAATTAATATCAAATATAGTCACCCATTTTCCTTATGTGAATCTATCTCCTATTATAGAAGAATGGAGAATATGCTAGTTCTAATCGCCTAATATAGACAAACAGGATCTGTGTGATCTTCAATTGTACTTAGTACTAAATAAAATATCTATTTTTCAAAAGCTTTTACAAGCTTGAAACCCTGATATAATTGAGTGGAGATAAGAAAGAAGAAGACTAAATAAAAGCTTTTAAAAATACGGGAACATGTGCTTCTTTGTGATGTGCGATAAAGACTGATTTGATAGCCTTGTATTGTATATAGCCTTGTTCCTCTAAAAGTAAATAATGGGCGATAGGGACACGGAGAATGCTTGTCAATTCTTATAGATGACAAGTGGAGTATCTGGCAGGTTGTTTCTGTAAGAGCTTATGTTTAGTTTGATTGGCCACAGCGACATTCTAAGTATCTCCTCAACACCTCTCAGAATACCAAAGTACTAGATTGAGATGCACTCACTTCCAGAGCATGTGTAAGAAAGAAACGGAGAAGGTCGCAGATTTGAATATTCCCATTGCTCTATTCCTTCCTTTGTTGAGAAGATCGCTTATTTTCCTCTATGGTAACCTCAATTCTCGGCCTTCCTTTACGAATTCTTCCCGCTCACATTCCACACTTTCTTTCTGAAACACATGTGCATTCTTTCTTACACATCGTTGCCCACACTGAGAGATTTTTAACTTTCCATCCGAGCGAACTAACTTAGTGAAAAATTAGTTTATTGTCCCATAAACTATCACCTTCCTCCTTTAACACTTACTTCTTCTCACTAAATATAACACATTCTTAACTTTGCTTTTCTTTTTTAATTAGAAAATTTTATTAACGAACATGCCACACTTAACATGCCACGATTAATTATATAATTATGTTAAACTATATTTTATACTAGCCGAATGACCCGGGCAACGCCCGTGTTTTACCCGATTGAATGTTTTGATTCAAATACTATTTGTTACAATTATAAATTGTGGTCATGTGGCCTAGTGGTCATGGCATCTGCCCGGTAAGCGGAAGGTCGTGGGTTCGATTCCCATCCCTTGACACTTTTTTTATTTTATCCATTCTGACCAAAATCTATCCGTGAACTTCACACAGCGAACTTCACACAGACAGAATAAGGCAATTATATAAGTAGATATATTTTATATTATACTTCTCTCTCTCTCCACAAGACAATCATCCTAAATTGAACACAATATCAACCAATACCTTTATATTAAGACCTTTAGGCTTTTTCTCCTGGAAGATACAGAAAAAAAAAAGAGAGTGAAAAAAAAAAAAAAAAAAGAAGAAATTCGAATTTACAAATTTATAGGGAAATATGCACATACAGAGCTCTATAATTATTTTTTTGATATATATAGGATACACATATAGGTATGTGTGTGGTCAATAGATCAATACCTTTATTAAGACCTATAGTCTTGTATATAGATTCTCCTGAAAGATACAGAAAAAGAAGTAAACATAGAGGTTGCCTGGCCGGCATTCATAGTACTTAAAATTAAAGATACTTCGGCCAGTAAGTGTTTTTATTATTATGTAATTTTTAATGCCTTGCCAAATGTTTTAATTTTTGCTTACTCCTGACGAGGACAACGATTTTTGTCGAAACATCGAGATAATAAAAACATTTACTGGATGAAGTATCTAAAATTTTTAAGAAAATTAACATAGACCCAGAAAAGCAACTTTACATACCCAAGAGGACATACGACTACTGTAATAGAGATGTATGGAGACATGTGAGACTCTTCATTGGGACACGACAACAACAAAAGAAAATATCCTTGAGTTAAATTACAAATTCTCGTGAAACACTTCCAATCGCAAAATGTAAAACACTAAAGAATGCATACAGTACGAATAATAAAAAAAGAAGAAATAATCAAGTATATATATAAAGTTATTACCACTTCTATCTCCAAGTTGATAATGGTGTATCTTAAATAATTAGGTTCAAGATGACAAAGCGAAACTAAGGAATGAAACACTTCCAATCGAGGTATGTAAAACACTAAAGAATGCCTGCAATACGAATAAAAAAAGAACCAAGTATATATATAGAGAATTATTACCACATCTATCTCCAAGTAGGTAATGGTATATCTTAGATAATTAGGTTCAAGATGACAAAGCGAAACTAAAGTTGGCAATCTTACGTCAAAGAACGCAACCCTTAGAAGACATCATACAAATATGATGGCTAGACTGGCGAAATCGCTTGGTGTTTCGCCACTGGCAGGCCCCTTACCAATTATTTCCCATCTCTGTAAAGACATTTGGAAATTATTTGATTAATTGTGGTTTCTTACATAGAGATTTAATACTATAAATGAATAATTAAATGTATACTCTCTAACCCAATATGTTGAAGAAGGGATGTTGGTAGCGAAGTTCCTAATAGTCTAATTGTTGTTTGTAAGGCCAGAGTTGGTAATGAATAAAGACGACCTCGCTCTCTAATTCAGTATAACCTCTATCCTCTCTAGCTTCGTTGAGCTCATTTGGAAGAAATATATACTCTTATTATAGACTAAGGAAAAATATATTTCCCACTTTCATAGGTTTCTCCGTCTTGTAACCCCAAGGAGAATCCTCTGTAAGACCTGTGTGTCTAAATGGCTTTTGTGTGTGTGTGTGTGTGTGTGACTAAGGAAAAAGTCAATCCTCTAAAAACAGAGATAGCTTCAAAACAAAACGTTCTCTATGAAAATTCACAAATTCGAGACAATCAATGTTCCAGCACACAAGTGTGTAAGATTGGCTATATCTAAAAAAATGGAGATTGGTTAATCATTAATAGCAACAGTGGATAAATTTAGTAAAACAAAGAAATCTACGGTTTGTTGCTCTATCTGTAGGAATAAATACTGTTACGACGATAAGGCTTCGACATTGCCGTGGTGATAAGCAGGGGCAGTTCAACCACAGGTGTTCATCCTCAAGAATAGTTGGGGGGGCGACGGAAACAGAGAGTGGCGTTATTTGCTAACAGTAAACCAAGTGCTACAAACATCTAAATGTAATATTTTAAAGCGTAATCTATTAAATTGGCGAAACCATTGGAGGAATCGCCACTAATGAGTCACGACCTCCCAATACTTTTGTTATTGTAATAGAAATTGCAGAATAAAATTTATAAAATTAAAACAATTTCAATTTTCCTTTATACTTATTTAAGAATTGGCATTAATTTCTAAAATGAAATTATTGTGGGGACATCTCTTCAGGCTAAATCATTTTTGTATCAGTGAGTATGGAAAAACTGCAGTCTTGCAAAAGTTCCTAGAACCATGGTACACATCCCTTGTCAAATACCACATTCTTTCCTAGAATTAAATTGCTCCTTAAATTCCCTTAATACATTTCCCGCATACCTTATTAAACATTCTGTCGTACCGTAATAACGTTTGGGACACGCAGCTCGACATCTGGAGAGATCCTTCCTTATATGTATTATTTTAGGACATATTTCTTTACCAGAGCGTAACTCGAACCAAATAGCTTTCTATAATTAAATTATATAATCTGGTTGTCGATCTAGACATACATCACGTGGCTATCTCAAGACCACAGTCGCTATGGACGATGAGACAAGGTATAAAATCTGTCGTTGAGATATCATCACCACGTTTTTTATTGTGCCTTGTGCC
Organism: Cordylochernes scorpioides; assembly: GCA_030710605.1. Taxonomy (NCBI): domain Eukaryota; kingdom Metazoa; phylum Arthropoda; class Arachnida; order Pseudoscorpiones; family Chernetidae; genus Cordylochernes; species Cordylochernes scorpioides. The sequence goes on along the minus strand of CP092881.1, from coordinate 28,920,313 downwards.
AAGATTACACGAACTCCGTAAGTCCGTGCTCTTCGAGATGTTTGATGATCATCACCACGTAGGTATCTCAAGGCCACAGTTGCTATGGGCGATGAGACAAGGTATAAAATCTGTCGTTGATATATCATCACCACGTAGGTATCTCAAGGCCACAGTTGCTATGGGCGATGAGACAAGGTATAAAATCTGTCGTTGATATATCATCACCACGTAGGTATATCAAGACCACCGGGCGATGAGACAAGGTTTAAAAAGCCATAATCATGGATGGCCTTTTCGAGAGAGCCTAATTGCAAGGACATGTTTAGCCCACAAGTCAGCCCCTAATAGGATCTTTGATGAACTGCGCCACTCATCAGTAGAAATTGTGATTTGACCAGTGACCTACCCCGTAAATTTTTATGCCTCCTCGTTCTAAAATATTTTGTCTATTCATTTCAGTCGCCGTCATAAATTTCCACGAAAATATTTTTGTTTAAAAATACGACATTGGTCCATTTATTTGCCTCTCTTTATCTTCATTAAATCTAGGTCACACATTTTTTCATTCTTCCCCAGTAGGGTTTTAAATTGCTTACTTTCTCCCGCCGTATCATATAATATATACTTTTTTTTTGTTGTTCTCAACAAATTCATTGTAAGTTCTAAACAAAATTCTACAAAATATAGAGATATACAAAGCACCGGTATTGAAAAAGAATTGGAAGAAAAACTTTCAATGAAATCAGAAGATTAAAATAGAGAATGGAAAGGGCTCTGAAAGTCTTGGCATGACATCCTAAGTGAGATGTCATAAAATAAGTTAGAGTGTACAGGAACAGAGGAAAATAGCCATCAATATTGAAAAAAAAAAAAAATCAGTTTTCTCTACTCTCTGTGATATCTAAGCTTTTACCATTGTCTCTAGGAAGCTCTGAGCAGGTTGATCTGTTTGTGTCGGAAGAGTGCTGCAGTTGTTATTGATCTGCGGGGTCACATAGATCGAACCCTGGGAGATCCATTCCTGTTGACCTGCTGTATCCTAGACAACCACCGTGGTGGATGTCGGCGGCTCACTATCTACTGTAGATGTTAGGCATGTCCATTTGGCTTGTATAGGAGGCAATACCACATATCGACATTGGAAACTACTCTCATATTTCGGGTTTTTACCATGTGTATGAAACGTCATCAAGTTTGATCAATACTTGGAATGTAACGAGATTGAAGTATATACCGTTTTCAATATCATTCATTATTAATGATATCATAAGAATCTGAATATTTTGAATCCCATATACACCTCGGTACCTTTTTCAAAGGTTATCTTACAAGGAATCTTCATCTCGAATGTCCAAACTATCTATAATTACCGAAATTCAAACTACAATGCTCTCTTTGCCATGATAGAAGCTGAGTTGCAACTTGTCCCTACACGTTCGGAAATACATTTGAAATTGGCGGTTGGTGGGAGGGGGTGGTACCATCACCGAGGCCCCTGGGGCCGGCCAGCCATCAGGGGCCACTCAGGGGTACCTACCCTCCTACATACTGTACGTGGCTTCACAGTTCCGTAAGCTATCCAATGGCCAACATTAATTGTGTGTGCCACAAATTGATGTTGATGAGTGTCTTCTTTCATTATCATTGTAGATGACTGAGAGTTCATCTCTTCACATAAAGAATCCTCTCCCTCTGGATATTTATAAATCTCTTTTTTTTTTCTTTTTTTTTTTTTAAGAAAGAACTTACATAGATGCATAAGCTATTCAATGGCCGACATTAATTGTGTGTACCACAAATTGATGTTGATGAGGGTCTTCTTTTATTATCATTGTAGATGACTGAGAGTTCATCTCTTCACATAAAGAATCCTCCCCCTCTGGATATTTATAAATCTCTTTTATTTAAGAGAATTTACATAGATACATGGATTTGGTGCTCTGGGGTGTTCTAAAGTACAGAACTAATTGTTCTCTCTCATAAAGATTTCTTTATCTGAAGATGATAAGATAAAAGAATGTCTTCTTTGGTTAGATAGTGACTATGAGGATAGGCTGTTTCTTTCCAAACTTCTAATAGAGGGCTAAGAATTTACAGACGAGAATAGCATCATTAAAATGAAATGTTAGAACTTAAGATTGTTAAGAAAATAATTTTGAATGATTTGATCGTAGAAATTCACATTTTTCATGCTTAAACGGTAGCCTTAGTATTTCAACTATAAACCTATATTGATTTGTTTTAGTTTTTATTGTATGTGCTGTGTTGGTATTTTGTTCTATTTTTTCCCTAACGTAATCGACCTGCCAAAAAAGTAAGGTAATAAATATTAGTACTATTTTTATGTTCTTCAGACTTTATTTTTGAATTTAAACGTGAAATTCTCTTAGGAAAGAGTACAAACCAATCTCTAAAATGTATTTTATTTAATAATCAAACTTAGACATTTATTTATTTATTTCGTCTCAATTTACAGGTGTTACATTCGAGTCACTATGTCCTGGCTATTTACACATGGCGAGTTGGTGGAGTAGAGGTGGTCCTCCCGGACCTTGCAGGAGGGCAGCTGTTGGGCGATGAGCTCGTAACTAAGCGTCAGGGTCGTCTTTAGTAAAAGGCGAAAGATTAATGCGTGACTGAAGAGAAGTCATGTTAAATGTTGTCTATTTATACGTTGTTTCTGGTCAAAATTGTTTTGTTTTTGGTGCGATTAAAAAAAATCATATTTGAAAATAGATTAACTTTTCTTTAAACATTCTCTGTATACTCAAAAAGAATTCTTAAATATATATGTTTTGATCAACACACACGTTTCTCTTTCTCGTCAATGCATAAAGTGAAAACTAAACATATATTCTAAAAGTTTATGAAATATATCACGCGGTTAACTTATGCACGATCGGAAGTGATTAAAAAGACAAGGATGGGTGGAGCCTAGCTTTCTAAAAAAAGTAGTAAAAAAAAAAAAGAATCCAGTAGCTGGAGGATTGTATGACATAAATCCCGCCTAGAACGGCTGAAGTTCTGGGAAAGCGGCATCCGCCATGACTCACTGCCCACATGACTCATGTCGTCTGATATTTATTTCAACTGTCGTCTGCAAGTTTTTTTTTTTTTTTTAACTCTCCTTTTGAATTGTGGAGCTTTTCCGACTTACTAATGAAATTTGTGTTTCCTGTTTTTTTTTATTTTATGCTTATAAAAAAGTTTGAAAAAAAAAAACCGTTCGAAACATAAATTAAAAATACGAACTTCCTTTGAGGAAAAGCCGTACACATAGTTGTACGTTTGTTACTCTATTGCTTATGTTTAAGGTTATTTTTAAATATGTGAAATCGCATGAATGTATACCTCTTATAGAGGTATTTTAGCCTTTAGTAATGAAAAAAAAAAATTGTTTACATGTGAATGTGAAGGGAGAGGAGACATACAATTAGAAAAGAAAAGTATTATTTACGTAAAAATAATATTCATGCTAATGAATATTAATATTATCTGAATTTTAGTACTGAAAAAATCATCTTGATGCAGTTGGCTACTTCTGGACTATATATCACTGCTATTCAAACCTCTAATTGAAATTAATTTCTAGTGTAAATCCAATATCTAATAAATCCATTCCTTCTATATTATGCTGTGAAATATTTAATGAAATTTGACCATTAACCAGAAACTCTTTACCTTCGTCCTAATGCACTTCTCATTATATTTAACTGGTAGTATTGAATCTACTTCTTCACTATGTTCTATGCACGAAAAACGATGTATATAGTCTCAACTTTTGTACATAGATATTCTTTCCTTTTCTTCTTTTTATTTTTTCTGAGCGAGGATTCAATTTCTTCCCCTGCTTTTCATTTCTTTTGACGTGACAACGTCTTAAATTAGGTTGCGGCTGGGAGTCACTTATGAAAAGTGTAACGCCCGGTAACGTTACGATGAGTCATCGAACGAGAGTGCTGCGCGCGCAGCGCTAGAGAATTAGGCGCATTGAATCGGCGCATGCTTGTCTCTGTCTTTGTCTTTCTCGAACGTTCTTGGCGTTGGAAAAACAAGAAAGCGTCATAATACAAGTTCACACCTGTGTCTGTAGTGAAAATGTGGAGTGCTTAGATTCGTCATTTACAACAACTACAACAATAAAGGTAAATAATTGTACACTGATATTTCATTATCGTAAACTATGATTGATTGATTAATTGTTAGATTGACACAAAAGTTGAGAAACTGAGTTTATAGGTTATGTCATACTATTGATAAATGTTGATAGTGTTAAGTAAATTATTAGTTTAAAATTAATTAATTAATTAATTATTATTTTACAAATTTTAAATAGTTTCAAATTTATTTAGCAAAAATTTGAACCTTCGATCTGAATAAATGTTTTGATTTTCGAATTGATTCTTTAAAATTACAAATATTAAGAAAAAGTGGCAGATATAAGAAAACTTTATTTAAACTGTGTTGAGCAAGAATTTTAACATCTAATTTAAGTAAATGTTTTAATTTTCAACTTCATCATTTACAATTACAAATTTTATTTAATTTCAAATTTATTTAGCAAAAATTTGAACCTTCGATCTGAATAAGTGTTTTGATTTTCAAATACCAACGCGGCTGGTGGAGTGGCGATCTATCGTAAATTATCATCGACATCTACGGCGGAAGTGTTCCAAGTTGCGATTACAGACGTAACTCGTGTCATTAAAACCAAGGGTGACATGTGCATGACTGAAGTTACTTGCTTCGCCGCTAATACTAGCTTCAAGTTTATACTCGGTGCTGTATATATTCATCCAGGAGCTAGTATGCAGGATATTGGAATGTTACTATGGCAAGGACTCGGTCCGTACATTCACAACAGCCAGTACGTGCCACCGTTCGTGCAAGTTGATTCTAGTATACCGATTCTTCTGTGTGGTGATTTTAACAAAAACGTAAAGCCTGACAACTCGTTTCTTAAATTCATGAAAAATACGTATAATCTTGATTGCGTATCAAACGTTTCTAAGTCAACTACGTTAAAAGGAACAACTATCGACTTGACTTTCGCAAGACACATTACAGCAGAAACACTTCCTTTCATTTCATATTTCTCCTATCATCGTCCTATCCTCAACAAAATCACTCAAATAGGAATTAGTTAAGTTTAAGTTTACATGTACAATGTTTTAGTAAACAAAATATATTTCTATAGTTAAAATTTGTGCAATTCTTATTTTCATTCAATTCCTTGTTCCTATTGTGCAATTTAATTATATTCATATCAATAAATATTCTACCGTTGTCACGTAAAATCTTCGCCCGTAAAACCGACTTTACAGGCAACCAACTATTTTTTTTAGATTCATTTCTAACAGGAGAATCGTCTGTAAAAGACGGGATGTCTTAATAAAGGCTTGTGTGTGTGTGTGACAATTGACAATTAAAAGTAGTTTATAGACATCTAGTCAACGGTCAAAAGAGAGTTTACAGGGTTTAAAATAGTGTAAAAATATATACACCAGACGAGGCCTTCCCGAAGGGACGTCTGGATCCTATCAGGAGCTTAGAACCGTCTTGAGTTCAGACAGACCCTTGCGAGTTATGGAATCCTTGTCCCGAGCATGCTCGATGACAGTGTTAAGGAATTTGGCAAGAATAATCTTGTGTTCAGGCGAGAGTTCCGCGAGGAGACGTTCTCTAAGGTTGGGGTACAGGGCCGCATACACGATATCTTCCATGCTCATCCCTCGCTTATATAAGGGCCTGTGTGTGTGTAACAACTGGTAGTATTGAATATACTTAGTTTAGTGAAAGTCTTCTTTGAAGTAACTGATACTCCCATGGAGAGAGTTTGTGATGACCAATAGATGCCAGAGCTTTCCACAGTTCCATGTAGGATGCCCTGGGAATCTAGTTAGTAAGATCATTCATCCATCTTCGACATCCCAGATAGCTCTTTTATCAGCACCTCTCAATTGTCCTTTTGTCTCGGCTTCAAATGGTAGACGTTGATCCACTTCAATGGTTCCATGTAGTGCGTGGAGGAAGGGACTGAGTTGCCGTAGAACATGTGGTGCCTAGTGATGTTTAGGATTCTTTTTCCTCCCATAGGTTTCTCTTGTCACGTATCCCGTAGATTGTATCAAGCTATAGTCCACTCTTATCTGTCCCCACTCTTTTACATCCATTTTTTGGGCTCGAAAATCATACACTTTGGTTAGTAGCCCGTAAAACCAAATTCTCTCTATTTGACTTATCCTCTCTCACCTCAAGCTTGTAATCTGGTGGTTCTCTTCACTAATTGAGTTGTAGGGTGAGACTAACCAACAAGGAATCAATAAATGCTATCTCCTATACTAGAATTTTAATAATACAACAACAACCAAAAGCTTTATTAAGACCTTTTAATCTTATACAGATTTCCCGAGTAGAAGAGGGTATATACAGAAATAACAGTTATAGTAAAGATAATCAGAAATGTTATTTACAATGTATCAAATAGGTGGGAAGAAGGAAAAAAAGGGCTTAGCATAAACTTATATGCAATCAATCGAGAACAAGAAGTTCTTTTCTGTGAGTTTATCACTTTCTAAAATTACAAATATTCAGTGTAGATTGACTAGAAAGCCATACCTAGTTGGTCAATTAGTCGAAGCGAAAGTCAGTTTAGAGAGTTTAAATCTTCTCAGCATATATATATAAATAGGTACAATATGTTTTCATATATTGCGCGAAAGGGAATAAAAGTATTCTTATAAATGTATAGTAGGTAGATGTGCCTTTTTAGTTGAAAGAGGTTCTGAATGTTTATGGTAGGGCTAATGCAACCAGAGACTTCCTCACGCATCTCACGTTCCACCTTCCAGCAGCGTGGGTTCGACCAACAGCTTCCTTCTTTCAAGATCTTCCTCAAGCCTAACCTAATTGTTGATTAATGATAACGTTTGATAAAACTCTAATTGGCATTCAAATGTACATAGAATCGTGATATTGGCGATTTGTTATTGAAGTTTCGAAGCGCAATGCGATAGCGAGGTTTGCAAGAGACAAGAATTGGCACCAATTTGAGAGGTTATAAAGTTCAATTCATGCTATTCTGCCAACATGAGTCCAGTATGAAGCTGATTGAACTCACCCATATTTTTCTTATATAAACTAAAGCAGAGTTCATGGAACCTATATCACAAAATTTGATAGCGATATAAGAGAACAAATCTAAATACAGAATTCCAAGCCCTATACCACACACACAAAAGCCTTTATTAAGACATATAGTCTTATAACAAACACATACGCTTCGAGTCTGCAATTGAAAATAATAATAAAGTAAAAGATCATCACATTTAATGGTGATAATAAAATGTATACACAGGAAAACTTAATACAATCAAACTCATAAATAGATTGGTCTAGGTAAATCCAAAGAAAAAAAAATCTCTTATACATGGATTCACCATTGAGTCTGCAAATGGGGAAAAAAGTAAAAGCTAATCACATTTAATGGTAATAATAAAAATTATATACAGGAAAACTTCATTAAGAAAGTTAAGCTCTTGCCCTATACCAAATTTGGTAAATAGTCTTTAAATGAAAATAAATATATCGTATAGCTCTATCTAGCTACGCAAAGTTGATCATGAATTTCTTTTACAGACAACTTCATCTTCCAAAGTAATCTTATTACGAAACTGGGTATATCTCGAGATGTTCTGTTTATTAAGACATATGCTCGCAACAATCCCCATTGGCCAGGTAGATAGTATTCAAATGTGATAAACATCTCGATTATAATGATGATGAAGAAACCAATGTTTCTGCTGGCTTATCTCCACCACCATCTGACCGACCGGGATATGTGGGAAGAAGGAACAATGGGACTTCAAAGTGGGACGTCGGACCCACCTAATGGGCAGGCGGGTCCACGAACCTGGTCTCAGCCGCTGTACAGTTACTTAGGGTGGACTTGAAAACTAGAGTTGTAAATCTTCTTTGATGAGGTTCTTGATACTCAACAAAAGACATTAATGGTAATAATAAAATTTATACACAGGAAAACTTAATACAATCAAACTCGTAAATAGATTGGTCTAGGTAAATCCTAAAAAAAAAAATCTCTTATACATGGATTTACCATTGAGTCTGCAAATGGGAAAAAAAGGCAAAAGCTAATCACATTTAATGGTAATAATGAAAATTATATACAGGAAAACTTCATTTAGGGGCAACACGCCTCTCTTTATCAAGGCTTTTCTTTGAGTTTCTTTGAGTTTCCTGTAGAAGGGCAGCTTGCGCCCGAAAGCTCGAATTGATTTTTCAAATAAAGAAACTTATCCTTTTTGAATCTATTCGTTATTATAAAAGACATTAATCATTGTCGGTTAAAGATAATTCCCCAAATTCTCTCTTTACATGGACTTTAACCATATTGTAGCGTAGAAAATTAGCCTTGGAATATCTTAAGATGTAAAAGTATTTATGGATGACGTCAGTACGACAATTATCAACAAACCAACCAAACTATCTACAATCAGAGAATATCGAGCAAGCAAGCTAGGCAACATATATGATGATATTACAAATATAAAGTAATAAATCTGTTTTAAATATTTTCATTGAATAATTAAATTAAATAATAAATTATTCCTTCGCGCGCGCGCGCCACAATATGGTCTTAATTGTCTAATAACTCGACATATATCTCTGTTAACTTGAAACTGAAATTTCAAAGACTTTCTATATAGATCTTGATCTTCAACAAAATCTATTACACATACTGATAAAAATTATTTGAATAGCTTGTCGAAACACCTTTAAAATGATTTATATTAATGTATTGTGTAAACCCCCCCCCCCCCCCCCCGCAGATACCACATTTTCAAATATTACTGTCGGTTAAAGGGAATTGAACATTCTTACCTTATATGGACTTCAAACCATCAGTAAATATGATCCCAAATGTCTAATCAGTTGACTTCAGCTTTATCAATTCGGAACTGAAATTGCAAAGTATCTCTTTGATATCTATCAATTTCTAAAGATAAACAGGTGTTGGGTAACGATAAAAATAGCATATTCTTCATATATAAAGTTTAAACCATTATGAAATCTATGTAATTGTAGCCTGAGAGGAGCTGACTTGGGCTATGTCAATTTTATGTGCGAGTTGGAAAGACATTCTTCGATGTCATTCTTGATTCTCAAAAACAAACACTGCTGTTGTTGTCGTCGTGTCCAATGAAGAGCCTCAGATGTCTTCATGCATCTCTATCACAGCAGTCGCAATGTTCTCTATATTGGGTGTGTAAATCTGCTATTCTGGGTCCATATCAATTTTCTGCAATGCTACGGCCATTTCTGAGCATGATAATATGTGGGTAGGTGTTATTTCCACACCAGGACTGTTGTTTCATGTCCTATAAGTTCTTGTGCCATTTGGATGTATTGTCATTCCTTTGTAGTGTTTCATTCTGAGTCTTGTTATTATTTTTGTAATTCTTCTCTCAAAGTTTATTTCGCATATTTGATCTTTTCTTGTCTTTTGTAAAAAACACTGTTGTCTGTCGGTTAAAAAGAGAATTCCCATTTGAGCTTCAAAACTAATATCGTATGCTATTAATTGTATTCTAATGAGTTGAGCTATGTATGTCCCGGATCGTCTGCCATTCTTTAAGTCCGACTGGAGCGTTGAGCTGAACTTCCGTCCAGCCTAATTATGATGAATGGCGGTTTCTCTGGTGCCCGGACCTAAGCGACCGTAACATCCTTCTTCCTGCCTCTGCTGGTCACGTCATCTACCGCCTTCTGCCATCACACTGGAGGGCTTTTTAGCATCATCATTAGAGGACCATTGTATTACTTCTCTCCATAGAGTATCAATCTCATCACAGTATGACACCTATATTGCCAGTCGGCAGTGAGAGGAGAATCTGTATAAGACTGAAGTCTTAATAAAGACTTTGTGTGTGTGCGTTTGTGTCTATTCACGCGTGTGTAGCACCTATAGAAAAGGTGACCTCATGTATGCGGTTAAAACCATGTGTGGTACCCCACAACTATATTCTTCTTATTACTCAAACAACTTGGAATAAGAGATGACATTTGAAATACTATCCTGCATGTGTTTCTTTTCAACGAAAAATCAAAATTTATTTCAAGGAGAAATAACGATTATTTCTAATCTTTTGGATGAAGTATGAAAGGGTGAATTGTGAAGAGTAATGATAAACGGAAAAATAAAAGTGTCCAGGGATGGGAATAAGAGATAACCTTGTTATACAACCATTTTGTCTCCGTTTCTTGAGTAACCGCTTATCTCACATGTAGACTATTTTATCTAACAATCAACCTTGTTTAAGTTGGTTTTTCATCATCAAAAAGTAGAAATTTTTAAAAGCTCAACAAACTCTACTTCACATTATTAATAAATTTTTCGTAAGGCTTCTTCGAGGTGAAGCTTTTGTATGCGTACTCATAAAACTTCAATATATTAACTAAAGATAACAAATTATAGTTTCCTGTAATAAAAATGAGGTATGGTAAATATCAGAATGACAAAGCATTTTTTTTTTTTAAATTTGATCTAAACACAGCTATGCCTTATTAAGAGGGAAAGATTTTTATAATCCTCAGGTTCCTGAAGCGAACTCCAACTCTACCCGGGATCTTATTTGCATATAAACGAACATAGAGGTAAAGAATAGTGATGATGATAACACGGCACTTTAATATTCGTATTTGAAATTGAGTTAGATGAATTTACATCTGTATTTGAGGGGAGGATAATCCTTTTTTTAAATTGCTTCTAAGTATGGTATGGGCTAAGTGATACCCATAGAAATATGACAAAAATAAGCAAAAATAGGTTAATGTAAATATTTTCAGGGTTGAAATTTTGAAAGGTTTCACAATCCTTGAGCTGGGATCATGCTAATATTCTACGTATGGTTCTAATTTACTGGTTTTGCCGATATTATATGGTACGATACAGTTTGATCTTGATATACATTGAACTTGTGTCAACAGGGTATCTACCCGGTTTTATGAGTGGAAATCTATTGTTTACAGTTTAAAACCAAGTGGTACATGTGTACTTGAACCAATGTTGCGACACACTTATCAAGCTATCTTGCTTATTTTTATTAAATGGATGTCAAATCTTACTGTATTAGGGAATGCCAAAGTGATTGTTTCATCCTTCCTCTGGAATTGACCTGGGGATGAAACAAAGGCTATCAGCGCCATATGGACTGTAGACATTCCACGCGCTCCTAGCATTCCGACCACCACCTGCTACATACAGTCACGTGCTCTACTTCATGTATCTACTCAGTCTGATGACTTAATTCTTCAACCGACTCATATTTATCCGTTCCTACACAAATACATATCCATAAAGGTGTCTACATTTCAGACAAAAATACGGTAAAAACCTCGATTTTTAGACACATACAAATTCCTTTATTAAGACATATAACGCCACATTTTTGGAAAAATTCTTCAATAGCGTTATATAAAATTTACTGTATGCATCAATGATCAAAACAATAGTAAGTTATCAAATAGCGAAAATCCTCTAAACAAATGAGTTCATTATTAACGAGCAAGGGGCCATCTTAATATTCAGTGCTTATAGAAAATAATTTTATTGGTTAATTATTGTGCATTTTACCTTATTAAACTATAGGCCTGTGTGTTGTTGTTGTTGTGTTGAGAAAGACTATATCTTAAGATTAATTCAAGTTAAGATTTCCATCAAATCTTTTTATAAAAGTTTATTGTTCTTTAACGCTTCGGCGACCCACTGTCGGTCTTAAAAAAGGTGGAAAGTTTATTAGTGAAGTATTATAAGCTTTCGACTTTCACTGTGGGTCACCGAAACCTTAAAGGACAATAAACGTTTATAAAAAGGTTGATGAAGACTTCAATTAATCAAAATCCAACCTACATTTCTGGTATTCTCTTTATATCTTAAGATTTCAAAATATTCATATATGTGGTTGGCGATCTATGGATACGCTCAAGGAACCTGGGTTACCTTTATGTTACTACTATTCATATAAGAAAAAAATAAATAAATAAAAAAAAAGGTCAGGTGTTGGTATAAAAAAAAAAAAAAAGGCATATCCTTGGCTTTTCTTGATGTATTAAGAAAATTGGTTGCTACTACATGTATATTTCCGCTATAAAAAATTAACTTCTTTTCAAAATTTTATTTGATAACAACTTCCAGAAGTTTCAAAATCTTTCGTGTTTGTGATTCGAGATGATGGAGCTATTTTATTTTTTACTTTTCTCATTTTTCTCACAATTGCGAAATTATATTTTTCTTATTAAAGAAATGTATAAACAAAAACAATCGTTTTTATTCTTATTAACGTTCTTTTTAAATGAAAAAAAAAATTGTGTACAAATAAACCTCTCTGAATATTTAAAAGTCAATAAAAATCATTTAGGGACTGTAAATAGGGGAAGGAAAACGAGAGGAAAGATAATACGCCAAAAGATAAGATAAATCTTTTGTTTGCCAACATTTTACAAATGTGCTTCCTTCATAAAGCAAGGTTAATTTTTCAAGATCCCATAAGATGATTAATTTTGTGAAAATATATTAAAAAAAAAGAACATTAAACTAGCAGAAATTGATATTAAATAAAAAGAGATAACTGGTTTTAGGGAAAAAATGAAGATAACGGAGTAAGTTTAATAATTTAAATACGATTTTTTTTTTATAGTTGGTTATTAACAATATGTGAATATTTAAAAATCTATGTTAATCGGGTAATCTAGTGACCTACAAGTCATCTACACGTTAAGATCAAACGTTATGAACTTTTTCTTTGATAACTTATTGTTCAAATAGAATTCATTTTCTATCACAAAACTCCATTAGAGTTTGTTTTGTGACATTCAAAATAGCAATTATTACAAACCATGATGTACAATGTTTATAAACATTTTATGTCAATCTCACTTAAGTCATGCCTTGCCATGATATGGTATATTAAATTGCATATATTGCAGATATTTATTCATCCAATATTTCATAGCATAATTCGTTTATCTATTTTATGGAGGATGTTTGTGGTTTGATCTAATACACGTAGACCACTCTCGCTCTTCAGTTAGTCTTAAAAATGGTATACTGTTGATTATTGAGTTCTTAGCGAACGATTTGTACGCTTCAGAAACCTTGATTGGGGGTCGGTGGAAGGATGGTCTAAACCGTTGGTTTTCGACCGCTTCGATTCCCGCATTGGGCACTTTTTTTCTGATAAAAAAAAAATAAATAAAATAAAATGCTCCAATGGCCCCCGATTCTTGCAAAAGTCCAACCCCACCAGTGAGTGCAAGTAACCAAACGGGGCTCTGGCACATTTGAAAGTGCAAAGTCGAACTGCTTTTCACATGTGTAGACATGTGGTGCACTTACAGTAAAAGCAGTCGCCTACCTCCACCCATCATGATTATCATGGCCTGTACCACGTGTACTTGGGATAAGCAAAAAAAAAGAAAGAAACCTGTATTAATTAAAGATATTGTGTTTGTATTCTTATTATTAATGATGATAATAGATGAATGTGACTCGTAGTAAGTGCAGCACATGTAGGATATTAATTTCGAATTTTCGCACTTACAAAGTGTCAGAGTCCCAATTGCTTATTAATTAATTGCATACTGTGAATAGACGAATTGAATATATGATACGTCTATGTTATTGTTAAGTCATCTAAAACCTATCTTTAAAATAAGTAAAATATTCCACGAGTGATTCATTTGAAGAGCGAACAATTCTCTCTGTTATCAAAATACAAAACTATTTTTGATGCGCATGATTATTTTTTAAAATAAATCAATTTCTACTGCCCTTACTGCAATGGAAAAATTAATGGGAGGGCCTGGCTCATCAGTGGTGAACCCTCCCAGCGGTTTCGCCAATTTAATCTACCATACCGCTGTTATATTGCATTTTTGGAACTTCCTTTTATAGTGATACTGATGCAAGACTCTTCGAATGGGTATTTTAGATGAACTATGGACATAAGCTTTTAGGACAGTAGAATTACATATATTTATAAATATATAATTCTCTCTGTGAAGACTATCTGTGAAATTTATATATATAAAAAAATAAGACTTCTCAAACTGACACAAGCCAGCCTACAGAGAAAGATTACCCTCCAGCAAAGATCAGGTTGAGTATATCTATGTATTTTAAGCTATGTCTCATCTCTCAGGGAGTAGGAGACGGTGTATTTTGGTTCCAGTAGATGGAAAAGATAGATAAACCCATATTTCGAAGATGTCTGTTTTCATCTCGTGTGTTCTACGACAACTATGTTAGACAATCTGTGTTCATTGCTTTGAAAACACAATTACACTCTTGGACAAAACTTAAGGAAGTTATACCTTTTAGCATGTCTATCAGGATTCAATAACTCTGTAAGATATTTGATACACAATGATCTTTATTGAAGACACACGAGATAACCAAGTGTGAAAAAAATTGCCTCTGTCACCTTCAAAAAAAAAAAAAAGAGGTAACAGACGACATCAAAATATGAAATTTCCTTAAGTTTTGTCCACGAGTATCTATATAATTTATAATAATTTGATGAAAATATAACTGACTTGAAAATCTTTAGAAATATGGGTTGTATATATTTACAGCACGCAATAATCAGGTGGGATTTGAAACTACCTATACTGTATATAAGTACATTGATTACATGCCGGCATACATCTTGTATTCTAAGGAATAACAAAAACAAGTAGTTGAAGACTGTTATACTGTAGTTATAGTTGAAGGCTGTTATTTTTACAGATCATTATCCTCCCTACAAATTTCCGTTCTATTTTACAAACTATATAAACTCTTCATGGTTTTCTGAATTGTGTGTAATCATTAATGAATGGGGAGTAGATATAGGATTCCTGGAATGGGTATGTTGTAGAATTGTAGTTAAGATGTATAATCTTATCCATAGTGTAGATAAAACATCTGAGACGTTCAGAGACAACACCGTTGTGGGATCCGTTGGGACATCGATTTATCCGACTAACTTTTTGCACAGAAAGTTGTAATTGAAAGAAGGAGTGCCGTCCGTCATAATGATCCGAAAGATCAAATCCCCGTGAGGTGATTACTGAGCCAGATTGATTTGGCAGGCGGAATCTGGAACATCGATTCTGTCCTGTCCTCGTTGGTTCTCTTTCTCGGGAGTTCCTTCCTTTGTTCCATTATAATCGTTCTGGGACCTGCCAAGGACATAGGATATCTGTACACAGCTGAATCCTGAATATCGTTTCTGTCCTGTCCTTAATGGTTATTGTCCTTGGAGGTCCCTTTGCTGCACTTCAACGTTCTGACACTTTGTCATAGACATTGGTTGTTGTTTGTACATATGTACATACTGGAATCTAGGATGACGATGCTTTTCAGACCTCCTTCAGCGATGTTTCATTTCATCGTAGTCAAACTTCAACGCTATCGCGAGTCGCTAGACCATGTTTCCAAGTGCCAGAGCCTGCGTTCGTCTGCAAAAACACCAGAGCTTGATGGAGGATTAATATTAAAGACTGCCATGTAATGTAGACGTGCTAACAATTCGATTTAGCTGAAAAGGTCCACATCCAATCTCATACTTATTTTTCTGGTTTAGACTAGATGCGGTTCCTCTCTATTTTAAAGTGGCTCTTGAGTCTGTCAAGATTACGGCTATCTCCAGATGGCCTTGAGAACTGATGGACTTATTCCATGGAGTGCCGGTGATATGTATAGTTAGCCGCCTGCGTCGTTTTTCACAAACGCCGCCGTTTACCCAAACCTATCGATTGACAAGCCCGCATGCCCTTCCTGCAGCTCCTACAATAAAAGACATCCTCTTCCCTAGAGAATATTTTGTTCCAAGATAAATTTAACATTCAGAATCCGGGTAAGAAATATGTGCATCTTCCAATTAACGTAAGTTTGGATTTATTGCTATTGCTTCCGGTTTATAGGAGGGGGAAACTGCACCGGAGGGATTTGCTGCTATCGATTTGCTAGCTTATGGCATTGGTGTTTTCTTCACTCTGTCTGGTATAGGATATGCCAACTGAGGTGTCCGTTTAGCTAGCGATATGAATAAGCCCTGATTTGGCCTCTTTATGTCTGTTGTTAACTTTTCTATATCCCATAATATCATACATAAACTTATTCTCCAAAGTATATCAATCTATATTATAAACTGTTATAAACCGCTTTAGGACAGGTCAGGGAAGGTGTGCTGAGCTGATGAAGTTATGGGGCTACACCAAAGATCCAAATTGTGCCTGCAACGTCCCACAATCAATGTCCCATATACTAGATGACTGCCCGCTGTACAAATTCAATGGAGGAATCTCCAATCTCCATTCTGTCACCCCGGAAGCCCTGAACTGGCTGAAGGCCTTGCCTCTCAGACTTTAATGACCGATATGTCCTCACTTCTTTTTTCTAGATTTAATTCATTTTGTCTCCTCTCTAATTGTAAATACGCTGCTGTATCACCTCATAAGCATAAATAAATAAACTGTTATAACAGGTTGATGGATTGGTCATCTATACTGTTTTATTCACTTGTGTTATCGGTACCGAGCGAATTTCAAAGACTTCAGTAATATTAAAAAAAGATTAGGGAAAATACATTTTGCAATTCCTGGTTCTAATGATGACCACATGTTCGAAATACTTCCCTTTTACCAAGAACGGGTAATTGGCTGTTTCTTATCAGTTATAAAGCCTTCTAGCTTTCCTAATAGACAGACAATGGCATCATTTTATGTGAGGTTTACATTGCTTATGTTTGACCTGGAAACGTGTGTGAGGGAAACAGATAAGAAGCTGCGTATTTGCAAACTGCTAGATAACTTCTTGGATTAGATAACTGACCCTGGCCTTCCTTCATTTGCCCTTTGTTTACCTTTTCCCGCTAATCTAGCCATTTAAATTCCGATATAATTGTTTGAAAGATAAACTTCAGAGCGTGAATGACAACATTGCTCTTTCTTGATTCCTCAAACATAAAAATAGTTTTGTCTATTACAATTTAAAAATTGACTTCTATCTATAAATTTTGAAATTATTTTTGACAATTTATGTTTCTTATGATATTGCAACGTAGAAAAATGAGGGAAGACCAACTTGAGGATGACATAGCAAATCATTTTAATCAAAACAATTACTAACTTATTTATATACGATAGAAAGAGAGACAAGGAGGGAAAATTGCTGAGTAACAGAATGCAAAAATTAATCTTCTATGATTATAAAATAATAAATATTTTGTTTCAAAGCTCCTCTTCCATATGAGAGCTGTGACCCACAGCTTGCAAATTTTGTTGCTACTGACATGGATCTTTTGTATTTTGGTCACGGTTTCCCATAGCATCTTGAATGTGGTCCTCAAAAGCTTCAAATCCTTCTTCTTGCGGCGTGAAGAGAAGTTTTGTAATCATAGCGTCTGTCATCATCTTCTTGGAGGGTAGTCTTGACACGGTGGTGCAATCCTGGAGTCAGTCAAGGAAAAGCTAGACCACATCACCTCTGTCTTTAAGGTCTTTGGACCTTAGGTGACCGACAGTTTGGTTTTCTTCTGAGACTTGACACTTTTACGTGAAGAGAAAGATTATGGAATTTTCACATTAAGAATACAGTAATTCTCGTCTTATATGGAAGTCGATTATGCCTAGGATATCTAAAGTATGTGACCACGTGGAACCATTTTACCCTCAGTGTCTCAATAGAGAGAGAGAGAGAGAGCGAGAGCGGCTCCTTAAGACAACTTTATAATTACACTAGAAAGAGGCTAATAGAAAATTTAGCTATTGTCAAAGGCATTCCTAGATCTCGCTACTAATTGACCTTGAGATCTTGCTCCAAGAATCGATGACTTGGTGATTTGGTAACGAGTTAAATGATTGCGTGACATTACAAACTTGAATGCAACTCTTGCTGTTTCCTTTTAAATTTTGAACGCAGAATACATTAATGTTTTTGTGTATGTAAAATGTTTTGTAAGTTTATCTTCATGATTATAAAAGTTGGTATAAAGATTTACTATTAGAAGCACGCGTCAATTTATACAGCATGAGTGGATACGTGATGCACATTTTAAAGAATAGATTTGACTCACAATGATTAGACTGTCTTTCTTCTTATATGATACACTGTAAATAACATTGGTGATTAACGTTATTCGTACATATACCCTACATTTCTGATAGGAGAATCTGTATAAGACCAAAAGGTCTTAATAAAGCTTTTTGTTGTTCGTTCGTTGTTTGATTAAGCTAAGTCAAATTTTATTTCCAGAATTTTTAAAATATAAAAAAATATAATAATAACTCCGGGCTAATGAGAAATGGCTTTGTCTAGGATTTGTTTGAGTGATACAAGTTTACGTTTGAGAGTATAGATAGCTAAATCACTATACTGATAGTTAATATGTCATTTATAAAGATCCGATGCGCAGTTGAATTGGCGGGAAGGGCGCTGCGTTGTTTGTAAACAAAGAGCACGTGTCAATGGCCTCCATATCAACGTACGGCATCCATCTTTTTAGAACGGGGTTCGTCGTACGTTTTGCTCATACCTTTGTCTCCTCTCTCTCTGCATTTGTGAAACTTGGTTCTTGATCCATTCCTGTGGCCTGACTCATGTGCTGTTGAACTTTCTTGTCATAGCCTCTCTTTTATTCCTCCTCGTAGCGTTTTTTTGTTAAAGATGTTTTAAAATTTAGAGCAAAATCCTAAATCAATCCCTAGTTTAGAGCAATGTACCAAAATCACTTTATTAGGTAGCAACCTAGTTTATGATATTTACAACAATGAATATGTGAAGGTTATTCACATAGTAAAACAGTGTCCAATGCGGGATTAGATCCCAGTTCATGGCTGTCTGGAATCGAAGGTTTTACCCACTCGTCCACCGATTTCTTTATAGTTTAATGCAATGAATATCTGCGAATATGTAAATATAAAATAGGAATATGTAAATATAAAATTGGAATATGTAAATATAAAATGGGAATATGTAAATAGAAAATGGAAATATGTAAATATAAAATGGGAATATGTAAATAGAAAATGGGAATATGTAAATAGAAAATGGGAATATGTAAATAGAAAATGGGAATATGTAAATGGAATATCGAATATATAAGAACACAACTTATATATAAATTACTTCTACAAACTATATTTTGGAAACAAATGTAAAAAGATAATTAGTAAAGAGATTTTATATATATCTAAAACATTAGTAATGCATCTTTTTCGAAAACAAGTTAGTTTTTTCATTATTTATCTTATTTATTTATTTTTTTTTACAAATTTAAAGGGCGCGGTAGATCTCTATTTACAAACGTAGTATCAATTTAAATATAGTGTTTGCATTATTTATCTTAGCTTTTTATAAATTAAAGGGAACATATATATATTTTTTGCGAGGCAGTTTTTTACTAATATTTATACAATTTTATATTTGCTAATATTATTATAGAATTATATTACGAATATATATATATTTTATATATGAACCACGATAATTTCTATACAACATAATTAATGTTCTCATTTGAAAGTGATCGCTTGGTGTTTATTACTGGTCAAAAGTTATTTTTCTTATTATCAATGAATATTTGTCTGAAGGACATTAGTAATCTAATAATTAGTTTTACAGTCAAAATAATATCGTTAGTTATTTAATAGTAAGATTTTTTTCCAAAAGGCGTTAAAATGCCAGTATTTCCTTATTGTCTCACTGCTTTGTTCTTATGCATACCTCTGGTGAATCCTGTATAGGGTCAGTGACCCTAAATAAAAGCTTTTTGTTGTTGTTGTATGACATCAGTTTACAAATGAAACTATTAAGAACGAATATATCTTTTTCAACTAAAACAGACTTCTTATTCTCCTTACTGCGATGGAAAAATATTGAAAGGGCTTGGTTTATCAGGGATGAATCCTCCCAGAGGTTTAGCCAGTTTAATCTACTATACCATGTAATGGGCAATTCTGCTTATCTATCCGACACTGAAGAATCTTGGTTATGGTATATAATAAAACTATGGACTTTGAGGACAGTGAAATTACATATCATTTACAGTGTTAACCTACCTTACCGTATCTGATGTTTCTTGTGTGATGTTCAGATGGCCTGTCCCTGCTTTACCTTCCGCTTCTGAGCATATCTCCGTGCCTCTCCCCTGGTAAGTTTCTCTTTGGAATTGTTATTTTTTCATTAAATAAAGAAGGAACAACTTGAAAAATAAACTCATGGGAACACCTTTTTAGTATAACAGAAAGTAGAAATGTAGTGGTTTAGTTAAAATACACATGTATATTGTACATGTATGCACATGAATTTGGACAAGACACCACCACACTTGTATATTGCCTAAGTTAGATTACCAATGGAAAGATACGATTGGTAATAAATAAAATTATCCTATAATAAGATTGATTTCTATCGTAGAATGTGTGGATCGCTCTTAAGAAGATGGAATACCATTTTGTAGAGGGGGAGATAGTTTTTATTAATATCATCATTATCTGGCTCTATATTACTGAACAGATCAACACTGGCGCTATATTTCAAATATTTAATCAACTACTCTGCAAAATGTTTCTTTTCAAATTTATTATAATTAGAAGGCTTTCCAGTTTGAGAAATTTTCTACAGAAATGCCTGTGGAAAAGTTCTTAAACTCGAAAATTGCTAATTATAATAAATTTGAAAAAGAAACCTTTTGCAGAGAGTAGTTGACGATTGACAATACAATATATTTTATTGATACTCTTAGTTTATTGTTACAAAAATCAAAGATAAATTAAATTTGATTATTTACAATTTGGTGATAAAAATATATTTAAAAAAACTTCTCAGGAAGGGAGGCTCCTCCATCTTGAGAGAGTCTTCCTCCAGACAAGAACAGTATCAATTTGAACCGCTTCCATATTTGTATAATGCTTATAGATATACGCCTTAGCAGAGGCCAGGATGGCATCTAGATCTACAGAGAAGTTGATTAAATATTTTCCTACAATTTCAAACACGATGGAATACTTCAATATCTTGAAGCTCTTCTTTTTATTTCTTCCAAGTCGCTCTCTCTTCTATCTGTCCAATTCTCAACCCACTCTTTCCATTAAGTTTACCCTTCAGAACTTTCTTCATCAATCCCCATTTATATATTCCCTATTCAATTCTTTTGTTAAGAAGAGACACAAAAGAGAGCTAACGTCAAGGTATTACAGCCTGTTGAAGGACGTTGTTATCCGAAAGCTCTCGCCAAGCTTATATATATCTATCTATATATATAAAAATGAATGTTTGTATGTTTGTTTGTATGTCCGGTATACAAATTCGCAGTAGTTCACTAATTCAAACCAAAATTTCCATACATAGGTAAAAAAATACGGAGAAGACGATAGGCTATTTTAAAAAATATATAAATCAATTATTAAAACTATATATTCAAATTATTCTACTTAGCTCACGAACAGCGCCCTCTATCAAAGATTAGATTAAATTATGCTGATGCAAACAAATAGATAATGCTAATAACAAACAATTATATAAAAAAAATCTTATTTAAATATATATCACTCAGGTAGATATGCACACGGGTCAATCCCGGGGCGAAGCCCGGGTCACCCGTCTAGTCTTCAATAAAGCAACTCGTTGAGTCGTCATATTTCAATTCTTTTGTCTTTGACCACATCAACAGACCTCATTACTTTACCAATCTTTTCAAACCAACTTCATTTTGGATGCATATTATCCTTTAAATTCTCTTCCAGATCTCCTTTTAAATGCTATCAATTGATTTAAATATCTCACAGGTTTCTGGCCTTCAAGATTTGCCGCCTGATGTTAAACTATTACAAAAAAAGCTTGAGACCAAGTTGATAAAATGAAAAGAAACTCATCCCCAGAAATCTGTGGTATTGTTTAATTTTGAATTCTATGTCATAACAACCCTAATTAAATTATTTCATTATATAAAAAAATCGGTAATCGGGTTAAAAAATCGGTATATAACAGTTTTCATGGAAGACATTTATAGACGAATATAAGCAATAAAAGAAGAAAGAGTTGAATAAAGATGAATGGTACAAGCTAGGGATTGAAGGGACGTTGAAGAATGAGAAGCTCTCATATTTACCCTAATTAATGTCTTGAATGCAAATAAATCACATTTCCTCTAATTGCTTCCCCCCCCCTCCCAAATGGTTCCTCATTGTATCAGCCATCACCATTATTAATTAATACTAATTAGAACTAGTTAGGACACAAAGCAGGGGAAACACCACTTTGTGTGAAATCACTTTGTTCTCTTCAACTTCGTTCTTTGAGGTTTTTCTACCTAGATTATAGATCTATACTTATAAATGACTGCGGCGTATAATTATAAAGCTATACAACCAGTTTAACCGCATAAGTTTATTTTTATTTATGAAAAATCATTTTTAATTTCAAAGAGAAATAATTTAATATTTCTAACTTTTGGATGACGTATGAAAAGGTTGAATATATGAAGAGTGATGGTCTATATATGAATGGATGACGTATGGAGGGTGAAAAATATGAAGGTAATGGCGAACGGAAAAATAAAAGTGTCCAGGAGCGGGAATCGAACCCACAACCTTCTGCTTACCGGGCAGGTGCCATGTCCACTAGGCTATCCTGGACGATATTTCTCCGTTCGTAACTAATATTTAAACTGACTAATAATACTTATAAATGACTGCGGCGTATAATTATAAAGCTATACAACCAGTTTAACCGCATAAGTTTCTTTTTATTTATGAAAAATCATTTTTAATTTCAAAGAGAAATAATTTAATATTTCTAACTTTTGGATGACGTATGAAAAGGTTGAATATATGAAGAGTGATGGTCTATATATGAATGGATGACGTATGGAGGGTGAAAAATATGAAGAGTAATGGCGAACGGAAAAATAAAAGTGTCCAGGAGCGGGAATCGAACCCACAACCTTCTGCTTACCGTGCAGGTGCCATGTCCACTAGGCTATCCTGGACGATATTTCTCCGTTCGTAACTAATATTTAAACTGACTAATAATACTTATAAATGACTGCGGCGTATAATTATAAAGCTATACAACCAGTTTAACCGCATAAGTTTCTTTTTATTTATGAAAAATCATTTTTAATTTCAAAGAGAAATAATTTAATATTTCTAACTTTTGGATGACGTATGAAAAGGTTGAATATATGAAGAGTGATGGTCTATATATGAATGGATGACGTATGGAGGGTGAAAAATATGAAGAGTAATGGCGAACGGAAAAATAAAAGTGTCCAGGAGCGGGAATCGAACCCACAACCTTCTGCTTACCGGGCAGGTGCCATGTCTCTTTGAAATTAAAAATGATTTCTCATAAATACAAAAGAAACTTATGCGGTTAAACTGGTTGTATAGCATTATAGATCTATATTAGATAATAAAAAGGCATATATTGGATTGAATAAAAGATTTATTTGCCAATATTTCGGCTGGCTGAACGCCAACCTTTATCGAGGCATTACATTTTTGTATACATAAACTCAGCGCCGCATAGTGTTATAAAAATATAAAAATTGGCAAATAAATCTTTATATATCTTCTTCTTTCTTATCTCCACTCAATCATATTAAGGTATCAAGCTTGTAAAGATCTTTATACACCTATCCCCCGATTTACACGGTACTTGTTTTACACGTTTTCGCTTTTACACGGTTTTCCAAATAAGTTTTTTTTTTGTTGTTGTTTTTATCGCACTATACTAAATGCGATATTCTACTCTATACTACCTATGTTGAAAAGAATATTGGGAGGCTCTGATTCATGAGGGGGCGAACACCTATTCAGATTTGACAGTTTAATATACACCTATCCCTCGATTTACACGTTTTTCTCAGGAACGTATCTACCGTGTAAATCGGGGGATAGGTGTATATAAATTATAAATATTGGCAAATAAATATTTTATTCAATCCAATATATGCCTTTTTATTATCTAATGATTTAAGTATGGATTGCTCTATTTTCACAAAGAGATTTATATATGTCTAAAGTCGGAATATAAAGTCTTAAAGGTTATTGAATTTCAGTAGAAGCCACCGGATTCATTAAATTATTTCGAATACCACTCGCAGATTTATAAAATTTAAAGTATTTTAACCAAGCCCGGATGAAAAAGGAGGAGGGGGAGCAGTAACAAGCTCGCTAAAAAACCTGGGCTCAGCTGGCCCGGCTGATAGTACCCTGTAAGGGCTCCTAATCCAGGGATACAGGATGAGCAGCGTTTGTACTCCATGTTAGGAGCAGCTGCACATGGCGTCTGTTCCTCATGTCAGAGGCGGCCATTTCTTTTGGAGCTAAGTCGGCCTGTCACTGAGTAGTGCTCCCAGTCTTGATGACAAAGGCAGACGCATTCTACTTCACCCAATCATGATGGTTGTCATGCTTTACAAGCTTGATACCTTGATATGATTAAGTGAAGATAAGAAAGAAGAAGAAAGTATTTTAAACTAAAGCTTAGATCAGCCAGCGCAGAGAGTATTTACCCAGATGTACATTTGTTGAGAGTTGGAGATATCTATATATGTAGTTTGACTCGATATTCGTTACGCTAACATAAAATATTTGATGAAACGGTGGCGAATTCTCTAAGAGTATAAAGAGTATTTATAGGATGAGATTGACCTACTCAAGACATTGATTAAAGATTGTTCAAAAGATTAGGTTCACTCTTTACAACTTAGTCTTCTAGGTTTTTGACTTCTTTATATATATCCCCACCTAATATGAACGTTGCTGTGAACATTTTGGTACCTAATAGGTCTTATAGTCTGAAAATCGCTGAGAGAGTTGAATAAACAATAGGTATATATAGTTATACATTGTATAATAATGACAATGATAGTAAGAATAATATGATGATAATATGTAATTAACATTACACGGGAAAAAAAGACTTAGGAATGGCTGTTGTTCTATAGTCGTTTGTATAACAGCCATTTTGTTTGGTGTTATATAAGAATCATTCATTCGTAAGCAGCTACCTTTCTTTTATTCTCTACCGTACGGTTGTGTTTCTCTGAAGGTAATATGTCTTATTATCAGTAAATATTTGAAATAGTTTAAGGAAGAAAAAAATTTTTTGCAACAAGTTTCTTTTATTATTATTTTTTTTTAGTGTGATCTCCGCCAAAATTGTGTCATCATTAACTAACTCTGCTGACATACTATCTGGGTTTAAATATCTTCTATAATAACATTGCAGAACAACATTAAACAAATATAGACGATGTGAAAAAATAGTATAAATGTGATATTGTACTGGGAAAAGATGCATAAATTAAGAAAAAAAGGGCATCTCCTTATCGTGCAACTGAAAGTTGCTGATGGCTTACGCCATCTATCTTTCTTTTAATCTTCTTTTTTTTTTCTTAATATAGAAGAATAATGAACAAAACAGATACAGTTGAACCTGTCTATAGCGCCTTCTATAGAACCCGATTTTAAATACGTAGTATGATGCGATTTACATTAAAAGTGACCTGTCTATAGCACCCCCTCTCTATAGCACCCTATTTTAGTGAATCCCAAGGAGGGGCGCTATAGACAGGTTTAACTGTATTTACATACTTTCAGTAGTGTAGTAGACCTTGTTTGGTGAAGGCCATTTACTGGACATTGGCCTGATTCAGATGTTTTCTGGACTTGAAGATCTGACGGTAGTTGGTTTTTCTGGACTTGTGAAGAAAGTGGCCGTCAGCCCAGATTCCACGCTCCAGTAAGTCAACTAATGAAGATCGATCTTGGCGAGATATTCTTGCTGTGTGAGAAAGCTATTTCAACTCTACTTATATATCTTTAAGAAGAAAGTTGAAAAGATTATGATGAGGTATCAAAAATGCAGTGAAAAAGTGCTTCTTCTGATAATGAAATTGAATTTTACGAAAAAAAAAAAAAATCAGTTTTCTAGCAGAATATTCAATAATCCTCTGTTTTTACCTCAGAATTAAAAAAAAAAAAAAGCTGTTGATTATTTTGACTGAACATTTTTGGCAAATTTTAATTGAACTATCTATGAATATTCATATCTTTTCCCCCCCTAATCGTATTTTCATTTCTTTGTATGTTTAGAATTCCAAGCATTTTTTCTTTAGTCAACAATATATTTGATCCCTTCTTTTTGATTTGCTGCATCCTGTACGAATTCTTCGGTTTACGTGGCCTCGTTTTGACATCAATTTAACGGTTTGATAGAATATTTATTCTGCATAAACGTACTGTATTATAATATGTAAATATGAAGAATATGAAAATACATATCGGAGTTTGAAGTATGCTATTTTTGTCGAGAAATAAGGTGACTTTTTTTGCGCCAGCCTAAAGGCCATTTTAAAATTTCTACATAAATTGTCTAACTTATAGGAACCTAGTGCCATACCTCAGTTCGTAGATTAATGCACTATCCTCTCTATATATCTCTTGTACACGATTGTTCGACGGTACAACTACTAAAATTGGAACGATAGAGTAAAGATTAGCATGGCCCCTGCGCAAGGATGACACACAAAATCGTGTCTATATATCTCTTGTACACGATTGTTCGACGGTACAACTACTAAAATTGGAACGATAGAGTAAAGATTAGCATGGCCCTGCGCAAGGATGACACACAAAATCGTGTCTATATATCTCTTACGTACTAAAATGTTTTAACATTTCAAGTCTTCCGTTTTTAGTTTTCTTGCGAAAAACTTAAGGATTGTCTTGAGATGTGGCATTGGTCTTTTGTGAAATTTAGCTCACTTGCTTCCCATTCTTCATCATATCTGCTTCCATTAGAAAGACGAATGCGTTAATTCTAACAGAATATAAACCTACATTTTTCGAGATAAGCTATTTTGAAGGTTGGGAAATTCATTTTATGTAGCAAAGTATGTATTATTTTATTAACAGAGTATCAATTTTTTAGGTTTATATTTTGTTACTCTGTAAACTTCCCTTATTGCTTATCTTTTATCATTCATAATTTGTATTTGCTCTAAATAAATTGCTGTGTCATCCTGAAGTTTGTCTTTACTAATTTTCCACGTAGCATTTTAGTGGAGATTCTGGGTTTTCTCGCTTTGGTGAAGATCTTTCAGATAGCGGTGAGGACCCGATTTGTACCTTCTGTAATTCAAAACTAAAAAATGAAATCACTCACTATATTTTTGATTGCTATGCTCTGAAAGAAGAAAGAATAACCCTTATGCTCAAAACTGGGCAACTCTGTGCTTCACTTCCATCAATAATTGACAATATGACCCAGAATAAGTATATTGCTACGGCGTTTTATGGTTTCCACAAGTCCATATCTCAGAAGAAGGCCAAGTGACACTCACTCCTCACTTTCTTACTGCTACTCTTTTTGTGTTGTTTTTATTGCTTCCCTCTTTCTCTTTATTATTATTTTTTTTTCTTTTTCTTCTGTATATATTGTTATTTCCTTTGTCTCACTGCTTTGTTCTTATGCATACCTCTGGTGAATCCTGTATAGGGTTAGTGACCCTGAATAAAGGCTTTTTGTTGTTGTTGTTGAATATCTTTCAGATAAACTCTCGCATTGAAGAAAATGAAGAAAGAAAGGAGTTAAATCCAAAAGACAAAAAACCTCTCGCAATTAGTATCTTTTATTACAAATAACGGACGCTAGCTTTCGAACTATTAGTTCTTCAACGGGCGTTCTTACAAAACGAAATCAGATTCTTATTAATATATAGAGGTAATCGAAAATATATATACAAATATTCGCTCAAAGATATGCTAAAAGGTAAATTAGAGAATTAAAAGATAATCAGATATGCAAAAATTTTTTAAAAACTAAATTAAGTTTAAAACTAAGGGGGGGGGGGGGAAGGGGACATAGCTGAATTCGTTCTTCAAACTCTTTTAAAAAGGCAATTTTTGTCTTTTGGATTTAATTTTATGCGCAAGTTCTTTGATCTTAAAGAAAGGAGTGGAGAGATTCTAATGTTATATACTGGAGGTGAGGAAAGGTTGTCAAACTCTCAACTTTTTTATTTTAATTGGCTATCAAAACGTCCTGTAATAAAAAAAGGTACACATCAAAAATCTCACCCCGTAGCCCTCAATTAGAAGTAGCCAAACCGGGTCTTCCAATCTAGAAACTGTGGATTCACAGAAATTGGTTTAAAATTAGACACCCTCTCCCCACCATCATTACCCCTGGTGCCTCAATGACGCTAGAAAAATTGAGGGAAAGGAACTTTTTTCCCCTTTTCTTTCTGTCTCTTCTAATGAAGGGACTCTTCTAGGAGAGACTGGTTTCTATCTTCTAATGACAGAGATATCAAATTTTTAACCAGAATATCAAGTTCAACAGCAGAAAAACTAAAGCTATCCATAGCCATTGGAGAATCGTTTTTACTATATTGCTTAATGACTGATTCTTTTTTTTTTTTACTGTTTACTACAGATACGTCCTAATTTGCACAAAGCTTTTCCTGTTTCTTTCTTTTTATACTGATGGAGACATTTTTTTTTGTCTTTAAGTGTCGAAGAAAATACTTTTTTTTTTCTTTCTGGCCGGAGTTTTTTTTTAATCGCCTTTTTTTTTTATGGGCATCGAATGAGCAAATTTACATTAGGAAAACATTACGAAACAGTGATTTGTTTTTTAAAAATGTGTTTATTTTATAAACATTTCAAATTTCACAAATATCCCCCACATATTATTGTAAATATGATGATATAGTTTGCTCTTTTTAAACGACACCTAATAAAGTTATTTCGTAACTAGAAATTTCCCAAAAAAACAATTAAATTTAGAGGTCGGATTTTTTGGCATTTAAATGATTAAATCATGAAGTTCAAAATCATATTAATAGCTACCGCTCAGCAAGAGCAACCTAGTTCATGATAATTGAAACAGTGAATAATATGTGAAGGTTATTCACATATTAAACAAATTTTAACGCGGGATTCAATCCCGGTTCATGACTGTCGGGAATCGAGCGTGTTACCCTCTCATCCACCGACTTGTTTATAAATCATGAAGTATTAAGAAAAGAGGATGGGGACAAACTTTCACAAAGGTGGCGTGACCGTAGGCAACCAATAGGAGGGCGCCATTCCAAAAAAAAAAAAAAAAAAAAGCAAACGGTGACAGAGATGAAAACTGATGACTGATTGATTAGGAGATGAGGAATGACGCTCGTAACTGTATATAGAATTAGTTGAAGGGCTTTCTACATGTGTAGACATGTGGTATACTTACAGTAAAGGCAGTCGTGCTAACTACCCATCATCATTATCATGACCTGTACCACTGTACTAGGGGGAATTAAAAATATCTAATAGCCCAAACTCTGAAAAAAAAAAACGCACAAAAACTACACAAATATTTAAAAATTACTCATTGTCGCCAAATAAACCACTGAAAAATGCGTTCTAAAAATAACAATTAAATATCAAAACCTAATTTCCATTTCAATTTTGACAATTTCCGTAAGACACTTATCAAATTATAAAACGTTTAAATTCTTTTTAAACTTTTTTTTTTTTTTAGAAACCGTGAAAAGGTAGGGCGTATATGTAAAGGTATGAAGGACGTGATTGGCTGAGAAAACAGCAAAGAGAATTTCTCCAATTGTGAATCCACCAGGCAGACAGGGGATGTTCAACCCTCCACTATACATGCTCTATATTTAAAGACCCTCTTGGAAAAAAGAAAGGGTAAAAAAAGGAGCAAAGGTCAGCTTAAAAAAGGGCTATCGACTTGAGACGATGTTGTTGATGCCGTTACCATAACAACCACGATCTCCTTCGGCCTAATTAAAAGAAACGACTTCGTATTTTTTCTCTTTTCTCATAGAATTTCTAATATTGGGGTCTTTTTGTCCTTCCACGGCTTTTACCTCTATTGGGACAATGCGACGCCTTTTTTTAATCGTTTTTTTTTTTTTTGAGAATTTGGCTTTATGTCTCGTCTGCTTACGTAATGAAATTCGTTGTGGCTTTTATTATCTTAAAAAAAATCAAATGTAGATTTGTTTTAGTTAAAACGTTAATATATAAACTGCTTGATCTAAACACACAAATATTAAAAAAATATAATAACTTATACTTAATATATATTTGAAGACAATTTACTTTAAAGGGTAAAGTATTCTTGGCGCCATCTATTGATGCTTTTTAGAAATATTTTGGCGGCAATTTTTTTCAACGAACTCTTGTGAAATTTCTCTCTTTACATATATAGTTCTGAAAATAGAGCGACTCATATTTAAATATTTAGATCATTGAAAGGCACATATTAGATTGAATAAAATTATTTATTTGATAATATTGGGGCTGTTAAAAAATATATTTCAACTAATATAACGACGCTAAGAATTATTATTACTCTTTATTATTTTTCGTTCATGTTATTCAAATAATAATCTATATATTTACCACGTGTATATAATCTTTCTCAATTTTTACCCCTTTGTATATTTCCCACTTTCATAGGTTTCTCCGTCTTGTAACCCCAAGGAGAATCCTCTGTAAGACCTGTGTGTCTTAATAAAGGCTTTTGTGTGTGAAAAAAAAAATATTCGTTTATGTATGTAGTATAGTATGTACTTCTGTAGAAGGGCAGAGATGCCCGAAAGTTTGAAATTGCGTTAATAAAAATGAAAAGAAACTCATTTCCAAATAAACCTGATGTATTATTTAATTTATATCTAATGGATTTTTTTTTTATCTAACAGAATCTTCACAATCCGTCACAGAGGTGTTTAACTGGCAAAGTGACAAAGCCAAATCTATGGTCAATATTTGTGACAAAGCCACAACACAAGCTTTGGCAAACTGAGAAAGCATCTAGAAATAGATGGAGTCAAAACTTAACGTTTATTTTGACGGGAGGGGCGACCTCTATTTTTCAAATCCATATCCTCCCGCCAAAATTTCCAATTTAATACAATTAAACCTGTCTATAGCGTCCGATTTTAAATACCTAGTACGATGCGATTTACATTAAAAGTGACCTGACTATAGCACCCTATTTTGGTGAGTCCCAAGAGGGGGCGCTATAGACAGGTTTAACTGTATAATCATTTAACAGACAAATTTACAATTTGAGCATGCCGTTATCTTTTAACAGACAAGTTTAACAATTTGAGCATATCGTTATCTTTTAACAGACAAGTTAACAACTTGTTCCTGGTCTTGTTCTCACTTTAACACAGACAAGGTAGTAAGACAACCGGTGTGCTATCATCTTAATAGACGAGATTTGGCGCCGAAACTGGCGTACCACCACCATTCCTAACAAACAAGTCTTTTCCGGGGGGGGTGGGAACGATGTGGGGGAGGGAGGAGTCGCCCCCCAAGCTGGCATAAGGTCACCAACAGTCGTAGGTCAAACATGCTTCTTCTTCACTCTTAGGGTAAGTTCCTACAGCCCTTATTATTGTTCTTCTTCTCTAACTGTAATCTTATAAATGTAAAATATCAACAACTGTTTACTTTATCAACATTCTGGGGACTCATTGCTTCCATTTTCAAAGTAAAAACTCCACCTGGGTAACCTAAATAAATAAAAAAACTTCAAAGTTCTGCTAAGCTGTCGTCCATTTTTTTTTGTATCTTGCACATTGTAGCTTCATTTTTTGAAGAGGGAAGGTAGAATTCGGGTAAAATTTTTCTTTTATGTTTTAAATTTTTGTAAGCTTTCGAGAGGATTTTTGATTTTCAATGGGCAATTACTTTTTTGTACAATATTAAAATTATATTTATACAGAAATAATGGAAAAGATTGTTATTGGCATGTGCCTTCACGGGCATACATAAGACTGTTTACAGCTAATTAAAGCTTTTACTTTAAAAATGGCAGCAATGGATCGTCAAAACACGTTGGTAAATACAGTTAAAAGTTTGTTATGATTTCATTTGAATTTATATAATTCCTACATGCAATTTTTTTTCTAGGATATTTGATATCCACTTTTGTCTTTAGTTCCATCAATTTTCAAGTAGTTAGGTTATTATTAAACTGGATGTTTTCTATGTTAACCTTCTTTTGAAAAGAGGTACAACTTTTGTACACAGATATTTTCAATAGTTTCAAATATACATTTAAACCTGTCTTGAGAGAGTTCCAATTTTTTCCTCTAAGAAAATCGTAATTGAACATTTTTCACAGTAATCAAAATTTATTTCTCCTGCTTTTTGCGAACTCTACACGCCAAAAAAAAAAAAAAAAGGCTACCAGGGCTCGAACCTGGAACCTTCCGCGTTAAGCGGATGTGATTATCACTACACCACAGAAGCATGTTTTCACAGTATATGACCTATTCGGTTTAAACTTTGATATATTATATATAATAATATAATAGAAATATTGGCAAATAAATATTTTATTCAATCCAATATATGCCTTTTATTATCTAAGAATTTAAATTTGGATTGCGTCCCACTCATCCTGATCATTATTGTCTACACTCTGGAGAATCTGTGTAAGACCAATGAGGTGTCTTAATAAAGGCTTTGTGTGACACATTAGAATAGCATTTAGTTCAGTCCAGTCTATTTGACTGCAACACTATCTTCTTAGGATAAACGAAAAATTCTTCTTAGATGACTTGAGACTTGTTTCTTAGACAGCTATCTCTATAATAAAAATTCGGGCAATTTCAAGCGTGTCGTATGGCGAATCTATGTTTAGTTACAAAAATAAAGGCTTTGTGTGTGTGTAATATGGATTGCTCTATATTCAGAACAATAATATACATAAAATTATAGAATATATAACTAAAGCAAGAAAATTTCCCCTCGGAGGCCGTATTTTATTAGTATTTACATTTCAGAGGATTCTATCCTTCGAATTTGATAGATTATGAAGAAGTTCTTGAAGAAAACGGCTGTCATATTTTCAATCTATGGATATACAACTAAGTTCATTAATAGGTTAATTACAATATGAGGAGTAATACAAGAAAATAAGACCTAATCCAAATAAATTATTAGTGTTTAACGTTTCGGCAACAGCATTGTCACCATCATCAGACAAAAGAATAAATGATTCGGCTGTTGCCGAAACGTCACACACTAATAAAATATTTGGATTAGGTCTTATTTTCTTGTATTATAATCTATAATCCAAATTGTGCTTTATCAAATATGAGGGGTAGTAAATGATGATGATATAATAATGATTCATATCATCATCACTACTAATACTCCATTGTTAAAAGAATATTGGGAGGATTGGACAAACATTCACTCGGGTAATACCCGGGTTGTTTGTCAAGTTTTAGAAAATAAGGAGAGGCGATTGTGTTTGACAGGAAGTATTTTTATAAGGGAGGAAAAACTGGTTCACACCCCCCACTCAATATAAATTGACGTCTAAAGGAAGAACACCTAAGACAAGCTTGAATGTATATTTGGTAAAAATTGTTGAAGCTTTTTCAAAATTTCAATACGTTTCTTATGATAAAATAATTAAGCTTTTTCAAGCAGTCTCTTCTATGGACTTTGATATATTTGAAAACTACTAACTGTGCGTAACACGAAGGAGTTCTGGAGCGAAAAATATGCATAGGTCAAGAGAGCAAAGAAGCATAGGCAAAGAAAGATAAACTATTTATGAAGCAACAACAACAAATATTCGCTTGCGCATGCTCAGGCGTGTATAGTGACCATCTTGCGAGTACATTAAATAGAGAAATGCTCCTTGTTGTCTGCATATCCATTCATGGACAAAACTTAAGGAAGTTGAAAGTCGTTGAGGTCACCAGTTGCCTGATATATATATTTTTTTTTTTTGAAGGAGACATAGGGAATTTTGTTTACATTTGGTCATCTGGTGTGTCTTCAATAAAGGTCACTGTAATATCTTTCTGAGTTATTGTCTGAATCCCGATATACATGCTAAAAGGTACAACTTCAAGTTTTGTCTATGAGTGTACCTTGTTTTAACGTATTTGTGTATATTGGCAACATTCATCGTATGTTACAAGCAGTTTTCCCTTTAAAACCGATGTAGACCATATCCTGGATTGTGCGTATTAAGGTCAGGCTGAAATAAAAACTTTAATAATCAATTTTTTAAATGTGATTAATATATTGCTATGTTTTTTTTTTAATCTGTAGGGGTGTGTGGCATCTTTAATACATTGTCTTTATCATTGTTCATTGTTCCGTTAACATCTGAGGTTGTAATGTGCAATCTTCTTTGTTAGATAACGATAGGGTGATGTGGTCAGCTTTTTTTTTTCACTCAGCCCTTCCTGTTACATGCTCCCTCGTGCAAAGTCGAACTGCTTTTCACATGTGTAGACATGTGGTGCACTTACAGTAAAAGCAGTCGCCTACTTCTACCCACCATGATTATCATGGCCTGTACCACGTGTACTAGGGATAAGCAAAAAAACATGCTCCTTCCTCAGTCTACTGTGTTTAACCTTTTAGCAAAATTCCCATTAATATTCATTTTTACTAGAGACTTCTTTTTAGGACGCGAGTACTTGCACGTAGCCTTTCAAGGCTCAACATTTATATTTAAAAAGCAAAAATGAGGCAAAAATGTTATATAAATGTCGTGTATTTTAATTTAAAATAAACACGTTAAAAGACGAAACGTTTTATTTTCAATAAAAATAATTCTTTGTATTATTATTAAAGTGAAAAACATTAGTCTTTTCCAGGGACAAGCTTATTTTTAAAAGTTTAATTCAGATCTCTAGCTTTCGGCCAAGAAAGCCCTTCTACAAGAGAAAAACACTAGAAAGAAAAACACGTTGTCAACACTAGAAAATTGATTATATTTTTACTATTCTGCCTAATAATTATACCGTGTTTTTCTCCTGTAGAAATACTTCCATGAAAGCCAGAGAGATTTGTGAATGATTTTTTTAAAAGAAACCTATCCCTGGAAGTTTCACCTTAAACATACAATAAATCCAATTGTATTTAATTCAAATTGAGGGCATCATCCATAGTTCGGTTTCCAAAGTGACGGTTCGCTTTGTGGGAATCACCGGGTTGCATCTTGTTGACCCACGACCCGATTGTTCAGTTCATTGTTCGGCGCTCTTTTTAGAAGCTGCCAATATTGAATCCTCACCTCACGACCTTATCTGATCCCATTATATAACTATGTCTTGGATGGGCGGGTCAACTGTTCTAGAGAACCCCGTCTTTGTATTCTCCATTGCTATAATTATATAGGGCAACGATATTATCTTGGTTCTAAATATTTGAATGACAATTTATGATCAACTACCTATATATGTTCCTTAAAGTACGTTTAATCAATCTAAATAATACTTGTTTATTTGAGAAAAGCTGTTCTAGTGAATTCTGTCTTTGTATTCTCCATTGCTATAATTGAGGCTAAGGTTTAAAACCTCGATATTATCCAAGTTCTACTGTATTTGAATGACAATTTATGATCAACTACATAAACATGTTCCTTAAAGTACGTTTATTAAATCTAAATAATACTTGTTTATTTGAGAGACTTTCTAGTATTTGTATTCTCCATTGCTATAATTGGGGAAAATGTTCACTATCTCGATATTATCTTGATACTAAATATTTGAATGACAATTTATGATCAACTACATAGACATGTTCCTTAAAGTACGTTTATTAATCTAAATAATACTTGCTTATTTGAGAAAAACTCTTCTAGAGAATTCTGTATTTGTATTCTCCATTGCTATAATTGAGGCTAAGGTTTGATCCCTCGAGAGATATTCACTTGGTTCTAAATATTTGAATGACAATTTATGATCAACTACATAGACATGTTCCTTAAAGTACGTTTATTTAATCTAAATAATACCTGTTTTTTTTTAGAAAAGCTGTTCTAGAGAATCCTGTATTTGTATTCTCCATTGCTATAATTGGGGAAAAGGGTTATATAATCCCTCGATATTATCTTGATTCTAAATATTTGAATGACAATTTATGATCAACTATCTATATATGTTCCTTAAAGTACGTTTATTTAATCTAAACAATGCCTGTTTATTTGAGAAAAACTCTTCTAGAGAATTCTGTCTTTGTATTCTCCATTGCTATAATTGGCGAAAATGTTTAATCCCTCGATATTATCTTGGTTCTAAATACAGTAGAACTTGGGATTATTCGAAAACGTCTTTTATTCAAAACGTTTTTAATTCGAATTTTTTTTTTTTGTCCCTTGGGTTTCGAATTTATCCAAGTTCTACTGAATTTGAATGACAGTTTATGATCAACTACATAGACATGTTCCTTAAAGTACATTTATTTAATCTAAATAATACCTGTTTATTTGAGAAAAGCTGTTCTAGAGAATTCTGTCTTTGTATTCCCCATTGCTATAATTGAGGGAAATGTTTAAATCCTCGAGAGATATTCACTTAATCTTAAATATTTAAATGGTAATTTATGTGATGCACTCTGCATATACAAAATATAGAAAATACATTACAACGCTGATTCTTTTAAGTGATGTTAATGAGTTTTGGAGAGAAAACTTTTCCTTTCTAGCGTATTTTGGTAATTAGAGATTTCCCTGAAGCTCTCAAAAGTAATTTGCATTTCCTTAAAAGAACCCCTCTTTGGAATATTTTTGTTTGTAATTAAATGTTGTTATTACGCTTAGATATATTCTACTTTTCTAACTAACACTTAACGGTGTGTATAGGATATTGTTTATTTAGAAAGTTTTTGTAATGTATTCATCATTGTCTCTTGACAAGAACAAATTTTTGCAGCACTAAAGAAATGTATTGTTCTTCTTTTGGACGCTTTTTTCTTTGAGGGAAGACATTCTGTAGACAGCTAAATGTTGGATCCATCGAGTTTATAGAAACCTTGAAACGTCTTATTGCCTTTCTACTAATATAGAAGCACACCTTCCGATTTCTTAATAAATTATTTTTGAAATTGTGTTCCTTCTTCATTTAATCCAACATGAACTATACCCAATATTAGAAATTCATTGTTTTTTCAGGTATTAAGCGAGCTAAGTCTTGGTGTTTAAAAAGTGTCAATAAACTTTGAAGATTTCAAAATTTCTTCCAAATGGGAGAGTTGCAACACCGTGACTGGAGTCAGTTGACACTGGGCGCCGTGCGTGACTCAATGGGGAGTGACTGCAGCCAGCATGCGTGTCTGATGGGCAGGGCGGTCGGTCTCTGTGCAACCCACTTTTTACTAAATTCTCTCCAGTCACAACTAAAGGCCATTCATGCAGTATAATGCCCATATAATGTACAACAGCATAGAACAATTGTAGCCAACCCACTTTTTACTAAATTCTATTTAGTCACAACTAAATATCATTCATGCAGTATAATCCCCATACAGCATGAAACAACTGTGGCCAACCCACTTTTTAATATTTTCTATTTAGTCAAAACTAAAAGTCATTCATGCAGTATAATCCCCACATCGTGCACAACCGTCTTTAATAAAGAAAGATCTACCTCTCCCGTCAAATAGATGCAAAAACGATGCTCCATCTATTGATCGTGTCTGCCATCTATCAACAGCTGGTGCAGTGGCCTTGTCACCGAACCGAGTCTGCTCTATTGCAGAGACGGTCAATAGATGGCGCTTAGTTTTTACGTCTATATATAGGTAAGCCTTCATTTTAACGATTTAATTCCATCTCAGCAAACTCTTCATCTATAAAGCTATACAACCAGTTTAACCGCATAAGTTTCTTTTTATTTATGAAAAATCATTTTTAATTTCAAAGAGAAATAATTTAATATTTCTAACTCTTTGGATGACGTATGAAAAGGTTGAATATATGAAGAGTGATGGTCTATATATGAATGGATGACGTATGGAGGGTGAAAAATATGAAGAGTAATGGCGAACGGAAAAATAAAAGTGTCCAGGAGCGGGAATCGAACCCACAACCTTCTGCTTACCGGGCAGGTGCCATGTCCACTAGGCTATCCTGGACGTATTTCTCCGTTTGTAACTAATATTTAAACTGACTAATAATACTTATAAATGACTGCGGCGTATAAGAAGAGGCCAATGGTAAAAGCGACGAGCTTCTTTATTGAAAAGATGCGAACTTTCGGATAATAATATCCTTCAACAGGTTGTAATATAAGTTTGTTGTATTCGTTTTACAGCCTGTTGAAGGACGTTGTTTGTCCGAAAGAGCTAGCCAAGCTCACACCTCTTCAATAGAGAAACTAGTCGTTTTTACCTTTGGCCTCTTCTTACCAATGATATCCGGCGATTCCTCGTATTGAAAACTCAATCTATCTATCCATCTTTATGTACAGTAGGCTACCTTGAAAACATATGGAGATTTGATTTTACTGCAGTGTACAACTACAGTAGTTAATCCTATGTGAATCTACAGTAAGTTGCCTCTTTTTATTATTTTTTAAAGTAGACACGTCGTCAAAGGGATAAATAATTTGTTTTGCACAACAGGAGAATGTTCGCTATATGTTATTCTTGTCTGGAAAAATAAAATGTATGAGACTTCGTGCGTTTTTTTTTTCTGAAAAGGTGTTTTTGTTTATGGTAAGAATAAAGAATGATTTTTCGAAGTGTCTAAAACAAATATAGGTACCCGCCAGATCTACGTTTACCTTCAAGGTAATCACTCTACTTCTGTAGTTACTTCTTCTTCTTCTTTCTTATCTCCACTCAATCACACTAAGGTATCAAGCTTGTAAAGCTTGAGACTGTAGTTACTGATATATGTCATTGCAATAGTAGTTAATGCTAGTGATATTGATAAAATACAATTTCAATAATTGTTAGATCCTGTTTACATGATTCTAGGCATTCTTTATTGTAACTCGAATACAAAAATGACAATTTTAATATATTCTACCACAAACATTTTCGGAATTTATACGGAAGTTTTGTGGATATAACTTGATGTCTTGAAATGATCAAGAGACTATTTAGCAACTGTAGTGTTTTATACTTATTGGTTGCCATAAAATCTCACACAACACAAAATATAGCTTTTATTTAGACAATACAACCAAACTTCAGGGAGTACACGCACTATATTCTTTTTATATCTACATAACCTTTCTTTTCTCTAATGCAAAATATACATATTTACGGAATTTTCTTCTTAGAAAAAAAAAAAAAAAGAGGATAAATCGCATTTGTGGAATCACTACAGCAACATTTATAAATGACCACAAATACAATTAAAACATCCTTTAAAATGTAACTATGAAAGTTTTAGCAATTTGTTTCTCTTAGGGGATTTATAATTAGACTGACTTTAAATTAATCGATTTTTGGATTGATTGAGTGAACTTCAATGGAGGTAATGGCCTATAAGGTGATAAGGAAATTGTTTAGCCTGCAATACCTTCAATGATGAAGAGGTTCTGAGCAACGCTGGTTGCGAACTGCCCAAGTGGAACTGGCCTTGTTCCGACCGGCACAATAGACAAGTTAGCTAACCTAGGCTGCAAGTTGGAACAAGTTCTTTGTCTTCTCATCAAGGTTTGTTTGCTCCGCCTTTCTTGAACGGGCGCTGTTGGTTGAATCCCTTCAATGGGATTTGAACACCGACTGTGCACCTATACTGATGGTATGAAATATACTAGGTTCCCATCATTAATTCTTCTCGATACAAATCTCTCTTCCGATGGTTGTGATGTTTTATTTCAGTAGTTTCAAACCAGCGATACATTTATATATAAAAACTTAAATAACAAACTCACTCTTTTATAAGTTTTCGCCCATGTTTTCCTCCAATTTACGCAAACTAACCTATTAGCTTGATTGTCTTTATATAATTTTTCCTGTATATAAATATCATATTACCATTAAGGTACTATTAATTTTTTCCTGCATGTATCCTACATTTCTGCTTGGAGAATCTGTATAAGACTAAAAGGTCTTAATAAAAGTTTTTGTTGTTTTCGCCCATGTCAATTGAATCCTTTATTCCAGCTGCTAGATATGACCAGTCTATGTTAGAACCCAATCTTCCAGCTGCCGGAGATGGCGTGACCATGTTCAAGCCCACGCCCATTAGCTGCATAGAATCCTATGTCCCAGGTGACCTCTGCGCCCGATGTTCAATAATCCACGCGAGCCCTGGCGTCTAGGATAATCCTCTTTGGCGCTGTTGCCTAACAGGTGATCAATATGACTGAGGGTTGTTGACCACGGGGGCAAAACAAACTTCACATCGATTGATCCGCAAAACCCGAGACTTTATGAGGAGGAAAGCTTGTACTCCATTTTATATTGATGTCTTTGCCCGGCATTGATACGGGTATTTCTTTCCAATGTTATATTCGATTGGTCCGTTCCTGAACACTGAGAAACCCGAGTCTTGAGAAGGGATATTTGTACTCCATTTTAATCAGTCTCTTGATATTTTTATCTAAAGACCTGTGTGTCTTAATAAAGGCTTTTGTGTGTGTGTGTGTGTGTGATATTTTTATCTACTGGGATTATTTTTCAATCTGATATTTCGAGGCTGTCTATCATATTTAATAAAAATTCTAGGTCGATACGATAGAGAATTTCAACTCCAATATTTCATAACACATTTATTTTTATGTAAAAGAGGAGTGTTGAGTGAAGATTGAATAAAATAAGAAAAATAGATTAGTTTTTATCTCCATATACCTTAATGGACAAAACTTAAGGAAGTGAGACGTCTTTGATGCCGCCTGTCTCTGTTTTTTTTTTTTTTTTTTTGAAGGAGACAGAAGCAATTTTGTTCACACTTGGTTATCTCTTCAATAAAGGTCACTGTAAAATAAAAGGATTTAAAAGCACGAATGTTTCTTTTATACATAATACAAACTACTACTGTCCTTACTGCGATGAAAAAATATATTGGGAGGGCTTGGCTCATCAGTGGTGAACCCTCCCAGCGGTTTCGCCAATTTAATCCACCAGACCGCTTTTCAGAGCTCTAATACTGTATTGGATCATTCTGCTTTTATATGCTACACTGAAGGATGGAATCTTAGAAATGGTTTTCAAGTAAACTATGGACATAAGCTTATAGGACAGTAGCATTACATTCAAATATTTGCATCGAGCAATGCTCTTCAGCAAACTATAAAGACAAGGCCAGTTAGGCATAAATTAACACAAAGCAATAACTCGCCATCTATACATATAAAATAAAAGGATTTAAAAGCGCGAATGTTTCTTTTATACATAATACAAACGCAGTAAGGACAGTAGAAGTTTGTATTATGTATAAAAGAAACATTCGCGCTTTTAAATCCTTTTATTTTATATGTATAGATGGCGCGTTATTGCTTTGTGTTAAAGGTCACTGTGTATCAAATATCTTTCAAGAGTTATTGTCTGAATACCGATATACATGATAAAAGGTATAACTTCCTTAAGTTTTGTCCATGAGTGTAGTAAATATCAACAGAGAGAAGAAAAGCTAGCCATCTTTCACGATAACAAAATTTCTTTTACACAGTGAGTGACTATAAGAGGAAGTTGGCTTCTAATCTAGGAATCTCCGAGGGTCATTTAAAATTTAGAGCCCTTCCTGCTTCTGGTTGTGACCGTTTATATCTTCAGCTCCCATACTGGTACTTACCTGTCCATATATTTTCCCACAACTGTGTGTTAAACGTCAGTTTAATGGCCTGAATGGATACTAGACAACTTGTGCCTTCTACTCGAATTAATATAAAAAAATCTTAATTTATTAGTTTTTTTTTTTTTTTTGCTTATCCCTAGTACACGTGGTACAGGCCATGATAATCATGGTGGGTAGTTAGCGACTGCTTTTTACTGTAAGCGCACCACATGTCTACACATGTGAAAGCAGTTCGACTTTGCACTTACAAATGTGCCAGAGCCCCGTTTGGTTACTTGCACTCGCTGGTGAGGTTGGACTTTTGCAAGAATCGGGGGGCCATTGGAGCATTTTTTTTTTTAAACAGAAAAAAGTGTCCAATGCGGGGATCGAACCCGGGTCATAGTGGTCGTAAACCAAACGGTTTAACCAGCCTTCCACCGACCCCCCAATTTATTAGTAAATAAACATGACCTCTTTCTATATCGAATTTTAGAAAGCATTGCTGCAAAGAGAAAAATGTTTACTTGACAAACTTCAATAGAAACAAGTGTATTATGAAAACTGATGTTCTCAGTCTTATTTAAGCTTCACGTATCCTCTAAAACACAACCGTCTTTCTTATATGCAAATCTTTTTTATTCCAAGTACATATAATTGTCACAAAGCAATAACGCGCCATCTATACATATAAAATGAAAGGATTTGAAAGCACGAATGTTTCTTTTATACATAATACAAACTTCTACTGTCCTTACTGCGATGAAAAAATATAATGGGAGGGCTTGGCTCATCAGTGGTGAACCCTCCCAGCGGTTTCGCCAATTTAATCCACCAGACCGCTTCTCAGAGCTCTAATACTGTATTGGACGATTCTGCTTATATACGCAGCACTGATGGATGGAATCTCAGAAATGGTTTTCAAGAAAACTATGGACATAAGCTTATAGGACAGTAGAATTACATTCAAATATTTGCATCGAGCAATGCTCTTCCGCAAACAATAAAGACAAAGCCAGTACTGGCCATAAGTAATCATGATGAGAAAGAGAATAAGTGTATCATATATCTACATATAACGAGAGTGGTGTACGCGTGCTCATATGTTTTAATGAAAAACACAAACATCCTCGATAAAGAGAGGCGAGTTGCCTTTCAAAATATTGGAACAATAAAATACTCATAAATCCTATATATGTATCTCTTTTAAATACCTGCATATGTAGAGGCAGTTCGACTTTGAACTTACAAGGTGTCAGAACTCTTTATGGTTGAACTCCTCATTGGTGCAAGAGTCTAAAGAGTGACTACTGAAGCCATTTATTATTCTTTTTGCTTAACTTGCAGGGTACTAAACCGTTAGCTCTTTGCCGTGAATGACAATTCAAAACCAGCGCGCATCTTCCTAGGAATATTCTTAAATTTAAGAGACACTTCGGTAGAAAAGGTTTTTATTTTTTCGACGTTTCAACAAAAATCTTTTGTTATACCTCGTCAGGAAAAAAAAAAATTATAAAGCATTTGGCAAGCCGTTATAAATGTAAGGTTGCAAGGGCATTTTCAAAACCTTTTCTGGCCGAAATGTTTCTTATTATTAAGAACTATTAATGTGCCGGCCAGGCAACCTCTATCTTCCTAGGAAGATGTCCAACTTGATAAAGAAGAACCCACGATCCACTGCAGTCCGCAGTATTCTGTAGCGTGTTAGCCAATCCCCGAGCCAGCTTTGGTTCCCCCGGTGAGGTCATTCTTCAATCGATCCAATCAGAGGAGGTCATTGGTCGGCCTCATCAATACTTTCGATTTTCCCGATAAACCCACATGTCGCTCCAGCCAATAACAACACACCTAGGCTTGCTCGCCTTTTTTAAATGTCGGCCATCATTGCTACCAGTGTTTATACAGATTGGAAATTGTTCTGTCGTGAAAAATTATTTTAAAATCTCCGTTTAACCTCACTGGATATGACAATAATACTAGTGATTGGTGGGTATGAAGGTATTTTTTAATATACAGTAGAACCTCCCTGTAAAGGACACCTAATTGCAGACCTAAAGTGTCCCTTAGGGAGAGGTGTCCTCTTACGGAGAGTTACTAAATAGTAAAAATGGTAATTTTGCAAATGAAAATTGCCTTTTATAGAGAGGTGTTCTCTAGCGTAAGTGTCTACTGGAGGTTCTACTGTATATATATAACAGGTGAATCAATTCAAAGACTGGCGTTTCTTCTCATCAGGTCCTCAAGGTGGTTGCCTTGGAGGTTTATAAGGTTTTCAGGTCACCTAAACTTTGACCGATGCTTGTAGGATCCATGTACTCGTCTAAATTATACTTCGTTGGTTGTGTCTATTTAGCACAGGTTAACAAAATCAAATGCTAAATTACGAAAATAATTAATCTTGTATTTGATATTCTCTCTCTCTCTGACCTGCCCATTACTTTGGGAAAGAACTCTTGCAGGCCATCGGTGGCGGAGTCTTTCCCGCGGTGGGCGCTACCATGAAGACTTTGTATATATATTCATCAATTATTTTATATACAGTAAAACCTCCATGAGAGGACACCTCTCTACCAAGGATAGTTTTCATTTGCAAAATTACCTTTTTTACTATTTTGTAACTCTCCGGTAAGAGGACACCTTTCACTATAGGACACCTTGGGTCTTCAATTAGGTGTCCTTTACAGGGAGATTCTACTGTATTTACATTTATTTATTCATATATTTATCATTCTATAATCATATTTATTCAATTTTGTATTTAACCTTATATAACCTTTATATTAGCGATACAATAACATTAGTGTCAATCTCTCTCTCCCTCTTCTTTCAAAAATCTAAATAACACACATATAAGAGTATCTATAATGATATGGAAAAGTTATTAACCAATTTAAGAGAGAGGGTATATAGAAATCTGAATAGTTGGTATGTGATGAACATTTTTATTATTTTAAAAAAGTCTCTTTTCACATATTAATTCATATTCCTTCAAAAAAATCTATGTAAAGTAAAATTTTAAAATTGTTGTTTGCCTACAGGAAAAAAGCGATAAAACCTACTACATATGCAATGATCTGCACATGTTCAAGCGGGGGATGGCACGTGGGTGGCGGTGTAGGTCACTAACTAGCTAGGGAATAAATAGCCGCCATATGTGGGGGTCAACTGGATTATGGCGTGATTTAGATTTGATAGTTCCCAACCTTCAGAGTTTTATTATATGTTCCTAAGTTCATTTGTTGCTTGGAAGTTGACTCAGGAAAAAAAAATATATAAACACAGTCACAACGACCAATGATTTATTTAACTCCTGATGTTTCAGGGATTCGCTATCATTCCCCTGAGAAGAGTAACAGCAGGTTATTGAAACATCAGGAGTTAAATAAATCATTGGTTGATATGTGGCTGTG
Source organism: Cordylochernes scorpioides (assembly GCA_030710605.1). Lineage (NCBI taxonomy): Eukaryota > Metazoa > Arthropoda > Arachnida > Pseudoscorpiones > Chernetidae > Cordylochernes > Cordylochernes scorpioides. The sequence continues at coordinate 28,875,334 of CP092881.1, read as the reverse complement.
TTTTTTCTGAATTTATAGAATGATAAATATAATATACTAGCCGAATGACCCGGGCAACGCCCGTAGGTGGCGTGATCGTAGCCAACCTATAGGAGAATTTTGGTGAGAAGAAGAGCATCAAACATAAGTGTTATATTTTTGTATGTCAAATATCAAGCTGATTAAACACTTACATTTTAATATTTGGAAACACACTTGAAGAACTCGCACGGAGAAACTTCCCATGGAAAACGCATATTTAGAAAACGGATAGGTTTGTAGCTCCATCGACATTCCAACATCAGTTTCCAGAAAGTTCTACAGCCTCCAAACAAAAATGAATTCGGAGATTGTTGCGACATTTTAAAGATGAAATGAATCCGGCTCCAATGTCGGGGTCAAAGTAGAGAAGTAAACAGACTTTGAACTTTAGAAAAAAAATCTCGCCGTGTATCCGTTTACATCCCTTGTACAGAATCGGTCGGTTAAAAAATAAGATTTACGTAAGCCTGCAGGAACCACCAATCAACATAAATATTGCCGTGGGTGTATTTTATTTATTCCCTTTTTCCGCCAGATGTTCTTCTCGTCTTTCACGACCGATGGATGATGACTCATTCATCCCGTCTGCTTCTATCGCACACACATTGATAGCTCCATTCTATTGAAACGTTTCTCCTGAGTACGTAGCTCTAGCTAGACATCTCACTTTGGAGAATTACTTTATGGGAATGATGGAAGGTGCTCTCTAAAACATAGCTTTTTGATAAAGAATGTGAAAATAGGTTAAGATCGGTTTTAAAATTAACAGTTTGAGGACGGGCGATTCCACAGTTGCATAGGCAGGCAATAGAAGCTGCTGGAACGGCGGTCTCACATGACGTCTTACAGGTACATTAGGTCAGATGACATCCCCCCAACCCACTGTTAGATAGACAAGAAGGTACGGGACAAGATCCCGGTGGACACGAATTCGTGTCGGCCGCCGGTGATTATATATTTATTTTTGAAAATCGAGGATGCGAATTCACGTTTTTCGAGCTTGATGCAAAATCGGCAAGGACGCGCGTCCCTCGGGTCGAAAGTGTTAATACAACTCAAAGGTTCTCCAATCTTGAAATCTATCTAGTCTATCAAGTCTCTAGGTGTTAAGTTTTATGTTAAGAAAAGGAATTGTTTTCTCGTTGGTCCTATATTAAAGATTTAATTTTATTGTTATTTTAACAATCTGCATAGTCTTTTTAAACTCTATTATTTACATATCTATGATGATATAATGAATACTATAATCAGTGATGATATTACTCTGCTTATTTACACAATGAAATTAAGAATATTTATATTAACTTTATGAATACATAACACTAGGGTGATGCACAGTGCCATCGTTCTGATGCACAATTAAAGGGAAAGGTACCTCTTCTGGTACATAGTTCTATATGTACATATTTCCCATATGACTTTGTATATTCAAATTTTTACTATCTTTTTTTCACTATTTTGCTGTATTTCACAGGATTTCATATTTTACATATAAGACTAAAAGGTGTACTGATTGATTGTTAAACACCTAAATGTGGAATTTATTAATGATTGATTCGGTAATTTTGGTGAGAGAAGAAGAGCATCAAACAAAAGTAATTCATTTACCGCTTCTTTTAGCTAAGATCAAAGCGCCAAAAAAGGAGGATCTTACTTGGTAGAAAGAACTACACAAGAATTGTCCACCGAAGCTGTGCTATATTTTGTTGTTTATATATTTCACTGGCAATCATTCTCTTGCGTAGATTACTTGTTTTATACTATAGAAGAGGCCTTCAAGTTGAAAATTTGATCTATTTTTATCATTTATCCCAATTTCGACAAAGAAATGAGCATCAAAGAAACCTTCGTCCAAATTAGCCATCGTTAATTAAACCACTAAATTGAATTCACGTCTTAGTTCAAGATTTAAGGATTTGTGGACGTATTAGACTTAGAGGGGCTCGCGAGCGCCGCCTTTCTTTTCTTTTTAATTAACAGTGAAATAAATTATTTTAAAGATTTTTTCTTTTTTTTTTTTTAAAGATGTAATTCTCCTATTTTCTTTATACTTTTATGCATAAATATTTAATACCACATTATTATTTTAATAGGATTTTAAACAATTATTTAAAATATTTACAAACGTATTCTATAAATGGCGGTAAAAGTAATCTTTTGTTATTTTATTTCTATATCTATAGTTCGTATTTTAAAACCATATTTAAATATATTTTAATTTTAATTATAATAGATATTACTTTTGAAACTTAATTTATTCTTCTTTTTTTTTTTAATATAAATTATATTCGTGCTTTTTTTTCTCTCCTTTTAAGTCTTTTGTTTTCTCATTCCTCAAATCTTCTGATAAACCATATCCTTTTAATACAATAATGGCATAGAATTTCAATTTATTGAAATATTTAGTAAATATACTCTGGAATATATATATAATTTTCGTTTATTTAATCCATTATTTATATATATAATGTAAAATATATTCTGAAATATATTAGCCAGACGAAGATTCTAGTTTGATAGGCTTTTACATAAGGCTATTACCATCTGATATAAATTTTGAAGGAGTACCGGTGTTAGAAACCTCGTAAACTTTGAATGACACCTACCTATTGGCCAATGTTAAGGACGTAAAAATTTAGTACCTGCTTCACCTGGATGACTAGCCTTATATATTGGATCACTAACCTCAAATTTAGGTTGAGAGCTTTTATTCAACGCCTTCTACTAAATCGTGCATATTTCTGTCAAGTTTTATTGAATCAAAATGGTCGAAATCAGGTTCGAAATTCATGATGATCGTCCCTGCCACTTTTATTTTCACTCAGATACATCTAATTGCTCAATGGCAGAAGATAAAATATTTTATTTTTTCCTTTTTAGTGCATTTAAATAAAAGCTTTTTAAAAAATGTATTTTTACTTATTAATTATTATTATTGCAGTAAGAGAAGTAGAAATATTGTTTTATTTAAAAGAATTATACGCGCGTGTCATAAATAGTTCACATTTTTATAAAATATATATTTTTTTATAACGAGATATAATTATGGAGAGAGAGATTGTTCTCATTTCAAAACAATATATATAAACTTATGTAGTATTGTTTTTAGAACTGGGACTTATAGATAGAAACAATTTCTAACTGTGATGATTAACCGATTTTGAAGTTCTCTGTTTACAACAAAGGAAAGCATTGTTACATGATTGTTGGAATCTACACGAGTTTAATTAAAAACAATTTCTAACTATTTGTAATGATTAACCGATTATGAAGTTATCTGTTTGCAACAAAGGAAGAGAATTTTTACATTGTTACATGATTGTTGGAATCTACACGAGTTTAATTAAAAACAATTTCTAACTATTGACACGAATAACCGATTATGAAGTTCTCTGTTTACAACAAAGGAAGAGTTACATGATTGTTGGAATCTACACGAGTTTAATTAAAGGAGAGGGTTTATTGAACAGATGGTAGAAACCAGACGATATGTCGGCGACTATCGATCGTGTGTTGTCGAGAGAATGAATTTCTCGTCTGCAAAGTTTTTTTTCCTTCCTCGGGTCCTCGATCTTCGAATCATCGAGGACAGAACGATTTCCTTGGGTTGATGGATGGACAACAACGACTTGTTACGAGTTACTATTGTTACATTGTTGTTTGATTGTTGCTTTTTCCTCTCTCTCTCTACTGAAGGTTACGCGAGGTGTAATCTTGTAACAAAGGGTTGGCACATTGGAATACCTGTCAGCTGTCAGGAACCCTTGCTTTGTAATGCCTAAGAGGAACGCACTATGAACAATATGGACTCTCATCGCACCTCCCTTTCTTCCATTTTAAATAAAACAGGTATTGTCTTTTTTGTTTCTCTTAGCGAACAAATTGTAATTCTTATACATGACCTACATTTCTATGTCTTGAGTTAAATAGATTTGGAAATATGTAAAGTAGTACAGTACATATAGTAGTCTTTGTTAAGTTAAATCTTTCTTGACTGTGGCTGATCTCTTTGATAATCTTCAAGTTTTGTAGCATCATCTTCAAGAGCATATTTGAGGTGGTTGATGTGATTGCCATCATATCTTAGGATTGGAACTATCGCCATATTTCTAATATTCTGGTGAAGACCGTTCCAATGACCTACATCTGTCTCTTGCAGATACTGGTCGTAACGGCTGCCTTTATCGATTTACCCTCGCTCTAGTTCAACGGTGTTCTGTTCTAAAATAGAAGAACATACAGTATGTGTACTTTATAACATACTACCGTATATTGCATGTACTGTCCTATATTGTATTTTGCATATACTGTTGGCGTTAACCAAGTAGAATAGACTTTTGGTGTCTATATGTGGACAAATATTATCTTAATTGAGAATAGATATTTGGTCCATATATAGTTAAGTAGTGCTAACATATACAACAACAACAACAAAAAAGCCTTTATTTAGGGTCACTGACCCTATACAGGATTCACCAGAGGTATGCATAAGAACAAAGCAGTGAGACAACGGAAATAGCGATATATACAGAGTAAAAAGAGAAAGAAAAAAAAAAATAAGAAAAGGAAAAAAAAAAAAATAATAATAAGAAAGAGGGAAGCAAGAAATCAACACAAAAAGAGTAGCAGTAAGAAAGTGAGGAGTGAGTATCACTTGGCCTTCTTCTGAGATATGGACTTGTGGAAACCATAAAACGCCGTAGCAATATACTTATTCTGGGTCATATTGTCAATTATTGATGGAAGTGAAGCACAGAGTTGCCCAGTTTTGAGCATAAGGGTTCTTCTTTCTTCTTTCAGAGCAGAGCAATCAAAAATATAGTGAGTGATTTCATTTTGTAGTTTTGAATTACAAAAGGTACAAGTCGGGTCCTCACCGCAGAGCATCTTGGTGTGGTTTTCTCTAAAAAAACTTGAAAGTATTCTAACTTGTGCGAGTAGTCTTACAACCGGGAAAGGAAAATCCCCTAAAAGGTATCCCTCCGTCATGAAAGATATGTGAATGTCTTTGTAGTGAGAGTATAGCTTAGATTTATCCATTCTTGTAAGGTCGTTTTGTATAGATTGGTCTGCCGCTGTTTTTAAGAGCCCTGTAATCGCGCTCCTCAGCGTTTCAGGGTCATCACAGGAAACAGTGCTAACATATACTATCATGAAGGTAGAACTTACCTGTCCGGTATTCATTGTTTTAGATTTAATTTAGCATTTACTACCTACTATAAATGTACCGAGCTCTATATACATGCTATCAATATTCCCTCTAAAATATTAGAAACATTTTAAAGTTTCGGTTCTTGAAAGGTTTAGGATATTTTACTACTATTGTGGAAGCTGTTCACTTTAGTGTTGTAACGATGAATGGTTTGGATATCTGGTTTGAATCAGTCCGGGGGGTAAAAAAAAAGGCAATATCAAACTGACGTACATTGGCGTCCCAGGTTTGCATGTTCTGACGGGGGAATGTGTTGTGCAGGGCGTGTTGCCGCGATGCGATGATCAGCTCCGGAGACTTCGCCAGCCTGGAGGCCACTCTGAGAAACTCCGACGTCGCCTCGCGCCACTACTCTCATGGTAGGTCTCTTTTTCTGGTTGTTGTTGCTCTTTCCCTAGTTCTCCATCATTTATATTTCTTTAATAAGAGACACTTCGGCCAGGAATTCTGACAACCTCAGAATCATTTATAACGCCTTGCCAAATGCTTTATTTTACATGACGAGGACAAAAGATTTTTAGACGAAAAACATGGTGAAGGAAGACGAGTTTCTTTTATTGATGCATAGGTGCAAGCTTTCGGGTAAAAACCCTTCAACAGGCGAGCAATGAAGCGCGACTTATAAGAACTACTAGACGAATGGCCCGGGCAACGCCCGGGGTTTACCCGAGTGCGAATATATTTTAAAAACGTTGACTTGGGTGGTCGCTATTAACAGGGTGGTCTGTATAGACAGGTGGATGTATCACACAGCTGATAACAGGGTTGTCTAGAGTGGTCGCTATAGACAGGGTGGTCTGTATAGACAGGTGGATGTATCACACTGCTGATAACAGGGTTGCCTAAGGTGACCGCTATAGACAGGGTGGTCTGTATAGACAGGCAGCTGATAACAGGGTTGTCTAGAGTGGTCGCTATAGTCAGGGTGGTCTGTATAGACAGGTTTATGAGAGAGGCAAACTTACATAAAAAAAAAATAAAAAAATAAATAAAATAAAATAAAAAAAAATAAATAAAAAAAATAAAAAAAAATTAAAAAAAAATAAAAAAAATAAAAAAAAAATAAAAAAAAATAAAAAAAAAAATAAAAAAAATAAAAAATAAAAAATAAATAAATAAAAATAAATAAATAAATAAATAAAAATAATAAAAAACAATAAATAAATAAAAAAAATAAAAAGAATATTACGCCTCTAAAATAGTTTTATAATTTGATAACAGATGGCGCTCTAGTACATCGTATCTACAGCCAATGAGCGCGCATTCTATCCGTGAGCTTCAGACAAACAAACAGACAGAATAAGGCAAATATATAAGTAGATGGTACAAATGGTAGGAAGGAATATATATATATAATTTTACCCGAAAGCTTGCACCTATGCATCAATAAAAGAAACTCGTCTTCCTTCACCATGTTTTTCGTCTAATTTCAATTCAGGAATAATTCTTTATCTATATTTACAAAATATTTTTGTCGAAATGTCGAGAAAATGAAACCATTTCTGGCCGAAGTGTCTATTTTAAAAGAAATATGTAATTATTGACTGAACCTATACTGGAGACAGTGAATCAGAGTTATTTGAATGAGAGTTAATTCTAACCTTTTCAAAATCGAGAAAGTGTTTGAAATCGACATTGCAGCCTCGTGTCAGACGCTCTCCTCACGTGTCTTCGTTCGAAACACAATCATGTTGCCAATACGTTCGTTATTTCATAATGGCAATACATTTCCATATCATAATATAACTGATATATGAATTATCCATTTTGAATCTCAAGATCTATGCATATCTCTAACGTTGGCTAGAACAGTGCTGGCAATGTCGATCCTCCCTCCAATCGACCTGCGCTGGTCGATGGCCTGTTGCCGCCGTCAGCCCCCTGAGACATGCGGCTGCGACAAGTTGATCAAAATTGGCATCCTCGTACTGCCCTAGCATAGTCACTCTATAACAACAACAGAAAACTTTATTAAGACCTTATAGTCTTATACAGATTCGCCGAGCAGAAATGTAGGAGTCATTCAGGAATACCAGTAATAAGCATTATCCTTAAGATAGAGGTTGTGCCTGGCCGGCATTCATATTTCTATGAAAATGGTTGTACTAAATTCGAAAAATCACATGAGAACACCCTTGTAACCTCAGAACAATTTTTAACGCCTTGCCAAATGCTTTATTTTTATTTACTTCTCCCGACAAAATATTTTTGTCGAAACGTTGAGAAAATAAAAAAACTCTAACTGGCCGATGTGTCTATTTTTCATAGAAAAGTAATAAGCACACACACACACACACAAAAAACCCTTTATTAACACACTGGTCTTACAGATGATTCTCCTTGGGGTTACAAGACGGATAAACCTATGAAAGTGGGAAATATACAAAGGGGTAAAAATGGAGAAGGATTATATACACATGATAAATATATACAGATTATTATTTGAATGATCCTAAGGAAAATAAGAATATGGATTTGGAAATATGGATGGAAGAAGTGGAGAGCGAAAAAAAAAAACAGGTATTTACATATGGAACATATAATATAATGGAACAGTCAATTAAAAAGCAATAAGCATTGTTCTTGCCACTTTATAAGTATTCTATATTTACATTGCCTCCTTACCAAATACTCCAAACATGATGACAACGTTAATCTTCCTATTCGCCATAGAAAAAAAAACATAAGTCAGGGAGAAGAGCTTCTTTTATAAAAGATAATATGGTTTTCACGGGCTACTAACCAAAGAAATTCTATATACAGTTACGAGCGTCATTCCTCATCTCCTTATCAATCAGTCATCAGTTTTCATCTCTGTCACCGTTTGCTTTTTTTTTTTTGGAATGGCGCCCTCCTATTGGTTGGCTACGGTCACGCCACCTTTGCCCCCCCCCCCCCCCCCACTCGCCTTTTCGTTTTTGTAACTATTGTGTTGGAGCGGGTCGCTCCCTAAATAAATGCATATATTAGTTAATAACCAAATGGAATCCTCTCTTTCTTTTTCCCAGTAAGAGACGCCTACGGAAGCCAACAGTACATAGACAGATAAAGCACATAGGCTATAGTTATTAACTAACATATGCATTTATTTAAGGCGCCAATTTATAATTGTAACAAATAGTATTTGAATCAAAACATTCAATCGGGTAAAACACGGGCGTTGCCCGGGTCATTCGGCTAGTAGATTATAAAGAAGACAATCGTATTCTTATAAAAGAAGCTCTTCTCTCCCAACTTGTGTTTCTTTTTCTACTCTAAACTTTCTTTTAAAGGGTCACGAAGTCATCCGAAAAACCAAGAAAGGCAATGCAAAATAATATCCCTTGACTAAAGTTTAAGTTTTAAAACATTTTTTATTAATATTAAGATAATAAAAGTAATCGATACGATATAATTTTAGAAGAAAAAATAACGAGGTGTGTTTTATTGATTAACTAAATTAGTATTTTTAGTCGTGATTATGGAACTGCCATGTTGTGAGTGTAAACATGATATCATAATGTGCGAGAGAATTCGCCGTTATAAAGAACTCCGCGGGCGAAGTTCCTCCTCGGTATCTGGGTCGACGTGCTTGGATCGTCTGGTGAGTCACGGCTGTCGTCTGGAGTCAAGGCTACGCTATTAGACAGCTCTCTCTCTATATACGTGACACGGGGCTACGCTACCCGACATCGTTGTACAATATCTATAGGCTACACTACAAAACACCTGACAGGCTACTGTATGCTACACCGCTGCTGTATATGATTTGATAGGCTACTTAGGGACACGAGGCTACACAAACATGCACAGCTGTACAAGTACGATAGGCTACAGGCTACTGTATGTAACACATGGCTACACAAACATAGCTGTACAAGTACGATAGGCTACACGCTAATTAATGGACACGAGGCTACGCAAACATAGCTGTACAAGTATGATAGGCTACATGTCTTACTGTATGTAACACAAGGCTACACAAAAATTCACAGCTGTACAAGTACGATAGGCTACAGGCTACTGTTATGTAACACAAGACTACACAAACATGCACAGCTATACAAGTACGATAGGCTACAGGCTACTGTATCTAACACAAGGCTACACAAACATGCACAGCTGTACAAGTACGATAGGCTACAGGCTACTGTATGTAACACTAGGCTACACAAACATGCACAGCTGTACAAGTACGATAGGCTACAGGCTACTTATCTAACACAAGGCTACACAAAAATTCATAGCTGTACAAGTACGATAGGCTACAGGTACTGTATGTAACACTAGGCTACACAAACATGCACAGCTGTACAAGTACGATAGGCTACAGGTACTGTATGTAACACAAGGCTACACAAAAATTCATAGCTGTACAAGTACGATAGGCTACAGGTACTGTATGTAACACAAGGCTACACAAAAATTCATAGCTGTACAAGTACGATAGGCTACAGGTACTGTATGTAACACAAATGGCTACACAAATTCACAGCTGTACAAGTGAGATAGGCTACAGGCCTTACTGTATGTAACACAAATGGCTACACAAATTCACAGCTGTACAAGTGAGATAGGCTACAGGCTACTGTATGTAAACACAAAGCTAAACAACCATACAGAGTCGATACTGGTCTACAGGCGAATGTAGAAAGGAGATACTTTATATTTGATATCCCCTCTCCACATACACAATACAAGCCAAATAACCATGTCGAGAAATAAATGATACAAATGATAAATGGATTCACGAAATAAATGGGCGATGCTATGTGAAAAGATCTCTGCGATGACAACCAATAATAAAAAAAGTCAAAAGAAGACAGATTATAGATACCAAACGAACTGAAGACAGCACTCCGAACTTATGAAACTTTTATAAAATGAAAAGATTGGTGTGAGAGGTAAGATGACAAATGCATTCTGTTCATTCCTAGCACCTTTATAAATGCTGAGTGAGAATTTTATGGCAGTCAGAAGAGTTGTAAGAAAAATACCATGTCCAACACGGTCATTCTTAGCAATGATTAAATGTTTAAAAGAAAATGAGATTTTTGATGAAATATTTATGTAAAAGGAAAAAAGAAGCGCTTTTATCATTGCGAAGTCCGGTATATATGCTGGAACCGTTTGTTACTTTGAGAAGATATAAAAGGATGAAGGATAATATTTGACATGAGACTGTCTATATATTCAACTGGCCAATAGCTCAACATTTCCCAATGTCCACACTTCAGCACAATACTATAAAAAGAAGTTAAAACAAACATAGAAACCGCCATCTATTAACCTCACTAGCAGACTTTGATGTCAGTAATTTAGTCACAATGAACTCTAGCAAATAGGTGGTGCAATGACTTTTGTGTAATTTTGACGAGAGAGTCTTTATTATTTACTTTTACAGACAAAACTTCACCAAACATTAGGCCTTGACACTCTAAAAGCTGAACACCTAATACAAGTATCTTGGTGTTGTCTTGAGTTTGAAGGTGTCTTGCACTGGCCAGGATCGTAGCCCACAAACATGCTTTACAGGTGGATTATCTTGTTTGTTAAAACAATTGTTAGTTTCAGTTGGATGACTGACGTCATATAACAACAACAAAAAGCTTTATTAAGACATTTTAGTCTTATACAGATTCTCCGTGCAGAAATGTAGGGTACATGCAGGTAGAACAGTAATAGTACCTTAATGGTATTTGTAAGGGTAAATACGAGGGGGGGGAAAACAAACAAAATAAACAAAAGAATGAAAAAAAAAAAAAAAACACTGGAATTTACATACGATACATGCGCTAAGATTTTTCGAGCTGACGTTATAGAATTTCTATTTTTGTTTCGTTATTATCAATCTTTTTATTTTTTTGTCAGATCCTTTCTACATTTGTTTACGGTCCTTTTTAATACAAGGGGGGATCAATAAATAAGGTGAATTATCTTATTTCTTAAAAATTAAAAAAGCAAAAATAATTTAAACCACAGAATATTAAAATATAACATCGAGAGACTATTTAAGGTGTTCTGTTCTTTTTTACCATGTGCGGCGCGAGACTTATAAATAAACTAAAATGGAAGCTCCCTTGAAGGATTGCACCACGCTTGAACAATGTGCAGTTATTCGTTTCTTGAATGCAGAAGGTATTCAAACATCTCAAATATGCCAAAGAATGAAAAATATCTATGGTGAGTCTTGTTTGTCTCAAAAAACATTTATAAATGGGTTAACGAGTTCAAAAATGGACGAATTACATGTACCGATATTGAGCGACCTGGACGACCAAGTGTTACAGCGACGCCAAGCACGATAAATGCGGTTGAAAACTTAATTTTGGAGGATAGAAAAATATCCATTTTTACCATAGGCAACGTGTGAACAGCGACCTTTATTGTGACATTCTTGTAAATAAGCTAAAGCCCGGTATAAAAAGCAAAAGAAGAGGGAAGCTTAGTAAAGGTGTTCTCTTCCTTCATGATAATGCAAGGCCGCATACATCATGTAAAACTGTATCTACAATCATTAAATTAGGTTTTTAAGTTTTAGAACATCCTGCATATAGTCCAGACCTAGCCCCCTCTGACTATTTCCTTTTTGGACTACTAAAGAAGGAGTTAAAGGGAAAGCGATTTGACTCGGATGAAGATGTCCAGAAAGTGGTGCAAGATTTTTTTCACACGCTTCCTAAGAGTGCCTATAAAGAGGGTATTTACAAGTTGCCAGAACGATGGAGACGATGTATAGAAAGCCAAGGTGATTATTTTGAATAAATCAAGTCCTAATTTTTAATATCGTTCTTATTTTTTTTGAATAAATTATAATTCACCTTATTTATTGATCCCACCTTGTACTATACGTAGATATATATTTTATTGTTATAAACTTTTCATGGTTATAGACTATTTAAACACTTTGAATGACTATTTTAAAATTAATTGTTAGAGTGAAAAAAATTATGATAAAATAAAGGGGTAAATAAAATGTAGGGGAAAATATATATGTTGTATATGTACAAATTTCTTCAGCAAGGGAGGCTTCCCCACCTTGAGAGAGTTCTCCTCCAGACAAGGTCTTCACTCCTCAGTTCTACACCGCGTTAATATAATCGATTATATATTATTATAGATGTTTATATATGGGAGAATAAAACTATACACAATGCGTGGTAAAAACAGGGATTTCAAGGAGTTTATGATTGAAAGGAAGAACCTTTTCTTCTCATTTTGTCAGGTATTATATAACTAGCCCTCGTAAAAGCTTCGTATCTCCATGAAAATGTCCATCGACTTTGTCACACTCGTTCTTTGGACCTAAGTAGCGCTGCTCAACGCTAAATTCAATAATCGAAAGGTAACGACATATTAGCTAAGCCAATGGAATAAACCAATAACACTTCAAGCTCAAATAACCAAAATTCAAGACGTGAATACTCAAATAAGTCAATAATTCCTTGTATCAATATTATAGGTAAAATTATCAGGCTTCCAGATATAAGTTTCTTTTATTTTAAAAGAAGCGTATCCTTGGATGCCTAATATTTTATCCTTAGCTCAAATAAGTATTTCCCCTAACGAGGAATAAAGCGGGAAACTCCAGACCTTTGACATAGACTGATGCTCCAAGAGTCTGGGTCGATTAATAAAGATGAGAATTCTAGGGCCGCTGCTAGAGCTGAGCCACTAGTGCAACTGCTAGGGCTGATACTCCATAGTATCACTGCTAGAGCTGCCATAGAGGCACTGCGCCCACTCAGGACAGTTATATAAATGTCACCAGGGTAAAGCTCCGACGACCGTGACCCACTCCGAGTGTCCCAACCAACCGCCGAGGACATGGTCAAATTACCCCTACTCTGTCCTTGCTTGTTAGGCTGCCTCTCTCACTCAACTTGCCGGTAAAGTAAATGTACTTTCTGTTGGATGATTCCATTACCCAATGATAAATATTGTGTTGCCCCAGTTTCTATTTCTAAATATAGAACATGTTTTGTAACAAAGAGTCTGGGAAAGGTATTTACAGTATCTACGAAACGTCTCGACTTTTTTTTTTCCAAATTGGAAATAAGAACTTTTGAATATCACATTGGATCACTCGAGTAAATAATTATTTAAGAATATCTTGGAACTAAAAATAACAGCCCCATTATATCTCGACATGTCATCCGTCTCACACTGACCGATGTGCCATGACACCATGTTCAGCATTCTATCAAATTCATTCTTATATATGTAATACAAGATTGCGGGAAGTTGGTATTCATGTACTGAAAGGGGTACCTCTCTCTTTAAAAGCTGGGGTACTATGGTATATATATTCTTTATTGACATGTCATCAGTATCTTTAGCAGAATCATTAGACCTAGAAAAGGTCTCAATATATTGGTGATGATGTCTGGTTCTCAATCTTGGTAAATCTGGTTTCTTACAATGCCTAAATCTTATGATGGTTGTTATTGCAGTGGTATACCGATGTTGTTTCCAGGATTTATCAAGTGCTAGACAGGAATAGCTGGGAAGAACCTGGTTGTATTTCCCTAGCTAGTGCAATGGCTACCAACCTTTTTTTTTTTAGCTAGCGATTCACTTCATAGAGTTTTATAGTTGTTTTTTTTTTTTTTTTATTGTTGCATGCAAAATATGTGCTAATAATAATTTTGAGTTAAATTCGTACCAAGCTTTTAGAACGCAATGTTCGGAATGTTAGGTACTTCCTTGTAGGTGGTTGTATCGATTTTGACCCCATACATTTTGAAATATGGAGATTGGCTTTCGACATATCAGCCCCAGAGAAACACTGAGGTAGTAAGACCGGGGCGGAGCTACCGATCGTCCCTCTATGAGCCGTTGATGATGGATGGTCGATGGGAAATCAATGAAGCAACTCGGGCGATTGACGTGAGCCACAGGTCCGAAGACTAAATCAACTCCTTCTTTAGGGCCTCATACCTACACCCGTAGAATTATCTCATTTCTGCTAATTCCTCATCATCTTAAATATTAGCCATTTCATCCATATCTTCGTGGAAATCACCTCTTCATTTACACTTTCGTGGAATCAACTTTTTCAACTATACCTTCATGCTATCAACATCCTAGCAATACCGCGTGGAATCAACCTATATTAAGGGACTGCTCTGTAAGGCGAAGTACGGTGCCGTGAGCCCGAGCCGCTACGGTAACCGTGAGCAGGGAACTCTGAAATGTGGCTGACTAAAGGGGCAATTGTACCCCATCTTTCCATGGAGCAACAAAAGCATGGACAAAACACCACCACCATCAACCTTATACTTTGCAAACAAGAAGAACAATCACAAACATGAATTCATGGTAAAATATCATCTACCTCAAGTGGAGAAGGGTAAATGCAGAAATCAAGATCCACGCAGTTCTTTCAGAATCTATTCTATTTACACAGGTGTGTCAAAGCTGTCAGGGCTAATGTTCTAACGTGTTCCTGCAGCTATCCAGTACCGTGCCGGTTCCCGCCACTTCTGGCCCCCCACTCCGCCCCCTGACGGTAGGTTCCTATACACCGTCTACCTGCCCCCTCTATACATCCTATACACCGTCTACCTGCCCCCTCTATACATCCTATACACCGTCTACCTGCCCCCTCTATACATCCTATACACCGTCTACCTGCCCCCTCTATACATCCTATACACCGTCTACCTAACCCATCTACACACACAGACTCTGTCGCCGTTTTAACCAAAATCGCTTAGGTCCTATCCTACACCTATTTTTTTGCCTTGAGTATTATACTGGATGTATATTGTTACACCAGGTTGCGGTTTGACAGACTCTTCAGCCTTGATTCTCTCCTGCGTCGGGTCTTGTATCTTTCCAGAACGTGTTTCAACCATCCTACAAATTTATATAAGGGAATAATGAGATAACTTTACTTTAAGTAGCCTTCCGAGAATAATTTATTTATTTCACACATCAAAGTTAAGAGAGCTGTGTAGTCACACAGTGTACCAAAATAAAATAGTGTCATGTAACACCGACCCACGGAATGGAACTTTGTCTGGATAATGGTGGTAATTCACATTCACACACAGGATCGGAAAACTAAATTACAAAACTTGATATAATTCTTCCATCTTTAAAAAACAAATACTCCTAGTTGATTACTAAAGAACTACATTCATGGACAAAACTTTCATATTTTAATGTCGCCGGTTGTCTGTTTTTTTTTTTTTTTTTTTTTTTAATTAAGGAGACAGAGACAATTTTGTTCACACTTGATTATCTCTTGTGTCTTCAATAAAGGTCACTTTGTATCAAATATCTTTTAGAGTTATTGTCTGAATCCCGATATACATGTTAAAAGGTAAAACTTCCTTAAGTTTTGTTTATGAGCGTAAATAAAGAAATACTTGTCTATTAACTAAGTATAATTGTTGTAAAACTCATTTGTATTTATTCAGCGTTTTCTTACGAAGAAAATCTGCCATCCTTATTGCACTCTAGTTAGTTTTGTTGAACCATATTAACTTCTATTTGGTATATCCTTGGTCGATACACCTTCAGCGATATTACACATGTTCGAATATTGATCAGTTTATATATAGGAAATTTATTTTGGTACTTCTTTTGAGAAATTTTGATATCTAAATAATAGCAGGTCGAAGTGGTAACAGAACATTTCCTGATCATGCAATTGATAGCTGAACGCCACCTATAGGAATAATTATCAACTAAGCGTTTTTATTTTCAAATTCAGGGAAAAAACCTTTTCTTGATAAATAAAGAAACTCCACGTGCTCGTTGTTTAACTTTCTTTTTTTCAGGTAAGAGGATGCTCGGACATCTACAAATTTATATTGTACACACACACTCAAATGCTTTATTATTATTATTATTATTATATCTTTAAAAATAAGAATTAAGATAAATCAGTGTTTTATTATATAAACACGGAGAGTTGACTTTTCAATTATTTGCAACAATCCGTAAAGAGAAGAAAAAAAAAAACGTATTTTCCCTTCTCTTCTGGACGGCGAGTATTAGGCCGAGGGAACCACAAATTAGTAGTAGCGTGGTGGTGGTGGAATAATTCCCAGGTTATTTGGAATCTTCTTTTATGAAGCCATTAGAGCCGGCGATGGCTAAAGAAGAGGGTTTGGCAATTAAGGCGTTCCTTTGTTTCCTTCCTCGCTTGAAAGGTTTAATTTAGTTTGTAAATTGTGTGTGTCGTGATAGTACGGTGGTGGTGGTGATAGATGAAGAAAGGCTTTTGTTGGGACGTTGCCCCAGGCGTCCGGATGTTTGGTATCTCTTGACATGACCCGTGGGGTGCTACAGTGATTTACCGACGACAGCGACGGCGGGAGGTGACGTTCTTGGTAAACTTAGGTCAAAACACACGAATGAGAATTGAATGGTGTCTTGCTATACGGATTACAAACTTCCAAGAAGATCGGATAGGAACGAGAATAGGTAGCTATTGAATGATACCTGTCTTTAATGAATTGGATTTGTTCAAAGTAGTTGGATATACAATATAATTTTGGATGCTTTTTTAGGGGGAGGGGGGTAGCAACGTCTTCTGTCAGGTATCTATCTTATTGAGAAGTGGGACAATAGTATTCAGTCTTCAATAGCCTTGTGGTGGTACTTTGGAAGCGTTCATAGAGGGCCACACACATAACTCGAAACGACCTGCATTTTTAACTTCATCATGATGATCGAATTCTGCAAAAAAACTTTAGCTGGTAAAATTAACTTGTTATTATTTTTAGGTAGATATTCTCTTAGCTTATTTCATTTCTTCTTCTTCTAATATATAAAGCAGGGGAAAACTTTTATTAAGAAGGTAACTTAAATTTTCTGCCTCTTTTTATAAATAAATTCTACATTCCCTGGAATGCTGATATAAGAAACTGTAAGAAACCATCTTGTAAAAGGATAGCTTCTTCCGTCTCAATTAGAATCCATATATTCTTTCCTAAAGCTAGATGAGCTAACTGAGATAAAATACAAAGTAACCACCACGTCTCACATAACCTATTATATTATAATTAGCATGAAAATAACACTTTCGTTACATGATTCAAATCTCGGATAGTAATGGAAACATGAAGAATGACAGAATGACTCAAAAAAATGATGAAATGATTTAAATCTCAAATAGTAATAGAAACATGAATAATGACGAAGATATACGAAGATTTTCATGTTGTATAATAAACACTTCTGTAAATGATTATACGCACGATTGACATGTGTCATTACATCATGATATGTAATGTACTTTGTACACATACTGAGGATAAATAAAACTCTGTAATAAATTAAGAGTTGAGCTAAAGCAAGGGATTAAGATAGAAGTCCAACAACGTCTAAAAGATGTAGAAGATGTCAGGGCGTTGCCAGGAAATCGTTAAGAGTATACAACGACATCTTCCGATCTACGCCCTTGTTGCATCCGCTGAAACCCAATACTTCCTCTCGGCAAAGATATATAAGCCTCCAACAGGACCAGATATAAATGGTCACTTCACCATCAGCGGGAGCCCTCGTCGGTTGTGTCCAAGGTCCACCTCATCGACCATGTAGACTAGTAAGAACTCTTCTATCTCCATCTTTCGTTCCTAGCTCGACTCTTATCTGTTCACGGAACTTTCCTAGTACAACTGTTTCCCTTCGTTTTTTTTTTTTTTTTGTGTATGGACAATTCACAAGCTTTCCACTCTGCCTCGACCACGACTGTCTGTACTCTGTGAGAACTGTTAAAGGTCTTCCAAGGTGCAGAGAGGTACTGGAAAACTCTCCACATTCTGACTGTTCCTCTCGGTTAACACAGTATAGCGAGAGTCGACAGGATCTCACACCATATATATTTGTCCTCACCCAGATGATTGTCATCCGTATTGTTAGCCGTATTTCCAAATGAAACAATAAGGAAATAGTCCAACAGAATGGAAATGCATTTGCAACACACAAAACCCACTTGCAACAGAAGCGAAAGATCATTTATCGGAGGTACAACGCGAATAAATCGATCTTAATATACAGAATATCTCGATGGGCAATTCTTAGCTCGACTTCAATCAAGCATGTCTTCCTTCACATCTTATGTCATCGTCAGGAAATGTTACGCCAGCCAGCCAGGTTACGTTGGCTTATCTACCTACCAGCCTCTACCGCATTCCATTATGATTACCGAGGCAGACAGGTAGATAGCAAAGTTCATCATCGTTTTAATGATGATGATTTAACCATCCTCCTTTCTTTGCACCACTTAATGTTCTTCCTCCCCTCCCTTGACTTCCTCTCGATCAACCAACCACACCCTTAGCTAATATTTACCGCAGTCAGCTTGAAGAGTGTGCTTGTATTTTGTTAGTATGTGTTGTGTTTTTTGGTCATATCATGTATGTCCTTTGATCATAGCATGCACATCCTTTGTTCTTATCATGTATGTCCTTTGGTCATATCATGTGTATCATTTGATCATAGCATGCATATCCTTTGGTCATATCATGTATGTCTTTTGATCATAGCATGCATATTCTTTGTTCTTATCATGCATGTCCTTTGGTCATATCATGTATATCATTTGAATCTAGCATGCATATCCTTTGGTCATAGCATGCATATCCTTTGTTCTTATCATGCATGTCCTTTGGTCATAGCATGCATATCCTTTGTTCTTATACACATCCTTTGATCTTATCATGCATATTATATAGGTCTCTTTAATAATTGGATAAATTGAAAGGAGAATATGGGATTTTATGACATTTATTTTTAGCTTAAACATTTTGTTGGATCCCTCTAGTGTTTTAAAACTTTTATTTAACTTGCTTTCATATGCTGTCTGTCGTGTTCTTTCTGTCCACAAATCTTATGTGATTAATTTTTAATATACTTCCAGAACATGTAGAAGTATGAAATTTGGTACACCCGTTCAATTTTGATTACATGGTAGGTTTACAAGATGTTTTTGAGTTCCTGGACGATACGTAGACATCTTGTTGGCAGAATTTCGACTTCTTGTAAAGGCATACGACTAGCATTGTTATCGATTGCAAAGATATACCTTTTTTTAAAGCCTAATATTATTAGAATATATATTGCCTCTTAAATGCTTCGTCCTAACAAAAATTCGACAAAGTGCAATATGTAAATATTTTACCGTGATTTTTAGATAAGATTTTATAAAGACTTTAGTAAATCCCATATAACGTTAAATAGACTAATGCATCTCTCTTATAGTGTCACAAACGCGTACAACGTTTATAAGATAGAAAATACTATTTTATAAATCTTGTATATCTCTCTCACACACAAAACTGACTTTAAGGTGCAATGTGTGAGGTCAAAGGACATCCCTCATAATGCAAATCCCGTATCTCGTATAACGCCAGCAGATTTCAGAACGTGTCGTATAACGCCAACTGACTTTAGTACCTCTCGTATAACGTCAACCGATTTCAGTATTTCTCGTATAACGCCAACTGACTTTAGTATATAGCGTATACCGTCAACAGACTTTAGCATATAAGGCTAAACAAACTTCAGCACTATACCTCCCACCAAACGTAGACTGCGCACACTATAGTCCCGTGGAAGGCCAACCAGGACACTGCGCGGACATATGGGTCGTTCACCAGCCTAGGTCATTGTACCATAGGCTGGCCGACCTTCGTGCGCTCACCTCCTAGCGGTGATCAATTGGGCGGTATGGCACACGTTAGATTAACGTGGATTGTCACCACGTGGAGTCAGTCACTCGGACGTTCGTGCTATGGAAAGGCGACGTCATTGATACATATATACGAATACGTATTACAGCACCAAACTAACATCCCTACATTAGTACGAATAGATCCAAGGAGGATTGCCAACAGTTTCATCAGGCTCACGACACGATGATAGCGCTATTTACCAAATAAATAAACCCTATCTGAAATGTTTTGCCTCGCTGAGGATAGAGCGCTAAGTTCAGTTACAAGTCTCTTCGAAAATTCCACCTGGACACTTGCTACTCTTGTTGATCTGAAAATTCTGCCAATATCTCCAAAGTTGAATCCCTCTTTTTATTTTTTTTTTCTGTTATTCAAAGCTGGCTGTGTTTATTTATGTATTTGACTTTTAAAATGGTATATATAACCAACCTAGTTGTGAAAAATCCTTTTTTTAATATGATTTAAAGATAGAATTTTAAAGACATTATACAAAAGAGATAATCTTTAGATGAAATTATGCATCGTTATTATTGATTGGTTAACCCGGGTTCCTGGAGCTTACAGAAGTCGCCAACTGCCCATACATCACATATTTGTGTGTGTATTATACATGAACATCTTTTACTTTACTCATTTTCTCTAATTCGAACTCCCCAGATGAAGCATGTATAAGACTAATTGTCTTAAAGGCTTGCATAGGTTCTTTTTAACTGTTGTACAAAGTTGGCAAACTTGGAAGATGTTATGGCCATGTTATGAACTCTAACAAGACTTTCCACATACAGCCTGAGGGATAAAAAGCTGTTGACACATTAGTTTTTGGCAGAGTTCCAAACGTGATGTGGTTCCATGTCATTCAGGGAAAACCGGGTTTCTATTAGATGATTAGTTATCTGAGAATGAGACTGGGTTTTAAACAATTTATGAAATTAAAACTAAATTTATATGTAAATATGTGAACAAAAACGTTTAGTTGATTTTTTTATTCCACTGGATGGCTCTCTGCCATCTAAAATGCTCGTGTAAGCAGTCAGGATATGTCCTTTTTTATTTTTAATATGTAAATATGAAAAACGACCTATAAAAGAAACAAGGCCGCTCCCGTCAAAATAAACGCCGCAACCACCCGCCGCCATCTGTTGCCCATCTGGCACGTCTCCGGTTGAAGCCCTCTCTCCTTGGACTGTGGGAGCTGTGAACCTGCTATACGTGGTGCCGTAGAAAGCAAAGATGGCCGACAATTGTATCTTTGCTTATTTCTGCAAAATTTCTATTTATATTTATATATAATTCGTGGTCCATTTGGAATAGGAAAGCAAAGACTAGAACGCGGCTGATTCAACACTCGCCTTTTCAGTGATACGCTAACCTTGACGTATGTACGGGGGAATCTGTGGCCACTGGACATGCATCCGACCTGGAAGCTGTTGGGTTCTGTGCTACCTAGAGTATAGGAGCTCCATCTATGCTTCCTTCCTGTGGTGAATCTGTATAAGACCGGTGGTCTTAATAAAGCTGTATGTGTGTGTATATATTTATTTTTTTTTCCGGGATTTTTGGCTATGTTCTTTAAGAAAAACTCTTTGATATGTATAACTTAAGTGTTTACTGTTTTTTTTTTTTTTTTTTCAGAACTTGGTTATTCTCTAAATGAATGCCTCTTCAATGTGTAAAACTTAGCGAACATTTTGCGTGTGTGTGAGAGAGAGAAAAATCAGCTGATATTTATACAACAACAACAACAAAAAAAGCCTTTATTTAGGGTCACTGACCCTATACAGGAATCACCAGAGGTATGCATAAGAACAAAGCAGTGAGACAAAGGAAATAACGATATATACAGAAGAAAAGGAAAAAAAAAAAAACAAGAAAGAGAAAGAGGGAAGCAAGAAAAACACTGATATTTATACAAAATTCTTAGAGACTTTGCGACTAAGACTTTATTTTACGCATGTTTTCTAAATTTTTAAAATTCTCTTTACACTCCACCGGAGTCCGGGTTACGCATAGTTATTAGTAGTGGGATTTTTTTTTTACAGTTATGTACAGATGCTCATATATAAAATCTTCGTTAATATATTTTTAGTGTATAAAATATTAGTAGTGTATATAATACTTGTTACCAGACCATTTTTCTGCTTTGTTCAAACTATATTTCGTGAATTCATACATACACGGTGTAAATTCTTAAATCAATAAAAGTTCGAATGAACATTCTATAGAAGAGTAGAATACCACGCCATTATATTCGTTTGGGATCTTGACGTGATGTGGTTGGATTGTGATTTTGAAGAAGGGATTGGAGAATGGTACATTTTGACTATCATGTTTTCCCTATATAAAAATAAACTTATAAATTATTTAGAGAGAACTTGAAACAATAACCAAATCTGCAAAATTTCAAGAGTAAAAAAGGGAAAAATCACGAAATATCAGGCTTATAAAGCAAAACCATAGGGAAACATTGAATCTCAAAAAGAGACATCCCATAACAATACTAGCAAGATTCATCATGAAGAATTGAAAATAATAAAATTCCAACTATTTGCCCTAAAATATAACTACACGCAGGCTATTCTAGAATAGTTTATATTGAAAGCTGGAGCTTTGGGAGATTCTGTAACTGTTTCTCACCTAGCTCGAAGAGCATTCAAACCTTGTTTCAATTTTGCAAGGGATCAGCAACAGCACATTAATCTCAGAGAAGAGATCTGTTCGACCTCTCGTTAAACTGGGGATCCACCTACCTCACCAAACCCAATAGAAAATCGAATAGTTCAAATTTTACATCTTAGAAGTATTAACTCTTAATGCCGAGGGCTCTACTTATTACCCGGCGCCATAGGTTTAAAAAAGTGTCGCCCCACAGCGACCTCTCTTGACCCCGTATTTCGACAGGCAATCAATTTGCATAAAGTCAGCCTACTTCCTCCCGTTGATGGAAGGAAACTGTCAGTGACTTCTGAAATAAACCTCGACCCTTTGTGCTCGCTCCTCATTTGGGCATAGGACCGCGAGCGTTTGCTTAGAATGGTGGAGCTTTAGAACAATCAAGCTAAATCCTTCATACCATTTAAAATTTATATTTGAGTAAGACACCTGATGAAAATCTTTATTTCGGTCACTATACCGTTCACTTTTATTTCGACTTAGAGCGCTATGTTCCCCTAGGTACACTTGCAATTTAAAGGTAAACTAAACATAGAAAGAAAGATATTTTAAATATGTACAAGAATTAGTATACAATTTAATTAAATGAAATCATTTGTAAAATATTGTGTGTATTCGAGGAAAACGATTTACAGATTGAAGAAGTTTTAAGGAATATTTTAGAATTAAAATATGCAAGTTATTAGAGAATTATTCACAATTCACCTTCGTCAGGTACAAAGTAAACGTTTTAAAGCAATATGCCTTCTACATATTCAATTTGTTTCACACCTGACGAAGGTGGATGCTATTTACCGAAAAACGCTGTGAAACATAAAGAATATATCCATCTGGCCGAGATGTCCTTTCAGATATCAATATGAATACCAAAACAACAACATCCATCTCTTTAGTGTATTCAAAAATTATTATTTACATATTCGTCTCCAAATACTTTTTTTTTTTAATTAGTCAGAAACGCCAACCAGATACGTTTTTCAGACTGTTTTCTCTCATCAATATGAAATAGGCTCTATTGATAGCCATAGTATAAGGAAGTAAAATATTGAGGAAGGAATGTTTCAATGATCTTTCTTTTTAATAAATTTAGGGCGATTTTTTTTTCTACTGTAGAAATTCTATGAGGATGCTTGCTGGCTCATTAGTGGTGAACTTTCCCAACGAATTCGCCAATAGTTGCGTACAATCGAAGAAGCCAATTGGTAAACCGGGGTTCATATCAATGTATTCTGTTTGATCTATTAAAGCTACTCTCGTTAAATCGGGGATCATTAAAGTTCTACTACATCTATAAAAACGGCCATAATTAAGGAAAAGGGAGGCAGATCATTCTCGTCAAAACGTCCGGCCATAAAGAATTGAAGAAAGGGGGTCGGTGGAAGGATGATCTAAACCGTTGATTTTCGACCGCTACGTTCCGGGATCGAATCCCGCATTGAGCACTTTTTTATAATAATAATAATAAAAAAAATGCTCCAATGGCCCCCGATTCTTGCAAAAGTTCAACCCCACCAGCGAGTGCAAGTAACTAAACGGGACTCTGGCACATTTATAAGTGCAAAAGTCGAACCATGTGTAGACATGTGGTGCACTTACAGTAAAAACAGTCGCTAACTACCCACCATGATTACAATGGCCTGTACCACGTGTACTAGGGATAAAAAAAAAAAAAAAAAAAAAACATTAAAGATCTAGAAACGCTCTAATGGAGAGAAAGAGGACACATTCTTGATTAGAAAACGAACTAACAAGAAGGCATTTTAAACTCTTCTTAGATAAACATCAATGTGTCCAGGGAGGTCTCGGGATTAAGCTGATGGTTTACTAACTCTAACCTGAACTGAATTAACACCTAACCTATCCTAACCTATATAATGGCTTGCTTATAAGCATCTGACGCTATATTAGGGTTAGAAATCGGTAACCTATTCCCGAGACTTCCCATATGTCCATATAGCATTCATATGGATGTTGTTAAACTGAATCATCATATAGTACCATTTCTAATATGGAAATAGATCATTTGAGCACCATTTCATCTTGTTCTGAGCAGTTCATATCTTCTAATTCCCCAATTTATTTACTATCTTATTATATATTTTTCCATCTCTGTAACCATTGTTTAGAAGAATCAATAAAATTGTTTAAATTCCAATTCATATCCATTCATTTCATATCAATTGGTTCAAATCTTCTGGACAATTAATTAAAATCTGGAGATGAGTCTCTTTTTACGATGCATTCATCAATGCAATCTCATGGCCCGAGGGCATCAGGCAGCGTTCTATTCGTTTTAAATATATTCTCCTGTAGAAGGGCAGAGATGTCTAAAAGCTTGAGACTGCATTGATGAAATGAAAAGAAACTCATCTCCAGAAACCTTTAATTATTTAATTAATTCCAAACTATTCTTTTAGATCTTTGAACCAAAGAGCGGTACACTTTCAAGAGCAAATTCTTAACTACTAAGGTATTATTGTATTGTACACGGTTAGGTCAATAACAGGAGAAATTCTATTTCTCAATTCTGATGAAGAAGCTAGGATTTCCAGTAAATGGTACCCAACCAGCTGGGTCAAATACTGGATTGAAAAACAGGATTCCCAGAACTAGTTTGCGGAGGTCCATTTAAAACGTGATCACCCAAAACCAACATCCACGCATTTATTACTAAGAAAAATAGATAGAAAACTATATTGAAGGAATTTCATGTTTGACTTTGAGAAATTACAATAATGAATGATGAGAATATTTAAATGTTCACCTGTAAATAACTAACTCATCTTTTTTTCTAAGCAATTATGTACCTATGCGAATCCTGTGTAGGGCATAGGTCCCCAATAAAAGGCTTGTTGTTGATGAGGATATTTAAATGTTCACCTGTAAATAACTAACTCATCTTTTTTTCTAAGCAATTATGTACCTAGGCGAATCCTGTGTAGGGCATATGTCCCCAATAAAAGGCTTGTTGTTGATGAGGATATTTAAATGTTCACCTGTAAATAACTAACTCATCTTTTTTTCTAAGCAATTATGTACCTAGGCGAATCCTGTGTAGGGCATATGTCCCCAATAAAAGGCTTGTTGTTGTTGATATTTAAATGTTGCCTCAAAGGCTTAATTTGTGATTTTACGTAAGAGACCCTCGTTGCTCAATTCATTAAATCTTTAATTTAGAGATATACATTTCTACAGTTCTATATGTCCATAGTTCCTTCTAAACACCAATTTATTGAACTCAATAGAAATTGCAGGATATATACAACAACAACATCAACAAAAAGCTTCATTAAGTCCTTTTAGTCTTATACAGATTCTCCAAACACACAGAAATTTTGCAGGGAATATAAGAAATACATTCTAATACAATAGAGTGAAGCGGTCTGTAGATTAAAAAGCGAAACCGCTGGGAGGTTTTACCACAGATGAGCCATGTTTATATTAAAGGGGATTAATTAAAATAGTTCAAACATGTTGTTTATTTGTTAAAAAAAAAAAGATATTGAAGATAGAGAGGATCAAGGTGGTAATATAATGAAATAGAATGCTGAAGGCAGAAAGCCATCTATCAGAATAAATATCAACTATTCTTTTTTTTTATTATTATTCCAAAATTGCCAAATTCCTCTTTCTTAATTAATCAAGAGAAGACATTCAGCCAATTCTGGAATAATTTTAAAATCAATGATTAGTTGATATTTATTCCGACAGATGGCCAATCTATCAGCAACTTTTAGTTATACAATCAGGAGATGAATTTTTCTTAATTTATTCACTTGATCCCAGTACAATTTCACTTTGGTACTTGAAATAATGTTTTAGAGAAAACTAGACGGGTGACCCGGGCTTCGCCCCGGGATTGACCCGTGTGCATATCTACCCGGGTGATATATATTTAGATAAGATTTTTTTTTATAATTGTTTGTTATTAGCACTATCTATTTGTTTGCATCAGCATAATTTAATCTAATCTTTGATAGAGGGCGCTGTTCGTGAGCTAAGTAGAATAATTTGGATATATAGTTTTAATAATTGATTTATATATATTTTAAAATAGCCTATCGTCTTCCCCGTATTTTTTTACCTATGTATAGAAATTTTGGTTTGAATTAGTGAACTACTGTGAATTTGTATACCGGACATACAAACTAACAAACAAACAGACAAACATACAAACATTCATTTTTATATATATACTAGCCGAATGACCCGGGCAACGCCCGGGTTTTACCCTATTAAATGTACCCTATTCAAATACTATTCGTTACAATTATAAATTGGCGCCGTGGATGTCACTTTTGTGAAACGTCCCGCTCCAAACTTTGTGTCTGAGAAGCGATATTTTTATAGAAAGATGATCTGGCATTTGTTTTCTGCTCGAATGAATGTTTTTCTGTTAGAATTTTGTTCCTGTATACAAAATAATGAACTGGTTTCACCCGTGGTCTCTGCTTTTTGGAATTTTTCCCGATATAATTTTGTATCTGATAATCAAACATGATACAGAATATCGTCATCATCATTTTCTGACTAAAAACATATAGTTTTAATAATTGATTTATATATTTTTTTTTAAAATAGCCTATCGTCCTCCCCGTATTCTTTTACCTATGTATGGAAATTTTGGTTTGAATTAGTGAACTATTGCGAATTTGTATACCGGACATACAGACAGACAAACATACAAACATTCATTTTTATATATAGAGAGAAGAGATATATATATGTCAAGCACATCTATATATACAGGTATATTCAATTCATCATGCGACACTAGTTCAACCCACATCTAGTTCATTCACATCTAAAACTCAACCTTTAAGATTTTGAGGCGTTAATGTGATCCAATTGATAGAAACAACCCCAAAACACCCCCCATTATTGTTTCTAATTCAAAATGCTTTTATTTTATGACGCTAGTCTCGATGCTGCTAAAAGTGCGGGGACACTAGGTGCGTGGGAGATACACGTCTTTAATTTATTTCTTTATAAATATTCAACGTCCAGCAGGGTTTATATATGGCGGCTTGGTTACCGCGGCAACAACCGGCCGTTATTTCAACCAATGACCTTCCTTCCTCGATGGCCATTGTTATATCTCATTGGTTACTGATCATTTTTTGGAAAGTACCAAGTCCTCTCGCCATTGGTTAAACGTAAAGGCTTTTAAAACATTCTCCAATCAGAAATTTAGGGTACATGCAAACAGTAATTGTACCAGTAATAAGCAATGTTATTATTTTATTATTTTTTAAAGCTAATCGCATTTAATAGTAGTATGAAATTTTAAAATATGGAACGCACACTAGTTTGCTTGTCATCCTTGCGCAGGGGTCATGCTAATCTTCTCTGTATTGTTCTAATTGTAGTAGTTGTGCCGTCGAACAAGCGTGTATAAGAAATATATATATATAAAAATCAATGTTTGTATGTTTGTTTGTTTGTATGTCCGGTATACAAATTCGCAGTAGTTCACTAATTCAAACAAAAAATTCCATACATAGGTAAAAAAATACGGGGAAGACGATAGGCTATTTAAAAAATATATAAATCAATTATTAAAACTATATATTCAAATTATTCTACTTAGCTCACGAACAGCGCCCTCTATCAAAGATTAGATTAAATTATGCTGATGCAAACAAATAGATAATGCTAATAACAAACAATTATTAAAAAAAAAAAATCTTATCTAAATATATATCACTCGGGTAGATATGCACACGGGTCAATCCCGGGGCGAAGCCCGGGTCACCCGTCTAGTTAACTATAAAACAATTTTCTACTGCACTTACTGCAAAGATAAACTAATGGGGAGCTTCACCACTGATGAGCTTTATTTTATCATTGCAATAAGGGCAGTAAGAAAACTCAAAAAGAAACATAAGCGTCAAAAATGGTTCAAATTTCTTATAAAAAGAAATATATACAAAATAAAATAATGCTTTGTTAGTATTATTCTAGATATATGAAGTGGGCTATTTAGGAAAGTCATGGGGATAGGTGTACACAGAAATAAAAATAAAATGCATTGACAGGTTAAAATATGTAGTCAGCACATAAGCTCGGGATTCCTCGTGAGATGTGTACACAGCGCATGTGTTCAATCACAGTAGCATTTAGTATAGTCGATAAAAAAAAAAACTTATTTGGAAAACCGTGTAAAAGCGAAAACGTGTAAAACAAGTACCATGTAAATCGGGGTGGGGAAAGCTAAGTACTTTGTGATGTATATTGAAAAGCTTTGGAAAAAAAAAGGGATAAAGATTACAAATTTCAATTTTTACTCAAATCAAGAAGCCAGATCAAATTCGTAAAATAAATATTCTTGAACCAAAGTTGAAATTGGAAATTCTAATTTATTAGCTTGATTGTCTTAATTAATTTTTCCTGTTTATAAATTTAATATTATCATTAAGGTACTATTACTGTTCTACCTGCATGTATCTACATATCTGTTTGGAGAATCTGTATAAAATTGAAAGGTCTTAATAAAGCTTTTTGTTGTGTCAAATATTATTGACAAACATTTTCAGTGTTTTTCTGATCAGTCTTTAGCGTGAAGAATGTTGTCTTCGTTTGTTAGTGAACCAATCTCTCACGCCTTCTCATTGGACGAATGTGGCCATGTTTGTATATAAGAGGGGACTAAGGAAATGCGAGGGGGAGCCCAGAGCGTGGAGAATTGGTGTGGAGACGCTTAAAGTGTTTTTCTACGTGATTTTTCCGTGTCTGGGGATCTCTTCGCATCCCGGTGTGACCCGAGTCCGATCCCTACCAACGCTAAAATAAAGAGTACTGTTTTTTTTTTTTTTTTTACAAATCGTGAGAGTTTTATTTACCTCCTTCTTGTTGTTGGTGTTGTACTCTTGAGTGTACGCTTTTCTGTGTATTAAGTTACATTTACTTTAGGCCATAATACATTGCTTTTTGTGTGATAAAACCCGTATATATGAAACTTTTGTCAGTTGTAATGGAAATTGAAAGTTGAATCTAAATGAATCATACTGGAGAATGGGCATAGGATCAACCTAAGACAACGCGCGAATCAATTAATTAAAAACTTACAGAAGAAGAGGCCTAGACACCAGACGAACACGGAAGTAGTATTCTAGAATCATTTATCGCATTTCTTTCCTCGTTGAGAACCCTCGCTATTATTGGAGGAGCCATTACTTTCTGAATGTACGTTAAAAAAATCCGATAAGGCAAGCCAAGATTCTTGGGATTTCCCTCGACGGTGTGAAGAATTACAAATAATGATTCTACTTTTTTTTTTTTTTACATAATTCAATATAACATTATGAAACCTATACTTGTATCGCTAAAACATTTTTAGAATTCGAAATAATTAATGTTGAGGGAGTATATGCATTTTTTTAATGAGATATCAATTACATTGATAAGATTAATAATAATCCTTTATTAAAAAAAAAATAGTTCTCTCGTTTGAAAGTCATCGCATTGAAGTAAAGTCTAGAAAAGAAAATGTATTCATTCGTTGTAGTTCGATAACTTTTAGTTCTATCTAGATTTGCTAGTAAACTTCCGTTAATATAGGCGGCTATAATAGGTCAATTTATAACAAAACATCACACTGATCAATCATTCAGTAAAAGCACAATTATAGCACACAATTTAGTCCTCTCTAGACCTGCTAGTAAACTTCCAACAATAATATAGGCAGCGGTAAGAAATCAATGTATAACTAAAAACCACACTGATCATTTAGTAGAAGCACAATTATAGCACACAATTTAGTCCTCTCTAGACCTGCTAGTATACTTCCGACAATAATATAGGCGGCTATAATAGGTCAATGTATAACTAAACACCACACTGATCAATCATTCAGTAGAAGCACAATTATAACACACAATTTAGTCCTCTCTAGACCTGCTAGTAAACTTCCGACAATAATATAGGCAGCGGTAAGAAATCAATGTATAACTAAACATCACACTGATCAATCATTTAGTAGAAGCACAATTATATCACACAATTTAGTCCTCTCTAGACCTGCTAGTAAACTTCCAACAATAATATAGGCAGCGGTAAGAAATCAATGTATAACTAAACACCACACTGATCAATCATTCAGTAGAAGCACAATTATAACACACAATTTAGTCCTCTCTAGACCTGCTAGTAAACTTCCGACAATAATATAGGCAGCGGTAAGAAATCAATGTATAACTAAACACCACACTGATCAATCATTCAGTAGAAGCACAATTATAACACACAATTTAGTCCTCTCTAGACCTGCTAGTAAACTTCCGACAATAATATAGGCAGCGGTAAGAAATCAATGTATAACTAAACACCACACTGATCAATCATTTAGTAGAAGCACAATTATAGCACACAATTTAGTCCTCTCTAGACCTGCTAGTAAACTTCCGACAATAATATAGGCAGCGGTAAGAAATCAATGTATAACTAAACACCACACTGATCATTTAGTAGAAGCACAATTATATCACACAATTTAGTCCTCTCTAGACCTGCTAGTAAACTTCCGACAATAATATAGGCAGCGGCAAGAAATCATTGTATAACTAAACATCACACTGATCAACCATTCAGTAAAAGCACAATTATATCACACAATTTAGTCCTCTCTAGACCTGCTAGTAAACTTCCGACAATAATATAGGCAGCGGTAAGAAATCAATGTATAACTAAACACCACACCGATCATTCAGCAGAAGCACAATGTTGGGTAGTAAAAGATTGCAGCAATGGAAATTATCACGAAAGAAAACGGAAATCAATGATGAAAATAGGAAATAGATAAAACAAAATTGTAAAATAGAGAAAAGGCAATACGTTTCTATATTGAATTATCTGGAAAAGTTTCGAGGATTGTTAAGGAGCGAGTTTGTACGAAAGTATATAGAAAGCAACACATTGCTACCATAAACTTTGTCTATCAAAAGTATTTTCTGCAGCCTCGTGTACAGTCTTAGTACTTTGATAATATCAAAAAGCATCTAGGGCTAAGTTTCTTGTACAATTTTATCTCTATAGTTTTCGGGCTCTAACATACCCTTCAACAGTAGCAACATACTATATACAGTTACGAGCGTCTTTCCTCATCTCCTAATCAGTCATCTCTCTGTCACCGTTTGCTTTTATTGGTTGGCTACGGTCACGCCACCTTTGCCCCCCCCCCCCCGGCCGGCGGCGCGCGCCCGTTGGCTGCCGGCGAGCACGTGACTTCACTGTGCGCGCGCATGACGGGCGGTAGGCTATAGTTATTAACTAACATATGCAATTAATTAAGGCGCCAATTTAGAATTGTAACAAATAGTATTTGAATCAAAACATTCAATCGGGTAAAACACGGGCGTTACCCGGGTCATTCGGCTAGTGTAGAATAACCAGTTTTCCTGTTGATGGGTTCTTTCTCTTGTTAACCCCCGAAAGCTGAAAAAAAAAAGGTGAAAGAAACTTAGCACTGAATGCTTTATGATATGGTGGCGGTGTCTTGTCCATGAGGTTTTGTCTATTTTCATAAGTTTTTTCCTCCTTTATAGTTACTATGAGTTCGTCTCTCTTTTTGATCAGAGAGATATTTATAACCCAGGTTCCTGGAGCTCAGAACGCCAACTACCCGGGGAGTCCAGCTCACTAGTATATGGACTAGTGTTGAACGCTTTTACTTGTGTCCTGTTTTGATTGCTGATTTGAACCAGTTGACCAGAAATTTTGATCAGTTATTGTACATTTCTATTTGTGTAATAGGGTATCCCGTTATTTTTCCGCTTGTCTCTTGGGATGAATTTTTTTGCTGCTGCTTTGTTGATAGAATGGTGAAAGTTTGGTGCTTTATGATATAAAATAATTGTATTAAATTATAAGTCAGGAACATTTATATATCTTAGTACTGAAGCTAGTTTGTAGAGTTATTGAACATTTATAAATTTGTTTTTCTCGTTATATACTTATTCTGGCAATGTGTTTCTTTATTATACACTGCGTGACATTGAAAATGGAACACCAAGAAATAGTGGCCAGAAAGTGATGAAACTCGGCAGACAGAGAGAGACAGAGACGAACAATAAGTGATCTTTGTTTCAAAATGATAGTCATAATACAGAGCGAGAACGGCGTCGGCTTAGTAGCAAGTAGGACCACCGCGGACGGCGATGCACGCAGCAACACGTCTAGGTAGAGAGTCAATCAGAGTACGGATGGCGTCCTGAGGGATGGCTCTCCATTCCCTCTCAACCATTTGCCACAGTTCGTCTTCTGAACGCGGCTGTGGCAAGGCATGCAAACGGCGTCCAATGATGTCCCAGACGTGCTCGATTGGTGAGAGATCAGGAGAGTACGGTGGCCAGGGAAGCATCTGTACATCTTGCAGAGCTTGTTGGCTAATGCGAGCAGTGTGCGGTCGGGCGTTATCCTGCTGATAAAGGGCATTGGGTACCCCCTGAAGGTAGGGGAGTGTCACCGGTCGCAGCACATCATCAACGTATCGTTGGGCCGTCATAGTGCCCTGAATACGAAGTAAAGGTGACCTGGAATCATACGCGATTGCGCCCCAAACCATGATTTCACGTTGTCGCACGGTGGGGCGTTCCACAATTGCTGCCGGATTGGACCTTTCTCCACGTCGACGCCACACGCGTACACGGCGACTATCACTGGACAAGCAGAAACGCGACTCATCTGAGAACACGACCCTGTGCCATTCCGTCATCCACGTCGATCTAGCCCGGCACCATTCCAAACGTTGGCGCCTATTCGGTGGGGTCAATGGCAGTCTTCTTAGCGGACGGCATGAGTGCAAGCCATTAGCAACCAATCGACGGGAAATGGTTCTGGTCGAGATGGAATGATCTAGGGTGTCTTGCACATGTTGCAGGATGGCGGTACAAGTGGCTTGTGGGGCCGCCACTGCTTGTCGAAGGATACGCCGATCCACACGTGCTGACGTCACTCTGGTTGCACCGGCATTCCTATAAATTGCCACATTTCCTTGTTCCAACCATCTTCTCCACAGTCGGTGCACCGTGGACGCACCAAGGTGTGTATCAGCTGCGATTTGACGTATGGACCAACCTGCCCTTTTCAGTCCGATCACCATGCCCCTCGTAAAAGCGTCTGTCTGCTTGAACTGCCTCCGTTTACGATGACCTGGCATTCTCTGTTATTACACGTGTCTTTTGACACAAGAACAAAATTTCTACAATGATTTTCCTTGAAGAAATAACGACACGAATACTGTCCTTTCTGCAAGTTCCTTCCCTTATATCTTACTCCATGTGCGCACGAGAGCTGCGCATTTTACATCATTTGCATAACTCGGTTAGGCGCGTCTACCCTGAAATTTGCATAATTTTCTGGCCACTATTTCTTGGTGTTCCATTTTCAATGTCACGCAGTGTATTATCTATAGCTTTCGGGTACGAACGCCCTTCTATAGGACAAAACATGGTGATGTTATAAACATGCTCTCTCCTGTAGAAGGGCATTCAAGCCCGAAAGCTGGAGATTAAAAAGGTTTTTGTAAAGATACTCTCTTTTCCCTGGAGGCCTGATATTTTTACGCAATGTTGATACAAGGGATTCTATATATACAGTTAAACCTGTCTATAGCGCCCCCTCTCTATAGCGCCTCCCTCTCTATAGCGCCCGATTTTAAATATGTAGTACGATGCGATTTACATTAAAAGTGACCTGTCTATAGCACCCCCCCCCCCTAAATAGCGCCTCCCTCTCTATAGCGCCCGATTTTAAATACGTAGTACGATGCGATTTACATTAAAAGTGACCTGTCTATAGCGCCCCCTCTAAATAGCGCCTCCCTCTCTATAGCGCCAGATTTTAAATACGTAGTACGATGCGATTTACATTAAAAGTGACCTGTCTATAGCACCACCTCTCTATAGCACCCTATTTTGGTGAGTCCCAAGAGGAGGGCGCTATTGACAGGTTTAACTGTATATATTTTATTGAATTATTCGATTTGACAAAAAGAAATCAGTTTTAGATCAGCAGTTAGAAAGAATCTATGTAAATATAGATCGAGGGGGGAAAGATCCTTCAGTTTGGGGGTCCGCCATTATCTCTCTCACACAAAAGAGCCGCAGACGGCTGAAACCTGAACCGTTCCAGATGGCACTCCTGGCCTCTTGTCTGCCGCTCTGCTCCAGAAATCTCCACCGCATGTTGAGAAAACATTTGTTAATTCTTGTAGCTCCCTAAATAAACCCATCTCAACTTTTTAAAATCATCGAAACATTAAAAATTATGATAAAAGTCGCTAACCAAGAGTGTTTTTATTCTAACAATAAGATTGTAATTTATAATACAATATAATGCGGCTTATAATTGTAGAACGAAATTTGGCAATTATACCGCAAATGTTTCTTTTGAACGAAATTTATTTTAAGGAGAAATAACGATTATTTCTATACTTAGTTTGGAAGTATGATAGGATGAATTGTGAAGAGTAATGATAAACGGAAAAAATAAAGTGTCCAGGGATGGGAACGTAAGATTGTAACGTAAAAAATCAGGAAAGACAAACTTCATGATGACACGACCATTTATTTAAGGCAAGAACAAAATCAACATTTATGCAATGAGGGAAGATTCCATAGTAGCAAAATATAAATTACATTAAAATAATTATTAACCTGAACATAAAATATAATAAAATACTTTGCTACAATTAATTGTAAGGTAATTAATTAGACAATTAGACACTCTCCATCAAAGGTTGATGAGTACTCTGATTTCTCTCTTTAAATATATAATAATACATTTGTGAATCGTAACTTGAAAGGACTTGTAGTTGAGAGAAGATTTCAAAATCAGGCGGTTTATCATTAATAGATCTGTAGGAATGCCTCCAGAGCACAGTGTCTCACAAACCTCTGACGTACCGCTAAGCGCCTCTCGACTAAGAACAAATCACCTCTGAACAGCCCTTGCATCGAATTCCACAATTTTAACACCTCGATCATTTCCCTTCTCATAGAGATTTGTACAGTTTGTTAAGGATATGCTCTTCTTCTTTCTTATCTTCATTTAATCATATGAAGGTATAAAGCTTGTAGAGTTGACAACCCTCATGACTGGGTGAAGTAGAATGCGTCTGTCTTTGTCATTAAGATTGGGAACCCTACTCAGTAGCAGGCCGACTTAGCTACAATATGAAATGGCCGGCTCTGACATGAGGAACAGACACCATGTGCAGCCGCTCCTAACATGGAGTACAAGGATATGCTAATTACAGTAAGCGCGCGTCGTGGTATTTTATATACTTACTCTCTCCTCTAATAGGGTGACAAATGAGCCAGTCCCTCTAGCTCCAGCCGGGGCGGAACACAGCCCCGAGGGGTGATGAGAAGAACCAGTTCCAATGGACAATCAGAACCGGAGATTTCATTATCAACATTCTGGTCCCGCACTGGTTGACACAGTGCTCCAATACTTTAGGATCTAACCTTGCATCTTCGTTCGCTCCAAAATTGCTTAGATTCGTGTGATCAACTTGCTCTTTTCTTTTAAAACAACTATGTCGTTTTTGCTCGATGTTGTTTTCTTTATTTTTATTATCTTTGATCAAAATCTCGCGGACTGGTTATTACGAATCAAAATTTTACGGAGCCAAACATACATTTTATGATGGGCGAGGATAATTCGAATTTCTCTTAAACAACATTTATTTATTATTATTATTATTATTATTATTATTTTTGTTTAGATAATTGGTAACTTCATTTTTAAAAAATGGTTTTCTCATAAAATGTTTTCTAGAGATTTAGAGATGATACATATGCTTGTGGGTACAAATTAAAACATTGCTACAGTTTTTACCAAAGGACAGATTCTAATCTCGTACCAGAAGAATTGACCTAGAACTCAATTCTAGTTTAATCTCTCCCGTCGTTTTTACATGAAATTTGAATAAAGAAATATATTGGGGATGAGGTATGACGTTTTAAATTAAATGCTTTAAATACACTCATGGAAAAAACTTATGGAAGTCAATAGTCTTTAATGTCACCAGTCGTCTGCTTTTTTTAAGAGACAGAGATAATTTTTTTCACATTTGGTTATCTCGTGTATATTCAATAAAGGTCACTGTATATCAAATATATTTTATAGTTATTGTCTGAATCCCGATATACATGCTAAAAGGTACAACTTCCTTAAGTTTTGTCCATGAGTGCATAGGCACCTAAATCAATGAATTTAGAACTTTAGGACTGGGTATATATAACATGCTATTTGAATAAAAGTTAAATACTTTTATCTTGGAATATTTGTATAAAGTGAACATTTTTTCGTTATACGGATTCAAATTTCAATATTTACTTAGTAAGATGGTCAGTCTGTGAAAAACAATTAAAATATTTTAAGAGCAAAAATCCATTATATAACCCTGGCCCGACAAACTATCGGGCATAGAGCCAGAATCTCGCCTTTTCCATTTGGTCCCTAGTCAATTTACTCAAAAGTTTTTATTGCGCTCTCTGAAAATGTAGACGTTAAAGGATATTTTTGACACAAAGGTCGTTTATAATTTCTGGGAATTATAGAAATAAAACATGGAATTGATCAAGAAAGAAAAAAAAAAGATTTCTATAATAAATGTTTTTTGTTAAAATGATTATCAGAAGATTATGGAGTGATGTTAAAGGATAATGGTAGACACTCTTTCAGGAGGAGTCCTGATATTTTATTTAGTGATGAAACCCCACATTTATTGTCTATATAGTACTCCCTAATATATAATAATCCATACTACAACGCGCGTCAATATATATAGAAATATTTTTTTTACAACAAAAAAGTTTCAATAAAAAATAAAATGTTTTAATGTGATATAACATATTGATGAGGCTGAAGTGGGGATGTAAAGCTCATTTTATTGAGAGGCTGCAGTACATTATCCTGGTGGGCTATGGTCACCAGGGTCCGTTCCAGGGCTGGGTTTGTGATCCGGTCCCGGAGGGTTGTTGGGGTCCGATTCTCATCGGTGTAGCCGTTGGAAGGGTTATATCTGTGACAGGACATCTTTCGTTCGCCGGGCAAGGAAAAAAAGAAAGAAAAAAAAAGTAATAAATAGCACGAAGGTCAAACGATAACTCGCACGTTGTATTTTTTTACGCCTTCCGCGAAAACGGTGGTCAGTGGTCAAATACAACTTGTACCTGTTATCTCTGTGGTGCCGTTTCACTGATAAATAATAAATAAACAAAATTTAAAATAATTTTGTAACGGTCACGTGTATTTCCGGTCGGTTGCTTGTTGACACACAACAATATATAGATGATATGATATTGAAAAATAACACTAGTAAAAAAATAGTGAAAGTGTAGAGAGAACAGCGATTAAAAATGATCTTGAGGATAGAAAAAAATGTAAATAATAAAACAGAGATATAGTATGCAATATCTAAGAGGCATTATATGTCTGTCGAGAATCTTTCACCCGATCCAAGACGTCATCAACCCTCAACTCTGTCGACCTCACCATGAAACATTAGTCTCCGGGGCTGATAACACTTACATCAGGAAAATCCTTTTTAAACCTCAAGAGCTACTGTGTAATTACTGACTGCAGGGTGTTGAACTAAATATCTCTAGGGAAGTTGGTGTAATGATAATTTATAACCCACGTTAGGAAATAGAGGGGATAGAATCGAACTTGAGATATATCTTCTCTCTCTTCCTTACACCGATCGATTTTGAAATTTCTAGTACAATTTTCATAATTATTATCCCTAGTATACGTGGTACAGGCCATACTATTGTGGCGAAGAAATAATTAATATTTTATAATTTAATTATTCAAAAAATGAAAATATTCAACAGATTATATAAATATATATTACTCTTAAAGTTACACCGCATGAGTTTCTTTTCGACGAAAAATCAAATTTTTATTTCAAGGTGAAATATCGACTATTTCCAACCTTTTTGGATGAATTATGAAGAGTAATGATGAACGGAAAAATAAAAGTGTTCTCTTCATAATTCATCCTTTCATACTTTATCCAAAAAGGTTGGAAATAGTCGATATTTCACCTTGAAATAAAATTTTGATTTTTCGTCGAAAAGAAACTCATGCGGTGTAACTTTAAGTGTTGTTTTACAATCACAAGCCGCAATGTATTATATAATATATTACTCTGTTTATATAAAAATAATCATCAAAATATTTCTTTGATTGCTTGCTCAAGATTCCCTAGCTGTAGATAGTTTTGTTGAGTTGTTGATAATTGTCGACTAGTCGTGCTGACGTCATCAATAAATACGCTTACATCTCAAGATATACAAAGACCTGATTACTACGCTACACTATCATTGTTGGTAGTAGTTAGTGACCGTTTTTACTGTTAAGTACACCATATGCCTACACATGTAAAAAGTAGTTCGATTTTTGTGCTTACAAATGTGCCAGAGTCCCGTATTATAGTGTATAACCTGTATTACAACAACAAAAAGCTTTATTAACACCATTTAGCCATATACAGATTCTCCGAGTAGAAATGTAGGGTACATGCAGGAATAACAGTAATAGTACCAGAAAAAAAACATTGTTATTATTATAAATTTTAAAGCTGATCACATTTAATGGTAGGAAAAAATTAGGACAATCAAGCTAATAAATAGATTAATCTGGGTAAATTGGAGAAAAAGAGATTTCTTTACATATCCCCCGTATTATTAATAATAAATAGATGTAAACGTTTGATGTAATTCGTTGCATATGGCGAAGTTTATTATTATTATCATTGTCACGTGATTGTATGAACGCTTCTAAATAATAATGTTGATTGTTATCAGTATGTACATGATGTGTTCAAGCCTTGTTTCAACCTATACCACGCAGCCTGATTTCTTCTTCAAATAAAAATATGATTTTTTCCCCCCAAAACGCAATGATAGTTTAGCAATTCAAAAAGTTATCCTAAAAAAAGATGGCTCATAGTTTTAGTGTCTTATTTTGATGAGAGTGGTAATCTTTATTTTTATAGATTACTAGTGTTACTATAGCGTTACTAATATTTTATAATATGCGAAAGTCAATAATCTTTTCCCTCCTTTTATTTAAAGGCTATTTGAAATGTAGATAGAACTGCCTTCATGTTTTTTCATATACAAAAGACTAGTACACGCTTGTTCGGCTGTACAACTACTAAAATTGGAACGATGGAAGATTAGCATGGTCCCTGCACAAGGATGACACGCAAAAACGTGAAGACTAGATATACAAAATACTAGAAGAGAAAACGTGAAGAAAATAAGATCAAGAGTTGGTAAATTTGATGACAGATTTGGTAAAGGAGAATTTGACGCTATACAGGATGCTACCGTCATATGGAAATAAAAATTGATGTTTTTATATAATCTTAATAAGAAATTTTGGCCAAATATTCCTCTGATAACGTATTTTTCCTTTTATTTATTAGAAAGGAAATTGTCTTGAACGTACAAAAGAGAATAAAATGGCCTTTTGTCATGTCAAACGCCAGTAAAGGTAGAATTTTTTTTATTTTTTTTTTTTAAAGCTATACGAACCTCGAATTTTCACAAATTTTTGAAAACTTAATACGCAAAATATAAATTAAAATTTCGTTTATTTACAGAGATAAGAGAATTTCTTGATTTTAATCAAGAATAGCTAACTACCTACACATTTCGAGCTGTTGACCAATCATCAGGTCCAATTGGTATTTGGCCAATTCTGGAATAATTTTAAAAATTCAACGATTAGTTGGTATTTATTTCAACAGATGGTGCAAGTTATCAGAAACTTTAAGTTGCTTGCTCAGGGGATTCTTTTTTCCCTTAATTTATCCACATGATCTCAGTACAATTTCACTTTTGTGCTATTTTTCACAATGATTTTTATTCTATTTATATATTACAAAACACACGCTATATCCTATATGGATATTTGCGTGTAAATGATCATAATGATAAATATCATTAATACATATCAATATATTCGAATTCCCTGCGGTCCCCCCTGGACCCTTGGAATATTCGACCAAATTCTGGTTCATTTCCAAGGTGACTAACGTGGCAACGGCACCCATTTTCCAATGAAGAGCAAGATAGTCGACATTGTGACTGCTGTGATAGAGATGCATGGGGACATCTGAGGCTCTTCATTGGACACGACAACAACAATATATTCGAAATTCTCAATTCAACACGCGTGACAGTATGTTTTATTAAAAGCCCGACATTTATTTGCGCTATATATTACCGATAGTTGGCAGCAGCTATCAAATGACATTCCATATGACAGTGAGAGCAGTTTTTCCTGTGTGTTGAAGATCTTCAGTCAAACCCGTTTAAGCGTTGTTTCTATGGCTCATTAAACCTTTACG
The DNA here is from genome assembly GCA_030710605.1 of Cordylochernes scorpioides. Classification (NCBI taxonomy): domain Eukaryota; kingdom Metazoa; phylum Arthropoda; class Arachnida; order Pseudoscorpiones; family Chernetidae; genus Cordylochernes; species Cordylochernes scorpioides. The sequence goes on along the minus strand of CP092881.1, from coordinate 28,834,389 downwards.
ATGGGAGCCAGCGTTAAACGATTTGCAGCATCCGCCGAGGTGGCTTCGGTTTCTTAAGATTGCTTGCTGGATGCTAGCATATCACCCCGAGTTTTTTGAAGACTATATTTTTAGAAACTTGGTATAAATTATTCTAGGTTCACTCAATGAGAAAGATATATTTTCACGTCGCTCGTATTGGAACCTATACGGCCTTGGTTTAATAAAAGTTAAAAGATGTACAGGGTCTCTATGGACATTATACAATAATGATAATAATAAACAAATAACTTGGTAATCTAACACAGTTCCAAGTCGTGCTTTAATTCCATTTTAATTACATTTTTTATTCGTATCTGTCACACAGATTAGACCTAGGGTAATCGTGGTCATATCTAAGAGCTCCTAGAAACAAGAATTACTAAAATATCCAGGAAGAATAAACCAGAAAAAAAGTCGAATGTCTCTAAAATAAATTTTGAGAAGTTTAGAAGACATTCAAGAATGCATCATCTAACAACGATGAGACATGGACACACTTAGATTGTTTTCATTCATTAAAGAAAAGGAGGAGGCAGATTTTGGATACAGTCCAAATAGAAACATTCTTTCAGGCTTTCAACTTTCGATTGACCTTTAATCCTATACACATCTTGTAGCTGGCTCCCTCTGTGTTTCCTCCACCAAGTATCCTAACGTGATGCATGTGCAGGGCGGTACGGGGCGGCAGGCAACGGCCGGCCTCCCAGCGTCATGATGCCGGCTGACCTGTACTTCGACCACCTTCATCACCACAAAAGTAAGTTCCACTCATATTGTAGAAAGTACTGTAGAACCAGTAGAAAGTACTGGTAGAAGGACGTCTTGCCTGAAAGCTTGTACAATCGTCCTCTTATAAAAGAAGCTCTTCTACCCGACTTGTGTTTCTTCTTAAATAGTCTAAGAGAGAGATTGAGATTGAAACTGATTTATTATAACGTACCTATAAGATTATATAAGGTTAAATACATAAAATGAATAATAAGATTAATAATGATAGATATATGAATAAATAGATAAAATAATTGATAAATATACCTATATATACATAAATATATATACAAGCATTTTCAAGCATATTTACCATTTTATTCCATACTTTCCTGCAATTCACTCCAATATCGTTCGTTGTTCAATATTGTAGCAAATAATTTATTATTTTATGAACAAATTATCAATTTTGATATTTTGCTAATCTGTAAACTTCCCTCATTACATATTTTATCAAATATATATAGTTTGTTCCTTGGCCTTAAATACATTTTGGGCTCGAAAATCACACACTTTAGTTAGTAGCCCGTAAAACCATATCCTCTCTTAAATAAATTGCTGTGTCATTCTGAAGTTTGTCTTTCTTAATTTTCCATGTGGCATTATAGATAGATTGAAAGGTTTAGAGACAATCACAATACAATTATAACTACTTATTACTGTCTAATTCGTTTACAAGCCTCTTTAACTAAATAGGTTTGCTGAGGGCATTTCGTAAATTTGAAAGGTTTTTGATGTTTTTGAAGAAATCGATGGTATAGGGCGTATAATAAACCTTCACGACTTCTTTACTATGATTTTCTATCCTAAATTATTTCCCCGATAAATTAAACCAAAAGTTTTCAGACGCAAATGAGAAGTAGTTCGGAAGAATGCCGTTTTAAAAGCAGCAAGCATATTGTTTGAATAGTCAAAGCAAAGAATTAAAAAGTCCTCTTCCAATATATTTTTCTTGCTGCAGTATGGGCTATAGAAAATTATTTTCTTCTAAAATAAATTTCGCTCTATAAAATAGTTCATAAGAAGTTTAAAAAATCAAAGAGAGAGAATATTTTCCAGGATTACACAACACCTGGAATATGTTGGAAATGAAATATATAAAAAGGTTATATATATATTTTGTTATTTTTATTTACTTTTATACGAAAAATCTTTTTAAACATAGTACAAATAATTTTAAAATATAAAATAGGCATCATTGTTAATTTTCAAAATGACAGCCAAACACCCATCAACTGCCCTCCTGTAAGGTTCGGGGGGCCACTCCAGCATTACAACTCGCCATGTGTAAATAATCTGGACAAGGTGACTCGCGAGCTGTGCTCGAATGTAACACCTGCAAATTGAGATGAAATAAATAAATAAATTTTCAAAATATTTTCACACCTATATTTTACAAAAATTATTTTGTCCATAATATAAATATATTTAGCAAATTTTTTCTCCCGATTGAATATAACAAAATATTTTTAAAAACTTAATGGTGTTGACGTTATGTGGCGCTGAGTTTGTTAAAATGTTATAACACCTTGATAAAGGTTGGCGTTCAGTCAACTGAAATATTGGTAAAATAAATGATATTTTGATCCAATATATGCCTTTTTAATAATAATAATAATAAAAATAATAATAAAATAATAATAACCAAATGGAATCCTCTCTTTCTTTTTCCCAGTAAGAGACGCCTACGGAAGCCAACAGTACATAGACAGATAAAGCACATAGGCTATAGTTATTAACTAACATATGCATTTATTTAAGGCGCCAAATTATAATTGTAACAAATAGTATTTGAATCAAAACATTCAATCGGGTAAAACACGGGCGTTGCCCGGGTCATTCGGCTAGTTTAATTATATAACCAATCTTCCTGCAAAAATGTCATTTTTCGCCCTAAACTTCTTTGTTATAATTATCTAAATACGGACTCTTTTTTTTTTTTTAGAAAGAAAATACTCTCTTTTAAAAGAAAGAGCTTATAATATTTAAATAAAAAAATGCGAGAATAGGTATCTTAAAATATGTTTAGGTCAAAATTTATTGTGCAAGGTCATTTTTCAAATAAAAAAACAAAAATTGAACGTAATCGAGATGGTTTATGATCTTTTTTTCTTCTTGAAAGCGCCAATAAAATTTGAAGTTTGAGGAATTCCAAAAACCTGGAATTCCTTCAAATTTCCTTTAAGGAAGATTTAATAGATGTGTGTGATAAAGAAATTAGAAATATACTTTACAATAATTCCTAGAGTAACTGTAAATTTTGAGGTATCCTAATTTGCATCAAATTTTCACGTCTTTGTCGATTAATTGATCATTCTTAAACTGCTCTACGGACTGTATATTCTAAATCCCATAAAACGAATATTCTTATGCAGATTTGCAAACACAGATTTCATATTTCAAACAGGAGCATATAAAAGTCACGCGAAGTTTAAATTCGGACAGATTGAATGATTTAAATTTGAAAACTACGAGTTTTATATATACACTCATGGATAAAACTTAAGGAGGTTTCATACTTTAAGCATATACCACTCCTTATTTGCTTATATAATGGCGGATTTACTATATATGTAAATTCAAATGTTCATCTTTAAAAAATATATATAATAAAAATACACACATAATATATACTACATACAAGAAGGTACGTAGACTTCCTTAAGTTTTGTCCATGAGTGTATTTTATATGACAAGACCTGTGTGTCTTAATAAAGGCTTTTGTGTGTGTGTGTGTGACAATTTTTGACAATTGAAAAATATTTATTGTCATCTAGACAATTTTACAATTCAGCGAGAGAGAGAGAGCAAGAGAAATATATACAGGAGAAAGATAGAATACATAATTTTTTTTTACAAAGTGATGATGGAGGATGAAGGAAGGCATCCCCTGCGCACGAGGGTCCTCGTCCAGGCGATGAGCGGGTCCTCCACCCCACCGAGCCCAACCTGGACAAAGTGGCGATAGACGCGCAGCTTTGCCGACGCCAGGATGGTCAGGACGTCGTCCTCAAAGCCGGACCCGCCGAAGATCCAGGCCTGCAGGTCAGGGGGCCGCCCGATGATGTTGAAGGCCTCTCTGATGAGGGGCCTGATGGAAGAGCAGCTCCAGTAGCGGTGGCCGAGGGAGCGGTCGACGGACCCACAGGCAGGACACGAGGGGACGGCCGAGGCAGGATGGGCCGGATGGGGTAGAGCGTGGAGGGCCAATTTGAAGGCGGCATCGGCCTCATGCCCCGAGAAGGCGCAGCGCCGGAGCGAGGCCCAGTCGATCCTGGATGGTGGGTGCCCATCTCGCCAGGAATCGGGAGATCGGCGTGGCCGCGAAGCGTGGACGATCCAAGGCCCGTCGGGCCGAGCGCGTCGTGAGGCCGTTGAGGAACGGCGTGGCCGTCCCGCGCAGCACCACAGCCGCAGCTAATGAAGATGATGAAGAAGATGGAGACTCCCCCCCGAAGCCCACGGCGTTCTCGGAGGTCAGCCTCCGACAGAAGGCGCTCAGGGTCGCGGCGTCAGCCAGGGCCGAGCGCGTAGGGCGGGCGATGAGGTGTTCCTCCTCGATGAGGTCCCGGACTCGGGCTCCGCGCCAGCGGGCGGGGGCCAGGAGGTCGGGAGGGCGGAGGAACCGGCAGCCGCCGATGATGGGGAGGTCCAGCAGCTGAGCCGTGGGGACCGCCCGGTGGTTGAGGCCCAGGATGTTGGAGGCCTCCTCCCAGAGCTTCAGCAGCCGGAGGCGCCGGGGCTGGAGTGTGGTGACGTCCGGTGGAGGTCTGAGCCAGGCCTCGCTAGTCACCAGCCAGGACACTGTGTGTGTGTGTGTGTATTTTATGTGACCTAAAAAGCGCATAAAAGTTTTAATAACTTTTTGATTTTGGCAAAAAAATCAAGGGTGAAGAAACTAACAATACATAACTTTTTTTTTCTAGACTTTCCAATATTACTAATACCTTCGTGGTGAAAAAATATTATTTAAACATTTTTAAAACTTTTATTCTGCTATTATTTAATGTGTATAGACTAGGGGTCGGCAAACTTTTGAGTCGGAAAAGTCAAAAATTACAATTTACAAAATTTCAAGGTTTTTAAAGAGCCACAAAATATTTTCTTGCCAACAATAAATAGTACTCGCATAAATAATATTTACGTATGGAACTATATAAAAAGCCGCAGCTCTTCACATTCAAAGAGCCGCAGGTTACCGACACCTGGTATAGACAGTTTCACTCAGCTTTATGAGTATCGCAATTAGGAAAAAACAAGACGGTCTTGAATTCAATTCTTATATGGAAAGACAAATGATATATTTAAAACATTTAATTGGAATTTTATTTAACTTACAACCAAATAAAAAGATTGAATTAAATGCAATATTGTTGAAAATATAGCCCTCCCCCACCTATTAAAGATAATATTGACATTAATATTGGTTATGCACTTCAACAGCTTCTTCAACATTCATCTGAAGAATCTTCGATCGACACTGCACATTTCTTTGTTGACGAAGTAAATGCAAATCGTCAAAAGAGAGAATACCTCTTTTTTTTTTAAGGGGAATTCTATGGTCAGTGTTATAGACAGGTGGAAGTGTAAGCCTCTTCAACCCTATTTGGCCATATTTTTATTTATTTATTAACCAGATAGGCGCGATGTTGAAATATTTGCGCCTATTACAAAAGAAACAAAACAACAAACAAATTAGAACTTAAAATTAAATATTTACAAATTTACATGCATATATTAATCGACAGAATCCATAAAACTTATATAGACAAGTGGCTGATGTAAGAGAGTTAAATCATTAATATTAGGGAACAATCGATGTCTCACTTCTGTAAAGTTCAGACAATCATAGATAAGGTGAAAAGCAGTTTGTTCAGTTTCTCCGCAGGAACGATTTGGTGTTTTTGATAGACCTCCTTTATGTAAGTATTTCTGATATTTTTCCGTATGATGTGACAAATGGAGCGACTTATAAAATTTGGATGGAACTGTTTAGGAATTCCGTTTGGAAAAATAGTGCGAATTGTATAATTCGCATTATAAAATGTATTGATACAAATTGGCCATATATAATAACAAAAGGGAAAAGAACATTATACCTTTGGCCATGAAAACTAGATGACCATACGAGGTAAAAATTTAAATCGAGGTCAAGTTGATTTTTCTAGTTATTATTTTTTTAAAGGATAGCCCACACACATTTGTTGAATTATTGAAGAGTGGTTGAATTATTCAGATGGTTGGTTAGAGCTTCCTGTCGCTCTGCTAAGTAGATTATTTAAATAGAGATTTGTGTATATATTTAGAGTCATCTTCTCAAATATATACAAATCGAAAAAATAATATAATAAATTCTGTCTTTGTTGCCCTTGCCCTTGTTGTTCTGACTATTTGGATAAATAAATGTATTCTGTTTCTTCTTAACCAGCCATAGGTTGGTGGTATTTCTGTCCTCTCAATGTTCTTTGTCTATGGATAGTCTTTTGATGGTCTTTTTTGAAAAGTATTCTTTCGAAATTGTTCAAGAATTCCATTCTCAGCCTTCTTTTTTGAAAAGTATTCTTTCGAAATTGTTCAAGAATTCCATTCTCAGCCTTCTTCTTTCTGATCTTTCTTTCATACATTCCTTCAGTATTAGCTCGTTCAGACTGAGTGTCAGGCAATCTTGGCTGTTCTTTGGTATACCATTCTAGTGTGATCTTGGGAAGACTTTTTATATAAGTATCCCTAATACACGTGGTCATGATAATCATGGTGGGTAGAAGTTGACGACTGCTTTTACTGTAAGTGCTCCACATGTCTACACATGTGAAAAGAAGTTGGGAAGACTATTGAGGTGTGCCTTCTATTTATTGCAGAACAGCAGCCATGTCTTGTTTCAACTTAATGATTACTTTAGTCAGATTTTTGTCAAAATAAAAGACCGATTAAGAAATTTGAAAAATCAATGTAAAATCTAATGGTGAGACCACATCACTATTACTACATGCCACCACGTTTTTTGACCAAGGACTAACTATAAAAGGAAAAAACCTTGAACCACGCGTATATTAGCCGCAAAGTCACACAATTTAAGAGTTTAATATAACATTATCCTACAGTGCAGAAGTTGTCTAACGTGTGATTTAACAATGGAATATGATAGGAATGTGATATACGAACTTGTCGTCTTTGTCAGAATGGCATAAAAAACAAAGAAAGTATTTCTGCAATGTTTTATTCTTTATCTCTGAGTGTAGAAGTCTGATGCAACCACTGAAGAACTGGTGGTGAAGAAAAGAAACAAAAACGATGACCTCTTCCTTAAGAGGAGGGGCTTGATTGGATTACGCTATGTTCCGGGCATTGTTTGCGGTGGTGGTGGTACAACTACTGGAAACTTTTTACACAGGACAGTGCATTTTTATGTTTTATTTTTGGAGTACCATCCTTGCCAGGGCAACCTCTCTTCTGGAGGCTTCCAAATTCTCTCTCTATGATAGTTTTTCATATTTTAAAATCAACAATAGCAAAAAGCTTTATTAAGACCTTTTGTTCTTATGCAGATTCTCCGAGCAGAAATGTAGGATACATGCTGAAATAACAGTAATCAGCAATGTTATTTTTTTTAAGCTATACTTTAAGCTTTAAAGCTAAGCTAATGGTAATAATGAAATTTATATATATATATTCACATCATATTTTAAAATCAATAATATTTAAGCTGTATATTCTGTCATCTTACAGAAAAAAGATGCGTATTTTTCCGTCTCGTACAACCTGTGCTGTCATTTGTTTAGCGAAAAGTTTTAAAGTATATTTAGAGCTTTTTTCCTTTCTTTTTCGTTTAAAATACGTTCCTATTGTCCTACTGCAATGAGAAAAGTTTGTAGAATTTATTTAACAAAGTACTTGTTACTGTCTATCGGTGATTTCAAAATGTGTTTTTGTACTTTTTAAACGATTTATAAATAAAATTCTGACTTGAATGAATATTGGGATTGTCTAGCTGTTTGTTTAACTCCTAATAATGGTTTTCACTCATTTTTGGCGAGGATATATGTCAAATTTATGAATCAACAAAGAAAGAAAAAAATCAAGCCTCTTTAAAATTATAATCTGAAATACATTTAGACTCACACACATAGACAGAACTTAAGGAAGTGGAAAGTCTTTGATGTCCCAGTCTTTTTTTTTTTTAAGGAGACAGAAGCAATTTTGTTCACACTTGGTTATCTCGTGTGTCTTCAATTAAAGGTCACTGTAATATCTCTCAGAGTTATTGTCTGAATCCCGATATAAATGATAAAAGGTACAACTTCCTCAAGTTTTGTCCATGAGTGTAGAGTGTAGATATATATGCAAAATTGTAATATATAGTTAATTTTACGGTTGAGATCCTCCACGCGCGCGCGTATTGATATAAACATTTAATATAAAAGAAACGAGATGATTTAATTTCGAGAAAATCTATATTTGATATGGTCCCCAGCATATATTGAAAGCTACTATAACGTACACCTGGCAGCCATTGCAGCAATATAATAATTCCATCTAAGGAGATGACGGCTAATCTCTGACAGGAGGCGTTACTGTAGAAGGATCACTTGTACAACACGTCGTTTCAAAAGAAAGCTCGGAAACGTCATATAAGAAATAACAATAACTGAAATATTTTCTCAAAATGAGAACGAGGTTTTCCCACAACTGATTGAGGCCATCTGAAAAACCTCAGGAAACCATTCATTCATTATGTTGTAGCGATGGGTATAAAATGAGAAGACGTGAAGATAGTTGTTTGAATTACTGGAAATTCTTCGTTTGAAAGCAATAATCCTCCATTAAGAAGACACATAGGATTATATAATTCTTAGGGACAAATATATTTGATCACAATATAACGGCCTTGGTTGTAGTGATGGGCATAAAGTGAGAGGACGTGAAGATAGTTGTTTAAATTTCTGGAAATTCTTCATTTGAAAGCAATAATCTTTCATTAAGGAGACACATAGGATTATATAATTCTTAGGGACAAATATATTTGATTGGTTGTAGTGATGGGCATAAAGTGAGAGGACGTGAAGATAGTTGTTTAAATTTCTGGAAATTCTTCATTTGAAAGCAATAATCTTTCATTAAGGAGACACATAGGATTATATAATTCTTAGGGACAAATATATTTGATCACAATATAACGGCCTTGGTTGTAGTGATGGGCATAAAGTGAGAGGACGTGAAGCTGTTTATTGGCTTTCTGGAAATTCTTCGTTTGAAAGCAATAATCCTCCATTAAGAAGACACATAGGATTATATAATTCTTAGGGACAAATATATTTGATCACAATATAACGGCCTTGGTTGTAGTGATGGGCATAAAGTAAGCGTACGCGAAGGTAGTTGTTTTCGATTACTGAAAATTCCTTGTTAAAGAGCAATAATCCTCCATCAGATACATAGGATATTTATTTCACAGGGACAAAGATATTTCATCAGTATAACGGTCATGGTTGTAGTAATCGGCCTAAAATGAGAGGACGCGAAGGTAGTTTTTGAATTACTGAAAATTCCTCTTTTAAGAGTAATAATCCCCCATCAGACACATAGGATATTTACTTCACAGGGACAAAGATATTTCATCAGCGTAACGGCCCTGGTTGTAGTAATCGGCATAAAGGGAGATGACTTGAAGGTAGTTGCTTGAATTACTACAAATTCCTCGTTCGAGAGCGATAATCCTCCAACAAGGAGGCACATAGGATTATCTTATTCATAGGGACAAAGGTGTTTTATCAATGTAACACTATTGGATACCTAAGGATATCATAGAACTGTATTTGCCCCTTTCGTTCTGACAAAATCCACCTGACATTCTCGTGGTACGTCAGATCATTGATATCTATTCTCTACCCCATTTACTATCAAAGTACATTTACCAAAGTTATCCAAGTAAAAGAGTAATATCTATGGAATCCTAACTGAATTACTAATTCGTAGTTTCGTATTACTTGGACGTGTATTTAAACATGCATGGCTTAATATTTGAGGCAAGTATAAAGGCAGGTAGCCTTTGCCTTCAGGAGTTATTGGAGTCTATCCTCCCAGATCGTTCTGGAGAAATGTTCGAGCTGCGCCAAGCTAACCTGACAGTTGACAGCTGGAGCCGTTAGGAAACTTGCCAGCCGTTGCTGCCAAGCATTCTTTGTCCACTTGGGCAAAATGGACTTAAGGTTTTTATTTGTTTCACTGTCATATCATTATTTAGAAATAACAAATACTTTTTATTAACACATTTCATCTCACATGGACTCGTCTCAGAGTCAAGAAAGAAAAAAAGTAAACAATGTTAGGAAGTATCATTGAGAAAATACATAAATCAGCTAAATTCTTGGAGAGAGACATAACAATCAGTCTTTTCATTATTGTTGTACATGTAGACAAAGCTCTCATCGGCCAATTGTAAGACAAAAGCTTGTAAATCTTTGACTTGTTAAGCATGAGAAACTGCCAATTTTTGTCTTTCCCCCAGAAGCCAGGAACAATGAAGAATACTATAGGTCAGCCTATCTTGAATTCCATCTCCTTATAGCTCACATTTTAAGAAACAGTTTTTCTTCCAATATTCTGATCGTTTAGTCATCTCTCTCATTATGTAAAATCTTAAAACCGCCAACCTATATCGATTTTGGTTTACTTCATTCCGTTCTACATATCTTTTTGCTGGCACTTTTCTGACATTCTAAAAGTCGAAATCATACAACTGTACCTAATCCGGGGCGTACAGAAATCTTCAACTAGACTCAATATCCTACAAAGAGATGAAGAACCGAATAATTTTATTATTTTATTAATTATTTAAAGGTGATTCAGTTCTAAGAGGCTGGTGTGTTACCCTCCTTTAAAGCTAGTTCCTCCAAGGCCATCTATAATCTGATGGTAAGATGTTGTTCATTATCTTAAAGATAGAGGTTGCCTTGTCGGCATTTTCATAGTTCTTAAAGTTAAGAGACACTTCGGCCAGAAAAGGTTTTCATGTTCTCGACCTTTCGGCAAAAATCTTTTGTCCTTGTCAATAAAAAATAAAAATAAATCATTTAACTAGACGCTGCGACGCGATGCTAAATGCTTTAATTTTTATTTTTTCCTGACAAAAGATTTTTGTCGAAACTTCTAGAAAATAAAAACCTTTTCTGGACGAAGTGACGTGTCTCTTAACTTTAAGAATGTTGTCCATTCTTTGAGGGTGTTATCACGGTGGAATATTTATTTAATTTATTAATCAACCAAGGTTGTGCCTATTACAGAGGAAACAAACAAGAACTTAGAATTAATATTTACATGTATTAATCGACAGAGTTCATAAAATTTATATAGACAAAGTGGCTGATGTAAGAGTTACATCATTTAGATCAGGGAACAATCGATGTCTCACTTCAGCAAAATTCGGACAGTCATAAATAAGGTGGCTTGTTCAGTTTCTTCACAGGAACAATTTGATGTTTCTGAAGAAGGGGAATATACAATGGGTTTCCATTTTCATTGCCTTCCGCATCCATATTCCGTTGACCTAATAATAGATATATCCGCTTTTAGAAGCCGTTTCCAACTTCAAGGACAAGTGAGTGTCTCCTTCCATATTTAGATAGAGACTCTCTTCTTGTTTAACCTTTCTAGGGCGTTGTCCACCCTTCACTCCGTGGAGGCGCCAGGCAGGGTTATCATTTTATCAGAACATTATTAAATTTATCGATATTTTACTCAGAAGAGATTTTCTTATCGTTCTAACGTTTGTCTTCTCTCTTTTTTTTTCCTTCTATGGGATACACGGTTCAACGAAATATATAATACTAGACGGGTGACCCGGGCTTCGCCCCGGAATTGACCCATGTGCATATCTACCTGAGTGATATATATTTAGATAAGATTTTTTAAAATAATTGTTTGTTATTAGCATTATATATTTGTTTGCATCAACATAATTTAATCTAATCTTTGATAGAGGGCGTTGTTCGGGAGCTAAATAGAATAATTTGAATATATAGTTTTAATAATTGATTTATATATTTTTTAAAATAGCCTATCGTCTTCCCTGTATTCTTTTACCTATGTATGAAAATTTTGGTTTGAATTAGTGAACTACTGAGAATTTGTATACCGGACATACAAACAAACAAACATACAAACATTGATTTATATATATATATATATATATATAGATTTAGTATCTATTAACTTAATTAAGTCTCTTAAATCTCTCCGATACCCATGTTTCCATTCATTTTAATAATTCTTGAGTGTATATACAGTAGAACCTTCATGAGAGGATACCTCTCTACAAAGGACAGTTTTCATCTCCAAAATTACCATGTTTACTATTTAGTAACTCTCCGGTAAGAGGACACCTCCCTAAAGCACACATCGGCTCTGCAACTAGGTGTCATTTACAGGGAGCTTCTACTGTATATCCACAAGAATTATTAAAATGAATGGAAACATGTATCTGAGATTTAATCGAAATTATTCTTATAACAGCTGGAAGTGTAAACAAGAAAAATGGACCAAACAAGTTCCTCAGCCGACAAGGCTGATTGCCGCCAAATCTACTTGTCCCGCCGAACATCGATTACTTGTCCTGAGCTTCTCTTTGTTGTCGCTAGGCGGCGTCCGCTAGCTTGTCGCTGTGCCTGAAAATAAACTTTTTGTGACCTCAGGTGCATTCAGTCCCCGTCGTCGCTCGGGCAACTTGTCTCGGTCGCGCCGAGTGCTCGGTGATTATCAAGGAATTACTTTTCCTCGACACGCGATCAACATGGTTGGAAAACAAAGTTATTAAAAGGCCATCTCCTATATAGGAATCGATTAGTATTGAATATTGTGTTCTTCCCTTTATTAATCATTTAGAAATTTTAGATTTTTTGTTGTTTATATATTATTGCCCCTAGAGTACACAGGCCACGATAATCATGGTGGGTAATAGTTAGCCACTACTTTTACTGTAAGTGAATCATAGGTCTATACATGTATAAAGCAGTTTGACTTTTGTATTTAGAAGTGTGCCAGAGAGAGCTTCTTGCGCTTTTTTAATCTGCCACTTATGATAGAAAGGCAGAACCTTGTGATGAATCAAACTGCTTTTACATTTCCTTATATTTTATTGCTAATTAGACTGAGAATGGCCAGGTTTTTCCCGAGTGTATTGTTGACCGCGAGTGTCTATAAACTAAATTTATTTTGTTTTCAAATAGACTTATTGAATTCATAATCATCCTTATTTACGATAGAAGTTTCGCCCCTACATACACCTCTAACTACATACACCTCTAACTAGACAGAATTTTACTTATATATAGAATGCCTTACCATTTTGCGTGTCTTCCTTGCACAGAGGCCATGTCAATCTTCTCTGTATCCTTCCTATTGTAGTAGTTGTACCGCCGAACAACCGTGTACATATATATAGAAAGAAACTATATATTCAAATTACTTTTTTGGTTTTTCAGTGTTAATTTGCATAAAAACATCCTCACCAGAGCTTTAATCTATTTACAATATACAATGAAGATTGGAAATTGAATTGATGTTTAAATATTTATATCTCAAAACATATATGATCCTTTTCCATGAGCATTGGAAGTACACCTATCCCCCGATTTACACGGTACTTTTTTTACACGTTTTCGCTTTTACATGGTTTTCCAAAAAGGTTTTTTGTTTTTGTTTTTATCGCACTATACTAAATGCTACTGTAATTGAACACATGCGCTGTGTATACATCTCACGAGGAATACCGAGCTTATGTGCTGACTACATATTTTAACCTGCCAATGCATTTTATTTTTATTTCTGTGTACACCTATCCCCCGATTTACACGTTTTTCTCAGGAACGTATCTACCGTGTAAATCGGGGGATAGGTGTATTTTCTTATGGTGAGAATTTTAAGGACGGTTTCTCTCTCTCTCTCTAGGGGTTAAAAATTTTATATAAACTATGTACCACATGTAAATACAGTACTATATATACTCGAATTATATTTTCAAACATTTAAAAAAAGAATGATGGTCTTGTGCGTTGAACGAACAGATTGAATTCGACCCCAGTGTTGATTGAGTAAGCTATTTACACCACAGATCAACGGTTTTAACGGATTTACACGGAGCCTAGAACTCTGTATAGAAGCGGTAGTATAGAATGTACAAGCTCCACACAAATTGACGGAAGTTTTTACAAAATAATAGTTTCAATACCCCACGATTATTGTACAAGCCCAACACCATCAGTGAACACAAGCCCCAACTGGTTTTGACACCTTGTAAGTGTAAGAGGAAAAACTGCTTCTACATGTCAAGACATGTACCTACTGTTTAAATAGTCGGCCCAATCATTATCCAGAAAGATTATCATGGCCTGTACTTACATGATAAATAATACAAATTTTAGTCAGTCTTTTGTCAAATAAAGTCCTTATCATAAGTTGGATAATCGCCTTGATCAGTAAATTATAAAAAAGTAAAAAGTCCTTTCTTTCCTTATGGGTAAATATATGGAGGACCTGGCTCATCAATGGTTCCCAGTGGTTTCGCCAGTTTAATCTACCAGACCACTCTAATATTGTATTTGGCTAAACATTGGAGTTGTATGGTAGATTAAACTGGTGAAACCGCTAGGAGGGCTCGCCACTGATGAGCCAGACATCCCCAATGTTATTCTCAATGGCCTAAGAACAGTAGGATATTGTGCTTGAAGAAATAAAGAAACATTCGAGTTGAAATAGTTTTATATTTATGAAAAGATTATGCGCTTATGCCTTTTAGTTAATGGATTCCTATGTATAACAAATGAAAACATTAAGACGCAAATGTTTCTTTTCACAAATAAATCAAACTTCTACTGTCCTTACTGCGATGAAAAAAATATTGGGAGGGCTTGGTAAACCCTCCTAGCGGTTTCGCCATTTTTTTTAATCTACCAGACCGCTTCTTTAGAATATAGCATATTTTATATGCTACACTGAAGGGTGGAATCTTAGAAATGGTATTTAAGTAAACTGTAGACATAAGCTTTTAGGACATCCCTATGTTATCTCTACGTGTGGACTAAGGAAGAAATGTGCTCCAGGCTACCTCGCCACCCCTCCCCCCCTCGACTCCGCTGGCCACCCCAGTGCCTTCTCCATGTACGGGGGTGGGATGCCCCCCAAGTCCGACCCCCGTAGGGAGATTAAGCGTTACCCTCTGCCCCCCGCCCCCTCCTCTAAGCCAGGTGAGTGTAGTTGACGATAGCTCCTTGCCATCAATGTAATCAATAAATGACAAATCCTTAAAAAAAAAAAACAGCAATGGTATTCTTTAGAAGGTATGTTGGTGCGATATAGGCAAAACTGACATCCTTATAGCTGTAAGCTGCCAGATTGATATGGTTGCTGATATGAATAACGTCAGTCTCAGAATAGCTCGATAGTAGATCACCATTGAATCTACGCTAAAATAAACACAGTGATAGTATTCTGTAGAAGGTATGTTGGTGCGATATAGGTAAAACTGACATCCTTATAGCTGTAAGCTGCCAGATTGACATGGTTGTTGATATGAATAACGTCGGTCTCAGAATAGCTCGATAGTAGATCACCATTGAATCTACGCTAAAATAAACACAGTGATAGTATTCTGTAGAAGGTATGTTGGAACAGTATAGGTAAAACTGATATCCTTAGCTGCCAGATTGACATGGTTGTTGATATGAATAACGTCGGTCTCGGAATAGCTCGATAGTAGATCACCATTGAATCTACTCTAAAATAATCCTCAGTAAAAGTATTCTATAGTAATAGCATTCTGCAGTAGAAGGTATGTTGGAGCAGTATAGGTGAAGCTGTCCGTGGTTGCAGTGCCAATCCACCATCATCCCCAGCAGCAGCAGCCACCCCCGCAGCACCACTACCGACACCCATCCGTCATCGTGAAGCAGGAGGTGGCCGAAGAGCCCGTCCAGCCCACCAATCTCGTGGTGAAGTCCTCGCGGCTCCCCAACAAGTTCATCCATTCCATCCAGAACTCTCCCTTCAGCCCTCCCACCAGCCAAAGTGCCCTTTCTAGTCTCCAAACGCTGGTGGAGCAGAACGGGTGTCCCAAGCTGAAGCATGCACCCCCCGTAGGCTGCGTGCTGCCCATGCCCAGCAATCCGCGACCCGAGCCCAAGAAGTTCCCCTGCTCCGCTGATGGTAGGTCCTCCACATCCCCTAGAATTCACCAAATACACAAGTTTTGATAGCCTGTTTAAACATTTTTGTCGGATTATTTTCTTGAATTCATAAAAGTTCAGCATCGGCACGAATTTGAAATATTTAAGAAGAAAAATCCCACATAGGAGATATAAAAAAAGACCAGAATTTTTTTCAATTAATTACTTATTAAGCTGTATTCTTCTGTCTTTCGCAAATCATACAAACTTATCCAACTCTTGTTATCTAGTTACCCCACCAAATATAGGGAAAAAACGTATTCTATTCACGTATTCTATTAATTTCCTTTCATACATTCGAAAGTGTAACAATGTTTTTATCTACAAGAAATAACCTCCCAGGATATCTACAATTGCGTGTCCTCTGTTTTTAGGAAACATTCCAATTGGCATTGCACATGCTCACCAGAGACCAAAAGACCTAAGCTGTGATCAGATCGGTAAGTTTCTTCCATATCTCATCAGTAAGGTCAATATTGTTGGTTCAGTCCAAGATCGAGCGGTGTGTGGTTGTCCAGATGCCAATCCTTCGCCCCTGAAGAGCCATCTGCTCTCCAAGCCCCCACAGCAGCCTATGGGGCTGATGAGGTAGGAGTACTTGCAGTCGTTCCAGGGTGTTTGCTTACGTGGCAATGTACAGGGAATTCAAGGATGAATGCCTGGAGAAATCTCCGTACCCCTCCTCCTACCCTGGCGTCCCCTCTCATCACTCCTCCGGTAGGTCGCCTGTTTTTGCCGAAGTTTAAAGAAATTATTCTGAAAAATATTGAAAGAAGCTTAGTACTGAATTAAAGCTGCCCTCTCGAAGGTCCACCAGTAACTGACGTGATGTGACAGGTGTGTTGCCCCCGGGGACTCGATGGCCCTGGCTGCCCCCTGTGTGGCCCCCCGCCCCCGAAGGCTGTCAGCTGGTCAAGGATCCCCGTACAGGCCAGCTCCTGCTTTTGGAGGCTGCGGGGAGCTACGCTCTCAGTAAGTCTGCTCGAGCTTCAATGTCTGTAGGGCGTGGCCTAAAAATCGATCGCCGCGACGACGGGATTTGAACAAACAAAAAAAGAAAGATCCTCTCTTTTTGATACTTCTAAGCACATATACCCTCTATAACAATAATACAAATCTTTTCTGGAAACAGTTATAGTTCCACACAGCACATATTAAATGAAAGCATTTTGGATTCCCATCCATGCTTAACAGTCAGGGGAAAACAACTAACACGAATATTTTATTTGGATTTTGATAGCATTTCGTTCACCGACAGAAGAAATCTGAAGCAAATTCCTATATGAAGAGAATTTGCTAGAATAAATAATATTTATACTAAAGAAACCTGGAGACTAGTTCGAGTACCCACATATACCACTACCATAGGCCATAGTGTCGATCCCTATTAGATATTTTTATAATAAATTTAAAGCCTTTAAAAGGAGGAGAAATACCAATGGTAGAGAAAGAATATGGTTTTACGGTCTGCTAACCAAAATGTATGTTTATATTAATCATTACTTTGGTTATTAGCCCGTAAAACCATATTCTGTCTTGTTGTTCCTTAGGCATTTCCTTCATTTTAAAGGCTTTTAATTTATTATATAAATATATAATAGGGGTATATCGAGACACTATCTAGTTTTCATTAAAAAGTTTTCCACAACGAACGACCTCTTTTATCGACTTTCATCTACCAATTCAAGTCCACCTTTGTTTTACAACTTGGGCCGAAAGACTAATTAGTACTCACAGGCGCGGGCTATAAAAGTTTTAAAAGATTTTGTAGGCTTTATTTGATGGCGCCCTGTGGAAGATAATTGTGAATTCTCCATCGACCCAGGAAATCTAAATGCTCTTGCAGGCTCGTCAGCCTCGGAACCATTTCCTGTTCCAAGAATAACGGATGTCCCGCGGTAATGCAATCTCCATCGAGTGGCACCGTTCTCTTTGATGGGCTTCGACCATATTTGATTTACAATCCCTACTTCAGTCTTATCATATAATTCTTTGGATATCTTCTTTAACTTGGAATTAAGAAAAAATTTCAATAGGTTTATTAAGTACGTCTGTGCCTACAATCTCATCAGGTATTCCTGTATCCTTTGAATGTCATTGGTTGAATTATGATCAATTCAAGTTGTAGACTCATCAACCCCCCCCCCCCCTTTTTTTTTATTTTTTTTTAAGGTTGTCCCAAAAGTTCGTAAACACTTGCAAAAAATTGAAATACCAATATTATTCGTCGTTATGTATAATGTCTTTGTATTATGTACAATGTAATTGTTTTATACATTATTATGTATTCGCCGTAATAATATTATTCGCCAAGAAATAAGAAAAACAACGTTTTAAGAAAAACACCAACTTTTGGAACAACCTTATAAGTTATTTATCCTGACGTTTCAACGACCAAAATTGCACGATATTTCAACGATCAGAACTTTCGTCTTTTTCAAAAGCTTACGACAACCATTCTGATTGTTCAAATATCATGCAATAAACCCCGTTCTATCCAAGATGTACCGTTTTTTGTTTGAATGTTGAATAATATAGGTTGCAACACTAATTTATTATATATCCTATAGTAGCAACTAATGACAACCCGAGATATTAGGTTTGGTAAACAATCAGGCCTAAATCACCACGATATTTGGATTCTTCTTGTTTATGGAAGGAAACAATATTGAAACATCACAGAGTTAAGCATAGTCCCCATTCAAAATCGTGAAGAGCATTCCATTTTTAAAATTATCTTTATGATACATTAGCGCGCCATCTGTTATGAATATTCTAAACTATTATAGACGCGTATGATTCTTTTAAAAATTAAACAATTTCTACTGTCCTTACTGCAATGGAAAAAAAATTGATGGGAGGGCCTGGCTCATCATGGTAGATTAAACTGACGAAACCGCGGGGAGGGTTCACCACAGATGAGCCAGGCCCTCCCATTGATTTTTCCATTGCAGTAAGGGCAGTAGAAATTGTTTATTTTTTTAAAATAATCATACTATAGTTTCATAATAGTTTCGAAAATTGTCTTTAGTTAACCTATTTTTGAATATGTGTTTGTCTGTAAAATTAATGATAATAGTAACAAAAATCATTATTTCTACTTTTGACTACTTGTTAAAAAAACACAAAGAACTGTAATAATTGACAGCTACTTGTATATTTTCGCTTATTACCTAAACAAAATACAAGAAAAGCTTCATCTTCTTGTTACAGGATATGTTTAAGAAAATTCAAACCAGGGAATTCTGTGTGAAAAAATAGTACGAATGTGATATTGTACTGGGCCTAAACGCGTCCGTGGTTAGCTTTTCTTGATTAATCAAGAATGGGTATTTGGCCAATTCTGGAATAATTAAAAATCAACGAGAATAGTTGATATTTATTCCGATAGATGGCGCAAGCCATCAGCAACTTTCAGTTGCACGATAAGGAGATGCCTTTTTTCATAATAAAAGGAATTCTGTGTTATTCTTGTCCCAAATAGATGACACATTGTGTTCCGCTGACAAGTTCAATGTGCTCCTTCTTTATCAGTGAGTCAACCATGGTAGCGGATTCATTTCTTAATCTCCCATCTTTACAATCCCTCTCTTTTTAAAACATACAATAAAAAGTTGATAATTTCTAGACCTAAAATTGAATCCGCTTCTAAAAAAAGTTTTGATTTTAAAATATACTCGCAACTGCTTTCCTCACGGTAAAAATATCCTTGTATTGGCAAGTACAATAAAAGTGTGTTGTGTATTTAGAGTTACCGCGTAGTTGTAAACAAATTAACTCGTACTAATCCTTATGTATTTATTTAGACAATAGGATTATACAATATATTTATAATAGAGTAATTTAGATTAGATATTAAGTCTAACTAACGACGCGGATGGTCGTTATTTACTGAAGCCAGAAAACGAAGATGCAGAAAGATGATGATAAAAAAAAATTATATTGACCAGTGTACACATGGACCTCCACCCAATAATACCACAGCCTTTATTAACAACAAATCTATTAACACAAAACCGAGAAGCCAATGAACCCAGACAATCAAGACACCAAAGAAACACTTGATAGAAACTTGCCAAATTAGGAGTTGAAAGCTGCAAGGTTTACAGGATATAGGAAGGATCTACAGCAACTATAATAACTATCATTATATAATTAATAAAACACCATTCTATCAGTTAATGTTTAAAATTAAACATCAGTCGATCTTTTCGAGGGAGGCAACCTTTATTTTTATAGATACATTTCCTCCAGACAAAATTTCCATTTTTATTTAAAATTATTTAAATTTACACATAAAACCACCTAGCATTTACAAGTATGATAGAGAACCGTTCACACAGCTTCACCCTGGGCTCAATCTGTGGATGTGTGTTCAGTGGGTCCCCCAACGACGTCCTCCCACATGTGGACCCCCGTCCCACCCCCCGGGGGTACGTCCTGCTGCGACATCAAAGCAGGGATCCCGAAGCTGGAGGAGGAAAAGAAGGCGGAGGAGCCTCTGGCCATCATCAAGAAGGAAGCCCCACCCACCCCGTCGCCCCCTGCCAAGCCGGAGCAGGAGGAGGTGATCGACCTCACCGTCACCCTCAAAGAAGAGGAACCACCCCCACTACAACCAGCACCGCCACCACTACAACCAGCACCACCACCACCAGAAGCAGTAGAACCCCCTGCTACCGATGGTCTTCAGCTCCTACTCGATGGCATCGAACTCAAGAAACCATCGCCGTCCAATTTCGAGCTGCTGTGCTCTTACGCCCACGAGGTGTTCGAGAAGGAGCAGATGACCACGCCACCAAGCAGGGTCGTCCACAAGTCCGAAGTCACCAAGAAGGTCCAGTCCCTGACAGCCCCAGGGAACCCTCCTGTCGTCGAGCCGGACCCCACCGAAGTCAAGATCAGACAACAGTTGGCCGACCTACAGAGGAAGTACCAGGAGAATCAGCGAGGCCTTGCTGAACTTGTCCCAAAGAAGAAGTAAGGGAGCAAAACCTTTTGTCTTGGTATCCCCGCACTGACACATACACACACATTTCCCATTCAATCCCATTGACAAAAGTTATTACTTTTGCGGATTTAACACACAAAAATGGAATAAGCTAGGGCCTAAATTAAAGTACCTTAATACACAGAAAAGCGTACACTCAAGAATACAACACTAACAACAAAAGGGAGATAAAAACAACTCACGATTTGTTAAATAAAATAAAAAAAATACTTAGCTTTATTGTAGCGTTGGGCGGGATCGGACTGGGGACACAGGGATGCCAAGAGAACAGCCAGACAGGGAAAACCGCCAGTAGAAAAACCACTTTAAGTGGCTCCACCTCAATTATCCACGCACTCTCTGTTCTCGCCGCATTCCCTTCGTCCCCTTTATATACAAACATGGCCACATTCGTCCAATGAGAAGGCGTGAGAGATTGGATCACTAACAAACGAGGACAACATTCTTCCCACTAAAACTGTTCAAAAAAAAAAAAAAAAAAACTGAAAATGTTTGTCAAAATAATTTGACACCATATTCCCAAGGTACCTTAGCGGCTTCCGAGATCACACCATGCCAAAGAAACCACATCCCGGGGAAGATTCCCATGGCTGTCCTGGCCATATCCCTCACCGCACACCGCGTAGAAAGTCTAAATATTATTCCACATAGGCGCAACCTCTGTTTTAAGGTGTTAAAATTTTTTAAAAGCATTTCTAAACTTATTTTACACGTTTTTTCTCGATAATTTGACCTAGTCAAAAGAGGATTGAAACATTGTTTTTCTCTATAAATTATAATGTCTTTTGTTATTAGTATTATTATTTTAAATTAAGATTGGAATATGTGGGACAAGATTTAAATTGCATTAGACTCTCGTTCCCTACATACATCTGCAAGTATTTATAAGAATCGATAACAATAATTGAAATAGTAAGAAACGGTTTTTCTCGCTAGCGCATCCAGCTATGACGTCACCGCTGGCCTGCCAATCATGTTCGCGCCAGCAAAAACACTGGAACCTTCTAAAATTTTCTAACTTTATCAATAACACACACACACACAACTACATTTTTTCTATACCACATAAATAATAAAAACCTTTCTTCCATTTTAAATACATATTTTCCTTCCAAAATACATCGGATCTATATAGTCTTCCTCATGGTCGGCAGCATGTAACGAGATGTAACCGTGCGGCAGGACTTCGAAACACAAGCCGAACAGGCCCAAGAAGACCATCTGTGCCTTAGAGCCTGTACCAACCACGACCACTACCACCCCAACAATCCCTGTTCCCACCAAGGCCGCCGTCAAGCAGCCAGTGGAAGTAGACCAGGAGATCGACGTGCCCCTCTCACGACTCCGACAGGTCGCCAAGCCGGACGACAAGAAGCCTCCATCTAAACTCAAGAGGACGTTGTCAGGCTCTACTTTCGCCCTGCCTCGACCCAAGAAATCCTCCATACCATCTAGCGCATCTTCTTCTTCTTCTTCTGGCTCGCCCAAGAAGTCTCAACCCACCGACTCCTCCTCGCCCAGTACAGGTACTCACTTCATCTTTACCTATTCAGCTGGCTAGGGCGCATAGGACCTTCTTGTTTTGAATATCTAACATAATCAACCGTTTAAATATACTTCGGCCGGTAAATCTTTTTATATTTACTGGCCGAAGTATTTTTAAATTAAGGAACTATAAATGCCAGCCAGGCAACCTCTATCTTTACGAAAACTTAGTAGAATTAATCGAATTTTAATTTAATATACAAAGGCATCGCGCGCCATCTCTCTCTCTCTCTCTCTCTCTGTATATGAAATCTCTAAAACTATCTTCATTGACATTTTTTTTTTTTTTACAAAATTAAAACCTATTGTCCTTTCTGCGATGAAAAATTATTGGGAGAATTTGGCACATCAGTGGTTCGCATCGCCAGTATCATACCTTCTGCTATACCGCAGTTCCAATATCGTATTGAACTATTCTGCTTATATATTCGGCATTTTTGAGGATGGAAAATTTTCCAACATAGAAAGAACGCGGAAATTGTTTTATTTTTGTGTGAAACGACAATTTCGATCTAAAATCGTTTCAAATTTCATAATCTTATTAACGCAGCATTGCTACAGGAACCCCTCTCTATCTCGCTAGGTGTTAATAGAATAAATAATAACAGATACGGTATATAAAAATCTTTAAAACTTTCTGTTTTCTTCTTCTTCTTCCTTCACTATAGTTAGATATAGAAATCTACACCTTAACAAACATCTCTTTTCAGTCAGTGCTTAGCAGAAAAATCTGGAGTTAAATACATTTATAATACAATATAATGCGGCTTATGATTGTGGAACGAAATTTGACAATTATACCGCAAATTAAATACAACAACAACAAACAACAACAAAAAGCCTTTATTTAGGGCCTCTCGCCCTATACAGAATTCGCCAGTTCACAATGGATGGGGAGAACACTGTGTGGCCTTTTTCCGGGATATAGTCTTGTGGAATCCAAATATCGCCATCGCTATATACCTATTTTTTGATATTTCATTAATTAGTGCCGGAAATGAAGGACAAAGTTGCCCCGTTTTATCATTTAGTTTTCGTCTTTCCTCAGACAGAGCAACACAGTCAAATAATTAAATACATTTATTACACACATAAATTGATAAAAAGGGAGCAATCTCTCGAAATATTTTGAGATTTTTTTTTCTTTACAGATCCAGGTACGCCCTTTTATATAAATTTAATTGATGGATCGCCTTTTGACTCAAACTAAGTACATTTACTAAATAATCAAAAGTAATACAGTCGAGCCTCCATGTAAAGGACAACACCTAATTGCAGAGCCAAAGTGTCCTTTAGGGAGAGGTATTCTCTTACCGGATAGTTGCAAAATAGTAAAAATAGTAATTTTGCAAATGAAAACTGTCCTTTTTAGAGAGGTGTCCTCTAGCGCGAGTGTCCTCTCAGGGAGGTTCTACTTTATAACGTTTATAAAAACGTGATGAAATAAAGTCTAAGTTGTCCGACCCTAATTCTATTTACATATTTCCTGATATAAAACCACATTTGACAGCCATTTACATATTTTCAGACATGATAAATCCACAGATAAAAGTACCATTACTTCTGAAATTATTCCAGGAAAAAATTATAACATTTTGAAGATATTTTTGACGTTCACTCTCTCAAACTCATTTCCAGACAAATTCTCTAACATCAAAAATAGCCATTAATTAACTCTAAAAGATTTTATAATGGCAAAATTACTAAAACGAGTTTTATTAGATTTTAAATGCTTTGGAAATTATTATTCTGGCGTAAATTCATCCTTTTGATTCTAACGTTTCTGCCAAAATTTGAATCAGCTATCGCCATCTATGAACAGAAATTCTAACTAATAATTTTTATTTAGCTTTACGTCATTTCTTCCGTTTTCTATTTAGGCCATATTTGTTTAATATATTTCGAATTATCCATTATATACAGATATACTATAATATTAAAATTTAAAATAAAATTATGAGGCATTTTTATTTATGGATATACAGTCGATTTCAGCTTTTTTTTTTTTTTTAAACCTCGTCTCGCTTTGTGCGTACGCGCGCGCGGTTATAAAGATTAATATTATATATCAACAAATCTTTTCAAACAAATATCCTTTTACGTACGAATTTCGTCTTGTAAAACCATGGGATTTTTATTTATTGCTAACTAAATATAGTCTCGATTTCGCCCCATATTATCTAGGTGCATTTCAACCACCTTTTGACAGGGGATGCCAAATAATTTTTTAAAAATCAACACTATAAAACATGTACAAAAATAGAAACCAATCAGATTTATTTATTAAACTTACTAATGCTGTTCCTAGTGGTAAAAAACATAAATTTAGAAATTTGGTTTTCGATTTATTAAAGTACCACCTGAATTTTTTTTTCTTCTTCTTATTTTTCACACACATAAAACCAACATATGTTATCATAAAGTTGAGCGAGGATGATATTTATGTATCAAAAGAGGCACCTCTCCCTTTAACACTTTGAGGACGGGAGATTCCACAGTTGCATAGACAGACAATAGGAGCTGCTGTGGTCTCACGTGATGTTTTACATGTACATTAGGTCAGCTCACATCTCCCCTACCCACTGATAGATAGACAAGAAGGGATGGGACAAGATCCTGGTGGACGCAAATTCGCGTCCTTGGAGCTTGATGCAAAATCGGCAAGAACGCGCGTCCCTCGGATCGAAAGTGTTAATTATACATCAGAAATATCATCATCAGTAAAGTGCACCGTTCTCTAATGCATGATTAAAGGAAGAAGCACCTCTTTGAGTATATATTAAAAGAACGAAATGTGTGATAATGATTGTAGTTTTATGTGTGCTGATGAGGTACAATTTGAATATCCATATCTACATAAAAATTACATACTAGATCGATGGCCCTTCTCCACCTAAACTATTGTATCAATCTTTACAAAATTTTACAGTAACGTATTATGATAAGGCACACAATTTGGATTATAGATTATAAACACAAGGTAATAAGACCAAGTACAAATAAATAGTGTGATTATTTATTTGGATTATAGATTATTACATTGTGTTTATAAATTTATTATATTAAACGGCGTATTTTCAGTAACGTTCATATAACATTTTGTAATGATTGATACAATAATTTTGATTTAGTAAATAATTTTTATATAGATATGGATATTTAAATTGTACTTCATCACATCACACATAAAACTACAATCATTAGCACGCATTTTAATCATTTGATTCATTTTAATTATCATCAATCATACTTAATTTCGAACGAGAGAATGGTAATAAACATCGTTAAAAAAAGGTGGGTAGAAGGAAATGGTTGGGGGAAAAAGTGTCTCCCACACCCCTCATGTTGATTGGAGGGGGAGGGATGATTGACAGGTGTTGTCTAACACACACACAGACCGACCAATCCATTACAGTGACCATAATGACCATGTGTCACCGTTTATGGTGATGGTTGTTTCGTCCTACACAACATTTGTTCAATTTCAACAGAGGACGCCTGACTATTTTTCATATATGAGTATTATAATATCTCTTCTCTGGAGGAAGTAATTAAAAACGATTTTAATTGATAATTAAAACAATTTTATTGATTCTTCTAATCAATTGTTACAGAAAGAAAAATTAAGATCACAATAAATATAATAAAGTAGTAAATAAAGACTAGATAAAATAGATAGAAATACATATAGCTGTATATGTGTACAAATTTCTTCAGCAAGGAGGGCTTCCCCACCTTGAGAGAGTCCTTCTCCAGACAAGGTCTTCTTGAACACTTCTCATTTCCACGCCGAGGAAGTACATATAGATGCGCGTCTTGGCGGGCTCCATTGTTTTATTGAAGAGAAATTGCTTTTCAGAATAGCTAAAAACTGATATTTGTAAGTGGATTTTACATCAAGCAAATATTCTGTTTGATTAGAAATGATATTAAAGATAAAAAGATCACTGTGTATCAAATATCTTTCAGAGTTATTGTCTGAATCCTGATATACATGCTAAAAAGTACAACTTCCTTAAGTTTTGTCCATGAGTGTAAATACAAATTTAGTCTGAAATCAAAATGTGTGTCAATCTTAGCCTTGGAAATGCAATCAACTATTATAGGTGACATCGTATCTGTAATTTTACTTGAATTCTGATGTCTGCGCAGAATCTGAGAGCTCACCCAAGAAAGAGCTGAAACCTAAACCCATCAATGTAAAGAATGAAAAAGGCCAAAGTAAGTAAAAGTTTAACCTACAATGTCTAAAAAAAATTATATCTTCTCTTCTTCTTCTTTCTTATCTCTACTCAATATCATATCAGGATATCAAGCTTGTAGAGCTTGTTGATGGTGTCTGCTGGGGATGTGTAGAGCACATCAATGGATGAGTCAATACAGTCAATGGTGTGTTTTGGGGTTGCAGGTTGAGAATTGCACTTAGTATATAGTGAGAAAACCTTGAAACTATTCTGGAAAGTCATTGTCCATAGATGACCAGACTTAAGTCTGGAAATCAAAGACTGTTGTTCTCTTAGGAGGACAGAACCGGTGCTTGTCCCTCCTGCTCTGTACCAGTTATGTGCAGCATTAGATTTCCATTCCTGCAGGCATTGGGTTTTGATGGTATGGAGGAGGACTGTTTTGTGGTTTTATAGGTATATATAGACAGACATTTGAGGATAAGTATTTCTCTTAATCACAATTTAAAATATCAGTTTATGTATTACATCTTTGCCTTTTCTGATTGACTAGCTATGATCTGCTTTTCATGTTAAAGCTATGTGTATAAAAAGTAGAATATTTTGGTTTAAATACAGTAAACAAAACCTCTCTATAAAGGACACTTAGTTAGAGAGCCAAAGTGTTCTTTAGAGAGAGATGTCTTCTTGCCAGAAAGTTTCTAATTAGTAAAAAATTGAAATTTTGGTGATGAAAACTATCCTTTGTAAAGAGATGTCCTCTATTGAGAATGTTCTTTCATTGAGGTTCTACTTTTTTAATTCAAATTCTTTATGAGGCGATAATGTGCCATCTATATATAAAAAATGGAAGCAACAAGGCACAAATGTTTCTTTTTAAATATAAAACTCAAAATATAAAATTCAAATTTTTTATTCCATGTTCAATGGGCTAATGTTCTAGTTGCTCTTTGATAGAGGAAAGTGTTACTTTGAAATATTGATTCTGTTTGCTAGTTTGTAATATCATCTTTCACTTCTAAAGAATGTATCAAACTGACTAACATTGTAATGAACCAGGCGATAAGGAAGATGGGTGTCTTTTATATAAAACGAGCACAAGCTTTCGGGTAAAAACCCTTCTACAGGCGGCTATCACATAGCAAGATGGATCATCCATCTTCCTTATCGCCTGGTTCATTTCAAAGTTTACTAGGAAGAGTTCCTTGCAATGACTAACATTGTGTTAAATTGTTGCACAGAATCTCTGCAGCTGGTGAGGAAGAGGAAATTCTTCAGGTCCAGACGTCATTCCAGATCTGAGACTTCAGGTTAGTTCTAATGGACTCTTCAAAATGATCAAGATCTTGGTGCAAAAAGGAGTTGAAACAGATTTTAGGTGAAACGATCTTTACTTTAGGTCTAACACTCTCTCTAATATACAACTAGCCTCATGTTGAGGATAGAACTATTCAACTAAAATAAAGGACAGATTTCTATAATGAGTGAACTGAAGATGAATTGGGAAGGTTTGTCTCATCAATGGTGTGAACCAACCTAACAATTTCTGCCTATATTGTCTCTCTGTTCTTTGTTTATTCTTAGTTATTGTGTTTAACGAAGCTTTGGAAAGATGCCAATGTAATTGTAGAAATTTCACAAATATTTTGCTTTATGTGAACACAGCTATTCTACACTAGCTTGAACCATTTATACAGGGTCCATTTCATTCCCCTGGCCTCTGTGGCTCTCTTCAACTTCCCAAACTACACCTGACTGCACCGTGCATTTTTCTGTTGTCCTTATTCTATATACAGTTACGAGCGTCATTCTTCATCTCTTAATCAATTTTCGTCTCTGTCACCGTTTGCTTTTTTTTTTTGGAATGGCGCCCTCCTATTGGTTGGCTACGATCACGCCACCTTTGCCCCCCCCCCCACTCGCTTTTTCGTTTTTGTAACTATTGTGTTGGAGCGGGTCGCTCCTTAAATAAATGCATATATTAGTTAATAACCAAATGGAATCCTCTCTTTCTCTTTCCCAGTAAGAGACGCCTATGGAAGCCAACAGTACATAGACAGATAAAGCACATAGGCTATAGTTATTAACTAACATATGCATTTATTTAAGGCGCCAATTTATAATTGTAACAAATAGTATTTGAATCAAAACATTCAATCGGGTAAAACACGGGCGTTGCCCGGGTCATTCGGCTAGTATAGATATATATATCAGCTGCAGGTGGTGTTAATGAAATTGTCTCTGTCTATTTCAGAAAATAGACAACTTGCGACATCAAAGAATTTCCATTTCCTTAAGTCCATGAGTGTATGAAGAAGCCTCATCAAGAAATATTGTTGCAAACTTGCTAACTTCACAAATTGGATCAAAAAGATCCAGCTTACATTGGTTTATATCCACGTTGGTTGTCTATCCAATGGTGACCAATGTTTGTCCATCCAATCTTGTCTAATGCTGACCTGAATGTTGCAGAGCCACCTGTGGAAAAGGTTTCCCGGAACCTCATCACAAAGCTAGAAGCCAACGACAACTCTGGGGTGGGTAGTCACCATCTTGAATATTTCAGAATGTACTGAAAAAAAAAAAAGACCAAATTTAAATAAATTAATAGTGTGTGACGTTTCAGTAACAGCGTTGTTACCATATCATCAGATAAAATAATATAATCTGATAAGGCACAATTTGGATTATAGATTATAAACACAAGGTAATAAGACCAAATCCAAATAAATAAATAGTGTGTGATGTTTTGGTAACAACGCTGTCACCGAAACGTCACACACTATTTATTTATTTGGATTTGGTCTTATTACTTTGTATTTAAGAATATAATCTGTTACCGAAACATCACACACTGCCAATTTATTTGGATCTTGTAGTTATAATCCAAATTGTGCCTTATCATAGAATGTGATGACTTTTATAAGCAACACCCCGTTTCAATCTAGAACTTGTTGTATGTGGGGTCTTGATTTTATTCCATCTCTAACACATATATATGCTCCATCAATATGTCCTCATAATTCAATTTATATTGACTTTAAATACAAGGTAATAAGACTACACAAATCTAAATAAATAGTGTGTGATGTTTCGGTAACAGTGTTGTTACTGAAATGTCACACTATTTATTTAGATTTGGTCTTATCACCTTGTATTTATAATTTATAATCCAAATTGTGCTTTATCATGCTATTGATCTGTTTCCATTTGAACCAAATTTACCCTTGATGATGTGACAAAAGTATTTTTGCCAGATGTTGCTAAAAGGTTTTTCAAAAAAACTAATTTTTAGTCTTAATTGTGTGATTAGGTACAATTTGAATTATAGATTAGAAACAAACCTTATTGTGTTTCTACTTATATTGTTATCTTACATTGAACCAGTAAATTCTTTTATATGAATGATTTTTTTCAAGTTTTCCTAGTTAATCTAATCAAATTAAAAAAAAAAACATTCTTCTTTGTTTTTCAGTCCTATTTTCAAACACTAAGCATTAATCATAGATGATGATGATGTACAGGATGAAGAAGAAGTCTCAGAAGAATCCTTTGAGAAGAAAAGACTGAGAACTAAATCAGAGAAGAAGACAGAAACTGCAAAATCCAGACTATCCAAGACACAGGCTTCACTCTCCATTCGGAAACAGGTAAGTTACATCAGTGTGTTAGGCCTTGTATGTCTGCTTTGTAAACTCAGATCTACCTGTCAACTTCAACACACAAACTTTCTGGAGTTGGTGACTATCTTCACACGCACACATCCTTGTGTTGTTTATCAACCTCCTCCCTGGTGGTGGATGGTGACAGTGGTGTGGTGACAGATGGGCCAACAGCAGAAGACAACTCCAGAGAAGAAAGACAAGCAAGCAGTAGTCAAGAGAACCCGACTCTCTTTAGTTAAAAGACAATCCTCTAGCCGATCCCAGAGGTCCGCAGGAGATGACAGTTCTGACTTCTCTCCGGACTCAACTCCTGTCAAAAGAGGACTGCGGAAGGAAGGTAAACATCTGACGCTACAGCTAGACAATTTTTTAAAAATTATTATTATCTCTAGTACAAGTGGTACAGGCCATGATAAACATGGTGGGTAGAAGTTGGCGACTGCTTTTACTGTAAGTGCACCACATGTCTACACATGTGAAAAGCAATTCGACTTTTGTGCTTACGAATGTGCCATAGCTATTTTTGGTTACTTGCACTCTCTGGTGGGGTTGGATTTTTGCAAGAAACGGGGGCCATTGAAGCATTTTTAATTAGAAAAAAGTGCCCAATGCAGGATTCAATCCCGGGTCATAGTGATCAAAAACCAACGGTTTAGACCACCCTTTCACTGACATTCTAGTCTCAAATTTAATTTATAGATCTGTGGTAGATGTTTTAAAGAAATAGCCTTAGCCTTTTTAAATCAAATTAATTATTTTTTATTTAAAATACAAACTGACAAATTAAAATGGTGGCTAATATTTACATCTACCAGCAACGAATTAACTCTGTATATCTATATAACTTCTATATTTTTAGGTCACAGAGTTATCAAAAATATACAAATTAATATTCATTTTAAAATAAAACATCGTGAAGTATTATTATTTTACATATTCATTATTTAATAAAATTATAGTTTTTTAAACACTTTTAAAATATTACATATTTTTTTTTTTTAATTATAAACATGTTTAAAATAGTCAAAATGAAGAGTACGACTACATTACTCTCCTCCCAGTAACTAAGTTGCGTATATTTACAGCTGCTCAGCTACTCTCTCAGCTGAAATATTTTCCAAAGTGCTCACAGTGCTCAGTGAAAATATAATAAAGATTCCCCCCCTTTTAATACAATCATATTTGATGGCCTCTATTTCACACAGAATAATCTAGGGACATATATAGTAAATGTATATAACACAAGTTCAGTCCAATAGCTTCTTCTTCACAATCTGTTTATGATGTAGACCTCATCTATATATGGGAGGTGTAGTTTAGTCCTGAATATGGAATATAGCAGATTGGGAAGTCAATAAACATACTGTGTGTTATGGAAGAAGAGACAGAATTAAAAAATATCAGCCTCCAACCATAATATTGTCATACTATGATAACATATCACCATGGACTTTTGGGAGAGGTCACTTGCTTATCATCAAACAGCTTGAGTGGTGTGACTCATTGAATTTGTCTAATCTTTGCACAAGGAGATAAGAAAAGTTATCCTGGATCATGGTGCCATGATCAAAAAAAGCTGCACCCCTACACCCCATTCCATGAGATCAGCTCGAGGAGCATGAACTCATGGAATTTGTATAATCTTTGTACAAGGGGACAAGAAACAACAGGGGATAAGAAACAACAACACTTTAATGTGGAAGGCAATGGGTAAATCACCATTTTAACATTTCCAAGCAGATAATGATGTAAGAAGAAAAATGCATTTAGAGATTATCATCAAAAGGATCATCCAATCAAAAGATGAACTTCCAAAACCGCCATAGAAATATGTAACTGCCAGTTCTGCTGTATATAGCTATGCAACTCTAGGAATATCCTGGAGAGAAATCCTCCATTCACAAAGTCTCTCAATCCAATTTCCATACAAATGGACTAAAACTGACCACTCTAAGTACAATAAAATTTGCATATTTGAACCCTCATATAAGCATTATCCTTATAAAAGCTTTTGAATGTTCTGTTTTTTTTTTTTTTTTTTTTCTTATCAGCTTGTGCAAAGATTAAACATATGGGGAAAAGTGCATTTCTTTCTTTGTTACCTGACATATCTCTCCCATATTATTTGATCTTCACACTTCTAGATGAGATTTTGTAGGGTTTTTTTCAACATTTTTTTTTCCTTTCGAGTAGTTATTTGCTATGAAATGAGCTAGAGAAGTTTCAGTACAGACCAAATTACAGAGCACAAAAATCTTTGAATTAATACATTTCAAAATTGCTCTTGAACATTTATACAGTAGAACCTCCATGAGAGGACACTCACGCTAGAAGACACCTCTCTACAAAGGACAGTTTTCATTTGTAAAATTATTATTTTTACTATTTAGAAACTCTCCGATAAGAGGGCACATCTCCCTAAAGGACATTTTGGCTCTGCAATTGAGGTGTCTTTTACAAGGAGGTTCTACTGTATCTCTAGAAAATGGGAAAAATAAATCTTGAGAAAACACCTGATCAAGATGAGAGGAATGTGACAACATAGCTGTGGTGTTGTAGAGGATGCATGTCTGCTGAGAGACCAAGACATGGTGGAGAATGCGAGAGTCTTGGTACTGGAAGACGGACTCCTGTATCCTGGTGTGATCATAGACATCCAGCCACCCAAAGTGTGAGTTTCCTAAGATGCCATCAGGATAGAGGGAGTCTGTGACATGTCAGTGGTCGCAGGTACGGAGTGATGCTGGACGGGGGCCGTGGCACCAGTCCCCGCCTCTTCTCCCGGGATGAGCTCGGTCGTCAGGCTGTAAGTAACTTTTGAGATTGAAATAAGATTTTTTTAAATTTAATACAAGAAAATAAGACCTAATCCAAATAATTTTATAGTGTGTGACGTTTCAGCAACAGCATTGTCACCATCATCAGACAAAAGAATAAAAACTTTGTATTAATACATTTCAAAATTGCTCTTGGACGTTTATACAGTACAACATCTTTACAAATGACAGTTTTCATTTGTAAAATTATTATTTTTACTATTTAGAAACTCTCCAGTAAGAGGACACATCTCCCTAAAGGACACTTTGACTTTGCAATTAGGTGTCCTTTACAGGGAGGTTCTACTGTATTTCTAGAAAATACAGTCTGATGAAAACTGTCCTTTGTAAAGAGGTTGTACTGTATAAATGGCCAAGAGCAATTTTGAAATGTATTAATACAAAGTTTTTATTCTTTTGTCTGATGATGGTGACAATGCTGTTGCTGAAACGTCACACACTATAAAATTATTTGAATTAGGTCTTATTTTCTTGTATTATAATCTATAATCCAAATTGTGTTTTATCATTTATTTATTTATTAATCAATCAGTTGCAATATAAAAATATTTGCGCCTATTACAGAGGAAACAAACAAAATAACAAACCAATTAGAACTTAGAATTAAATATTTACAAATTTACATATATTATTTGACAGAGTTCATAAAATTTATATAGACAAAGTGGCAGATGTAAGAGATTTGAATCATTTAGATCAGGAGACAATGTCTCACTTCTGCAAAGTTCGGACAGTCGTAGAGATTGCAATAAGATTGAAAACTGTTTTTTCGCACAGAGAGATGTCAGGTGGGGCTGTAAGATAACCCACAACTCCCCCTAACATCTCAACATGGCCCTACCTCTCCCTTTGTGTTTTCTAGTTGTTTACACCAAAATGTGATACTTCCACAAGTTTTCTTAATTTTGCTTGTTTGAGTCGTTGCCCTCCTCAGTGCCTTCGTTCGAATCACAAAAACAATCATGTTGCCAATCCACCCACTCTTTCACAATGGCCATACATTTAGATCTAACAATTTAAAATACACAACAACAAAAAGCTTTATTAAGACCTTTTGGTCTTATACAGATTCTCCAAGTAGAAATGTAGGGTACATACAGGAATAACAGTAATAGTACCAGTAATCAACAACAAAGCAAAGCTTTATTAAGACTTTTCAGTCTTATACAGATTCTGTTCATATAAATTACTGTTAAGTAATCAATGGCTTCCAGCTCACGTTGGAATTCCTGGTAATGAGCTGGCAGACTCTCTGGCAAAGGCTAGAGCTCTTGGCCTACCTGAAGCAAGAGAATCTACCACTTAACTAGACGAAAGAGACCTCCTCCGTACCATCAAAACCCAATGCCTGCAGGAATGGAAATCTGATGCTGCACATGACTGGTACAGAGCAGGAGGGACAAGCACCGGTTCTGTCCTCCCAAGAGAACAACAGTCTTTGATTTCCAGACTTAAGTCTGGTCATCTACGGACAATGACTTTCCAGAATGGTTGCAAGGTTTTCCCACTATGTACTAAGTGCAATTCTCAGCCTGCAACCCCAAGACATATTATTGACTGTATTGACTCATCCATTGATGAGCTCTACTCTTCCCCGGCAGACACCATCAAAAGTATCAAGCTTTACAAGCTTGATACCTTAGTGTGATTGAGTGGAGATAAGAAAGAAGAAGAAGACTGTTAAGTAATAGTACCAGTATAATCAACAACAAAAAAAGCTTTATTAAGACTTTTCAGTCTTAGACAGATTCTCCAAGTAGAAATGTAGGGTGCATACAGTAATAACATTAATAGCAATCAGCAATGTTATTTACAATGTATCAAATAGAGGTAAAGAAGGAAGAAAGAACTTTGCATAAACTTATAAACAAGCATTCGAGAACAAGCAGTTCCTTTTCTTAAAAAAAAATAAAAAATAATTAGTAATATTGACAGAAATTTATAATAACACAAGTAAAAAAGGATAAATTATACATAATTATAAGGCATCTTTATAGTCTTCGTCTTCTTCTTTCTTATCTCCACACTGGGTGAAGTAAAATGCGTCTGCCTTTGTCATTAAGACTGGGAGCACTACTCAGTGGCAGGCCGACTTAGCTCCGAAATAAATGGCCGTCTCTGACATGAGGAACAGATGCCATGTGCAGAGCTGCTCCTAACATGGAGTACAAACGCTGCTCATCCTGTATCCCTGGATTAGGAGCTCTTACAGGGTACTATCAGCCGGGCCAGCTGAGCCCAGGTTTTTAGTGAGCTTGTTACTGCTCCCCCCTCCTCCTTTTTCATCCGGGCTTGGGACTGGCAAGAGCGGAGTTTAGATGGCACATTATTGCTTTATATTAATATGTGACATACTGTACATGTCATGTCTACCACGGAGTGTTCCACAGGTCCAGGAAGTGCAGCCCTCCAAGCTGCTACCAGAGGGAAGCCGAGTGTGTGCCTACTGGAGCCAGCACTATCAGTGTCTCTACCCCGGCGTAGTCTCCAAGGGAGGTGAGTTGAGCACAGCCACAACTTGGGGGGCTGTCTGTATTAATGACTTTGTGGGTCCCTTAGTTTCCATTACATGTTTTCTATACGAATGCTGGTGTTGCAGATAATGCCGGGGGGTCTCCAGATGGCAAAACCATGTTTGTACAATTTGATGATGGGGACTCTGGGAAGATCCCTCTCAGTGACATTCGTCTTCTTGCCTCCCACATCAGTGAGTTTCCTTGTGTTGTATGTCCATTGGATCTACAGTTAAACCTGTCTGTAGTGTCCCCTCTAAATAACGCCTTCCTCTCTATAGCGCCCGATTTTAAATAGGTAGTACAATGCAATTTACATTAAAAGTGACCTGTCTATAGCACCCTATTTTGGTGAGTCCCAAGAGGGGGCGCTATAGACAGGTTTAACTGTATATAAAGATATATTTTTTCATCTATTTAATACAGTAGAACCTCCCTGTAAAGGACAAGACCTAATTGCAGAGCCAAAGTGTCCTTTAGGGAGAGGTATCCTCTTACCGGAGAGTTGCTAAATAATAAAAATGGTAATTTTGAAAATGAAAACTGTTCTTTATAATGAGGTGTTCTCTAGTGCAAGTGTCCTCTCATGGAGGTTCTACTGTATTTTATTTGTTGCATATTCCATGTATTACCACCCATGTATTACCTACCAATGCTATGGAATTCTAAGTCCCCATGATGGGTGTAGCGGATCCATCTCGTTCCCCATCCCCTGAACCAGCAGAATCTCCCCGTTCTCTGCGGAAGAAGAAGCAGCAGCAGGCAGGGAAGCCAGCGGAGAAGAAAAAGAAAGCATCTGTGATCCGGCCTAGTCTCCGTCTCCGGCTGTCCAGGGCCCTGCGACAGAGATCCTCTCCTGGATATCACCACTTCTACCATCGGAGTCGGATGGCAGCCGTGACACCCAAGGTAATCTCTCTTGTTCTTGTATCTCTACTTCACCTAGGTAATATGTTTTGTTTATTATTTTTATTGAGGAAAAAGATATCTATATATATAAAAAATCAATGTTTGTATGTTTGTTTGTTTGTATGTCCGGTATACAAATTCGCAGTAGTTCACTAATTCAAACCAAAATTTCCATACATAGGTAAAAAAATACGGGGAAGACGATAGGCTATTTAAAAAATATATATAAATCAATTATTAAAACTATATATTCAAATTATTCTACTTAGCTCACGAACAGCGCCCTCTATCAACGATTAAATTATGCTGATGCAAACAAATAGATAATGCTAATAACAAACAATTATTTTTAAAAAATCTTATCTAAATATATATCACTCGGGTCACGGGTCAATCCCGGGGCGAAGCCCGGGTCACCCATCTAGTATCTCTATAAAAGACTTATTTTATTTATTTAATTAACAAGTGCAACATACCTAATATTATAAAACTAGATTTATTTTACATATTTATAAAAATAATAATAGCATTGGTCAATGGTCAAATCTATTTAAAGCATTTATATTTTATTACAACCTAGGTAATATAAAAGTAGTGGTAACATGGATACAACCCAGGCTAAGGGTTGTATCCCTAGGCCACAAATATAAGTATATAAAAGCATAGGGCAATTTCCTTCCGGCGCTCTGCCATCTAAAATCCTCATGTGAGTTAGGATATGCCTTTTTAAATTTTAATATACAGTTATACCTGTCTATAGCGCCGGATTATAAATATGTAGTACGATGCGATTTACATTAAAAGTGACCTGTCTATAGCGCCCCCTCTAAATAGCGCCTCCCTCTCTATAGTGCAGAATTTTAAATACGTAGTACGATGCGATTTACATTAAAAGTCTTTCTTCTTCTTCTTTCTTATCTCCACTCAATCATATTAGGGTATCAAGCTTGTAAAACTTGAGATCATGACTGGGTGAAGTAGAATGCGTCTGCCTTTGTCATTAAGACTGGGAGCACTACTCAGTGGCAGGCCGACTTAGCTCCAAAAGAAATGGCCGCCTCTGACATGAGGAACAAACGCCATGTGCAGTCACTCCTAACATGGAGTACAAACACTGCTCATCCGGTATCCCTGGATCAGGAGCCCTTACAGGGTACTATCAGCTGGGCCAGCTGAACCCAGGTTTTTTAGCGAGCTTGTTACTGCTCCCCCTCCTCCTTTTTCATCCGGGCTTGGGACCGGCAAAGGCGGAGTTACACACAAGTTAAAAGTGACCTGTCTATAGCCCCCCCCTCTCTATAGCACCCTATTTTGGTGAGTCCCAAGAGGGGGCGACAGGTTTAACTGTAAATATATTTGTGACCCCCCCTAGTTAGCCTGGGTTGTATCCACATGCTACTACTACTATATTACATAAGGGAAGTATTGTGAGATTCTATAAATATATATCACATATATACACTCATGGATAAAATTAAAGAAGTTGTACCTATTAGCATGTATATTGGAATTCAGACAATAACTTTGAAAGATAATTGATACACAGTGACCTATATTGAAGATACACTAAATAACCAAGTGTAAACAAAATTGCCTCTGTCTCCTTCATAAAAATATGCAACCTCAAAGACTTTCCACTTCCTTAAGTTTTGTCCATGAGTGTTTTTTTTTTGCTTATCCATATTACACGTGGTACAGGCCATGATAATCATGGTGGGTAGAAGTAGGCAACTGCTTTTACTGTAAGTGCACCACATATCTACACATGTAAAAAGCAGTTTGACTTTGCACTTGTCCATGAGTGTATTGTAGTAAGGGTTGGTGGTATAAACTGTTGATTTTTTGATCGCCATGACAAGGGATTGAATCTTGCATTCAGAACTTTTTTCTGAACAAAAAAATTGCTTCAATGACCCCTGAAGTCCAACCCCACCAGTGAGTGTGAAAGTAACTAAAGAAATCTCTAACATAGTTAAACTGTTCTGATCTCATGGAATGGGGTGTAGGGGTGCAGCTTTCGTTGATTATAGGACCATGATCCAGGCACACTTTGGTGAAAGTCTGACTTTGCCTGTAGTTTGAGGCCGTTCCTAACATGGAAGCAGACGCCTTTGCTGCCAACTCTAACACGAGTACAGACGCAGCTCCTCCGTATCCCTGGAGTGGGACCCTTGCTGAGGTCTATCAACTGGGTCAGTTGAAGTCAGGATTTTTAAAGAGGTCTACTCCTCTTCTAACAATGCTGCTGTTGACCGCGACTGCTTATTCGTCAGAGTTATTTTGCTTGTTTCGCAGCTGGCCTCCATATCTGAAAGTCGTTTCCCTATCCGCCACCTGGGGACGCGCCCTATAGCAGTCAGCTCTGCCAAGGGACAAACTGATTTCTCATGTGTAGACATGTGATTAGACTTACCGTAAGAGCAGTTGCTTACTACTACCTACCATGAATATTATGGCATACTAGCGGATGTACCCGGCTTCGCCCGTGTTTTACCCGAGTAAAGGTTTGTCTAACGAATCTCTCGATAAAGTGAACATTTTTTCCCGGTCCCTTGAAAAATACTCGATAAGTTGAATAAAATCAATATTAATCGGTACCCGAGTAAAGGTCTGTCTAACGAACATTTGTTAAAACAATTCTATATAAACTTATAAAAAGAAATAGATATATTTTGATAATTTGAAACTGATAAAGTGATCATTTTTCCCGGTCCCTGTGTGCCGTGTCATTCTGAATTTTGTCTTTCCTAATTTTCTACATTACAAAATAATCGTTTTATCTAGTGAACATTTTTTCCCGGTCCCTTGAAAAATACTCGATAAGGTTGAATAAATTCATGGTCGTTTATGGAAGATGGACGAAGTTCCCGGAGGTCATCTTGGGCAAGCTCCCGCGAGGCTTTTTTTCTTGTCTACTTGGCATAGCTGTGTCACCAACTCTGCCCTGATTGGTCGGTGGGCGGCCGGCGGCCGGGCGAATCCATTCTCTCACGGGGTGGGGCAGACCCAAGGTCATCAGGAGCAGCAAACCTAAGCCTATCTCTGTCTCAATGGTGGCGCTGCTTGCGAGTTAAAGCTACAAATCTGCAAATAACTCTAAGGATATTAAAGATATTCAAGATATTATTTTTCGTAAACCTTTCCGGGGATACACCTAATAATATCCCAAAATTTCATGGCGATTGGATGTATGGTTTTTGAATCCATAGAGGACACACACACACAGACATTCATTTTTATATATATATAGATTTGAGCTAAGTTCCACTACATTATATTTGTAGAAACTCCACGAGAGGACTCCTCTCTACTAAGGACAGTTCTCATCACCAAAATGACCATTCTTATTAGTTAGCAGCTCTCTGGTTAGAGAAACACCTGTCTCTCTAAAGGACAGTTTGGCTTTGCAACTCTGGTGTTGTTCTTTAGAGAGAGATGTCGTTGTATACTGTATACAGAACATACGATAAACTTCAATAAAATATTCAAACAAAAAGTAGAAAGATTATATAAAAGGGCGTACCTGGATCTGTAAAGAAAAAAAAAACAATTTTTTTCTCAAAATATTTCGAGAGATTGCTCCCTCTTTATCAAATTCACTGTGCAATAAATTGATAAAGAGGGAGCAATCTCTCGAAATATTTTAAGAAAAAAAATTGCTTTTTTTTTTCTTTACAGATCCAGGTACGCCCTTTTATATAATCTTAATTAATGGATCGCCTTTTGACTCAAAAAGTAGAAAGTAGAAGTTATATTTATACCAAATACATGTGGTACAGGCCATGAAAATCAAAGTTGGCAACTGCTGTAAGTGCACCACATGGCTACACATGTAGAAACGAGTTCGACTTTTTACTTTAAAATGTGCCAGAGCTCCTCCTTTGGTTACTTGCACTTGCTAGTGGGGCTGGACTTTTGAAAGAATCAGTAGCCATTGGAGAATTTTTTTTTTTTTGAAAAAAGTGCTCAATGCAGGATTTGATCCTGGGTTGTAGCCGTTGACAACCAACGGCTTAGACCACCCTTCCACCGACCCTCATAGTAGATAAATGTATTGACAATGTGGAATTGAGTGTAGAGATGATTGTAATATTGTGGGTGCAGCCAGAAAAGCAATCCCCCACCAAGAATGAAACCAAGGCCACCACAGAGAATCTATGGAGGTGGTGTGGCAAGCCCGTCCGTAAGATCGGGGCTAAGGGCAAGACAAAGAGGGAGTACTTCAAGGCTATCATCCGGAAAAATGAAAAGATTGTCCTCGGGGAGTGTGTGGCATTCTGCGGCCGTAACAGCCCGCATGTGGGGCAGGTCCAGAACCTGTGGCAGACCTGCAGCGGTGGCTCCATGGTGGTCCGCGTACGCTGGTTCTACTTACCGCAGGAGCTGAAGAACTCCACCCCTCACCTGCCCAAGGTACCATATTAACTGTCTCATTGCTTGGCTCATCACTGATGTGGCCATCAACACTTTGTTTATGATTTAAAGATTACAAGGTAATACAGTAGAACCTCCATGAGAGGACACCCATGCTAGAGGACACCTCTCTATAAAGGACAGTTATTATTTGAAAAATTACCATTTTTTTTACTATTTAGTAACTTTCTGGTAAGAAGACACCTCTCTCTAAAGGACACTGCAATTAGGTGTCCTTTACAGGGAGGTTCTACTGTAACACCAAATATATACTACTACCTTCTAGTTCTAATCTATAATACAAGTTGTACCTTATCATGGATTTAAAGAGAGATGTTTTTGGATATATCTTTGCCAAGAGTTCATCTTCAGTACCAGTATAAAAATAAATCAGCCCACTACAATAATTGAGTGGTATGGTAGAATAAACTGGCAAAACCACTGCGAGGGTTCACCACTGATTCTGCTTCAATACCCCAGCACACAGAGCTCTTTCCGTGGGTGCTTTTTTGACTAAAAATAGCATGTTGACAATACCTCATCCCCCATACTCGCCTGATTTAGCTCCAAATGACATATTTCTCTTTCCTAGAATGAAGTCAGTTCTAAAAGGACATAGATTTGATACCGTTAATGCCATAAAGGAAAAATCGCTGAGCGTTTTGAGGGGCATTACATCTGAGGAATTTTTTGGGTGCTTCCGGAACTGGGAAAAAAGAATGAAACGCTGTATAGATTTCCTCGGACAGTATTTTGAAGAATATTAACCATTTTTTGTATATATTCATCTAATAAATCTTGACCCAAGATGACCCGCTTCCCTGAATTTTATGATCATACCTTGTAATATTTAATATTTTAATAGTGAAATTTATACAAGAAAAAAACCTATGATAAAGCACAATTTGGATTATAGATTATAATACAAGAAAATAAGACCTAATCAACCCACTAATAAATTATTTGGATTAGGACTTATTTTCATGTAAGAAAAAAATCTAATAAAAATAATAGAAAGTGTAAATTGAAGTTGTAAAGATGAAGTGTTGCTGTGCAGGGAGGACTGTACCAAACTTCCCATGAAGAAGATAGCGATGTTCAAGCCATTTCCCACAAGTGCCAAGTCATCCCGTACGAGGAGTTCTGCCAGAGGCCGTCAACAGACTCTATGTACTACTTGGCCGGGGAGTACGACCTTGCCTCAGGGGCCGTTAGTGCCCGGGTGTCCTGACTTGTTGTTATTGTACGAGGGTTATAATTTATTGTTAATTTTCTTCCCCCCCCCCCACCCCACACACCTCACCACTTTTTGGATAAATATAACAATTTTTGTATTTTTGTTTTATAGAAAATAAAAAAGTTGTTTTAACAGACACTTGTTTAAAAATGATTATAATAAAGCCGCTTTATGTTTTTAATAAATTGTTTTCTGTTTATTTGTTTCTTTCACACTCACCAGGTTAAAAGAATGTATCTAGTACATAGATGGGAATTTTGCCGGGAGGATATTGATCTTAAAAAGGGCAAAAAAAAAAAATTAATAAAAATTTGTAGCCTAATTTTTAAAAATTGTAATACTGGTCGCCATACATAAGTCGTAAGTTTTGATAATATTATACCTACATACATAACGTATGTACATCGCCATAAGTATTGTGTGCCTTAAAGTTTAAAGAAAATATACTTTCGGAGTACTAGAAAAATTTTTTTTTTAAAGTTACGTTCAATAATTTGTGCAGTTATTCTGTGTCTGGTAAGTTAAAAAAAATATTAATTTTAAAAAAAATTTTAAAATATTAATTAAAACGTTTTATTATTTTGTGTCAGCAATTACTAATTTTTTTTCAGACCTTTGTATTCAATATGTCTTCATCAAAACCAAGTGGCAGTAAAACTAAACGAAAAATTGCTGACGAACAAAGGAATTTTCAAGAAAAGTGGGAATTAGAGTATTTTTGCTCTGAAGTAAAAGATAAAATCATCTGCTTGATATGTAATAATGCTATTAGTGTACCAAAATTATATAACATTAAACGTCATTATGAACAACATAAATCAAAATATGATACCTACGAAGGTTTAATGAGACAAGAAAAGTTAAAAGAGTTCAAGTTGGGAATGAAAAAACAACAGTTTATGTTTACTAAAGTATCACAAGAGAGTGAAGCGGCGGTGCATGCAAGCTACGTTTTATCGGAGATGATAGCTAAACACTCAAAACCTTTTACTGAAGGTGATTTCATCAAGGAATGTTTAATTAAAGCTGCAAAAATTGTTTGTCCTGGAAGTGTGAAGACGTTTCAAGCAATATCTTTGTCTCGAAATACCGTTGTGGAAAGAGTTACTGATATGGCCAGAAATTTAAATGATCAGATAAAAGAAAAATCATCTTGTTTCGAAGCATTTTCCATTGCCTGTGATGAGAGTATGGACATTGGGGGCGTAGCTCAGTTAGCTGTTTTTTTCGAGCTTGCGACACGGATTTCAACATTTTTGAGGAATTATTGGAACTAGTACCGATGAATGGCACTACTACAGGAGAAGATATATTTAATTGCGTTTATGATCTTCTGCAAAAATACAATTTACCTCAATCAAAATTGACTTCTGTAGCAACAGATGGAGCTCCTTCAATGACTGGAAAAACCAACGGTTTCATAGCATTACTGCGAAAAAAACTAAGTGAAATTTCTGATGGTTCCAATATTCATCATCCGCATTGCATTATACATCAGGAAGTATTATGTACGAAGGTATTAAAAATGGAAAATGTGTTGACACCTATCAAAAAATTCATCAATTTCATAAGATCTCGAGGTTTAAATC
This sequence comes from Cordylochernes scorpioides, assembly GCA_030710605.1. Lineage (NCBI taxonomy): Eukaryota > Metazoa > Arthropoda > Arachnida > Pseudoscorpiones > Chernetidae > Cordylochernes > Cordylochernes scorpioides. Next base: position 28,790,482 of record CP092881.1, on the reverse strand, counting down.
AGCGACAGTTCTCTCTGTTCTTAACTGAATTAGAAAGCGAATATTCAGGTTTTTATCATACTATACCGAGGTACGTTGGCTATCATGCTCCAAGGTTCTCAAACAATTTTGGGACTTGAAAGAAGAAATATGTCAGTTTTTAATAACCAAGAATCAAGACATCACTTTGTTTTCTGATCAAGTATGGTTGCAAGATTTTTCCTTCATGGTTGACATAACAAAACACTTGTCGGATTTAAATTTGAAACTGCAAGGAAAGGATCAGATCATTACCAACATGTGTGACCAAGTTAATGCATTCAAATGTAAGCTAGTTCTTTGGGAAAAGCAGTTGAAAAACGAAGATTTAATGCACTTTCCGACATGCAACATGTACAAATCAAGTTTAGGTGAAACTGCATCGTATCAAAAATATGCGGAAAAAATTTTAAGTCTTAGAAATGAATTTGAAACAAGGTTTTCTGATTTCAAATCTTTGGAAGGCAAGTTTACTTTGTTTTCTTCGATTTTCTCGATAAATATAGAATCAGTACCTAATCATATGCAAATGGAGGTAATAGATATCCAGTACGATTCAGATTTAAAGGCAAAATTCATTGAAGTTGGCGTTTCTGAATTTTACAAATATTTGCCAGCCAGATTTGAAACACTCGAAAATTAGCATATGAAATTATGTCCATGTTTGGAAGTACTTATCGGTGCGAGCAGTTATTTTCACTTATGAAAGGAAATAAGTCTCCAATCAGATCGAGAATTACTGACGTTCACCTTGGGTCAGTTTTAAAATTAATCACTGCGAACAAGATTTCCCCCGAAGTAGGAAAGATGGTAGCAGAAAAGAGATGCCAAATATCAGGGAGAAAATATTAACTTTACTTTCTTTTTTCTTATTAGTATTTTTTAAAATAAACCTACATAAATGTTACTATAAAAATTTAATTACTTGTTTTCTTTTTTTGCGGCCCACATAATCTTATTACTTTTTTATTTGGCCCGTGTTAGGATTTGAGTTTGACATGCTTGCTCTAGGTGGACACTTTTCAGTTTGCCAAAACTGGTATTATGGCTTTGTCACCGACCCGAGGCCACTAGTTTGTGGGAACTGTCAATAGAAGGCATCTAGTTTTGGCAACAATTCTGACGGGAGAGGTGACCTTTGCCTTTTTAGTTCATAACATGTTCATAACAATCATAACATTGACATGGACCCAGTGAAGAAGCTTTACTCAACCAAGATAGAGGACATTGCTGTTATAGAGATGCATGGAGACATCTGAGGCTCTTCATTGGACACAATAACAACAACAATCATAACCAGTTTTTCTGTAGAAATCTCATATCATCACCTATAATATTGATGAGACAGAGGCGGGGATGTAAGACTCAGTGGGTTTATTTGGGGAAGCGTTCTATCCTGGTAGGCTATGGTCACTAAGACCCAGTCCATTGTTGGGGTCCGGTCCAGGAAGGTTGTTGAGTTCCGGGTCTCATCTGGCAGATTATAGGAGGAGTTGTAGCTGGGACAGGATATTTTTCAGATCGGGGTCAAGTTAAACGAAAGGTAAATGATAACTGGCACTTGATTCCTAACATGTTGCCGCAAAAACTGTAGTCAACGGTCAAATACAATATTATCTGTCATCTCTATGGTTCCATTTTTCTGATTAAGCTTAAATAAATAATAATAAAAGAATAAATTAAAATAATTAACAATAAAAAAATAGTTTTTCTCAATCATGTGTAGCATCTGATTGGCTACATGTTGACACACAACACTCCCTGCTATCCTACCAGAATGTAGTTTGCTGCATCGTGCCCCTTTCTTAATTTCTATCCCTCCCCAAACAGCCTCTTCTATTTCAACTGGTAGTTCTTGAATCTCCTTTATATCTTTGTCTTCTTGTGTGAGGACCATCTATCTTCTTGAAATGCAAAGCCAAGTTAATCCTTTTTTTTTTTAATCCCTAGTACACGTGGTACAGTTCATGATAATTATGGTGGGTAGAAGTTGGCGACTGCTTTTACTGTAAGTGCACCACATATCTACACATGTGAAAAACACTTTTTGCACTTACAAATGTGCCAGAGCCCCGTTTGATTACTCGCACTCTTTGGTCGGGTTGAACTTTAACAAGAATCCAGGGCCATTGAAGCATTTTTTTTAATTAGAAAAAAGTGTCCAATGCGCGGGATTCGATCCCGGGTTGTAGCGGTCGAAAACCAATGGTTTAGACCATCCTTCCACCAACCCCCTGAAGTTAATCCTCGTTGGCCAAACAATTATTCAAAAATGTGGGCTCTTTCTTGTCTGTCGAATCTTTCTGATAATGTCCTACCCAATGAAGTCACATTCTCTTCTTAAGAGAATATTCTCTCTGCCTAAAATGTAGCTTAACACCTGCAGCTCCAGAACACATTTTAACTTGCATTAGATGCACTAAACAGGACCTTTGGGAGAGGCCGCTACTTATTATCAAACAGCTCGAGGAGCATGAACTCATGGAATTTGTATAATCTTTACACAAAGGGATATGAAACAACAACAACACATTCTCTTCTGAATGCTCCTTAGTTGTTTTTATTTAGAGGCTCATTTTGAGCTTAGGGCCATCAAGGGTGTCCATCTTTGGGATGATGAATTCAGATATTTTCCTGTCCTCTCATCTATCAACAACAAAAATATTTATTAAGAACTTTTGGTCTTATACAGATTCTCCGAGCAGAAATGTAGGATACATGCTGGAATAACAAAATTAGTACCAGTAATCATGCAATGTTATTTACAGTGTATCAAATAAGGGGGAAAGAAAGGAAGGGCTTAGCATAAACTTGTATACAAGCAGTTATAAACACAAGGTAATAAGACGATATCCAATTAAATGAATAGTGTTTGTTCCCCTTTGTGTAAAGAGAAGATCACGAATGAACACTATACGACATCACATGTAGAACAATACAGGAAGAAAGAGAAGATTTTTACTCAAGAATCATAACCGAGTATTCATCCTCAATATATATTCTAGGATAAGTATAAATTAACTAAGGACAGATCCTGAATCATACTTCTATATAACTTTTTCAAATCAGTTAACAGAAAGAACAAACTGTTGAGCACTACAAGATTG
>CP092881.1:28770756-28787257 GCA_030710605.1 Cordylochernes scorpioides | reverse complement strand
TAGTGTGTCCATATATAAAAGATATATATATATTTTAAAATTATTATTCCTAGTACACGTGGTACAGGCCATCATAATCATGGTGGGTAGAAGTTGGCGACTGCTTTTACTGTAAGTGCACCACATCTCTACACATGTGAAAAGCAATTCAACTTTGCACTTACAAATGTGCCAGAGCCACGTTTGTTTACTTGAACTTGCTGGTGGGGTTGGACTTTTTTCAAGTTGGGGGCCATTGGAGCATTCTTTTTATTTTTAATTATAAAAAAGTGTCATGAGCGGGATTCGATCCTGTGTCGTAGCGGTCCAAATCCAATGGTTTAGACCACCCTTTCACCAACCCCCATAATATATAATTTCAAAAATATGTATATTTAATTGGGAATATCCAATGTGGAGCATTGTCTCTAATAAAGGCTTTTTGTTGTTGTTGTCTTCCATTAATTTGTTTTCTTTTGCATTGCCTTCTATCAAACTGAGTGTTGACTACAGGTACATTGAGTCGACTTTTTGAAAACCATCGTGGGTTCTTTGACTCGCTTTTTTCCAGGTTAAACACAAAAAATATCATTTTAAAATATATAGCATACTGTTTTCTCTCCTTACTACAATAAGAAAATATTGGGAGAGCCTGGCTCCTAGGAGGCAGTTTCATCAACTAGGTTACTTTACTTTTCGAGACATTTTTGGTATTCAAGGACATAAGCTCTGAAATGGTAGAAATATTGTGCATACAACATTATTTTACTTCAAATAATTCACTAAAATATTATGATGGTCATACATAAAATTATTCTTTAAATTTTATATAAGATAATTTTTTAATAGACAGACAATTTAACATTAAACTTAATGATGCATTTACATCATTGTCACGATGAGAAATTAGACAAGAGAAAACTCAAAATTCTCATTGTCTCTTGAGTTCCACAGCCTCCCATAGCAACAACAATCTACAATTGAAATCCCTTTTGATTAAGGCTGAATTCAGGAGACTTTAGAATCTCTAGTATTTTTGATATAACAAATTAGTTCTATGATTTAAATTATCTAACTAATCTAACATTGATGAGCTCTACTCATCTCCAGTAGACACCATCAACAAGCCCTACAAGCTTGAAACCATGATATGATTGAGTGGAGATAAAAATAAGATCTAAGTAATCAATTTTTGAGTTGAAGATGAACCAGTTCCGTGATGATGTCATCTAGCTAATCAAAGTTTATCCTGATGATGAACCAGTTCTGTGATGGATATCATCTACCAATGAATGTTTGTCCTGATGATGAACCAGTTCCCTGATAGATGTCATCTACCAATCAATGTTTGTCCTGATGAACCAGTTCCCCGTGATGGATATCATCTAGCCAATCAATGTTTGTCCTGATGACGAACCAGTTACTCGTGATGGATATCATCTACCAATCAATGTTTGTCCTGATGATAAACCAGTTACTCGTGATGGATATCATCTACCAATCAATGTTTGTTCTGATGATGAACGAGTTCCGTGTTGAATATCATCTACCAATCAATGTTTGTCCTGAGGATGAACCAGTTCCGTGATGGATGTCATCTACCAATCAATGTTTGTCCTGACGAAGAACCAGTTCCGTGATGGATATCATCTAGTCAATCAATGTTTGTTCTGACGAAGAACCAGTTCCGTGATGGATATCATCTAGCCAATCAATGTTTGTTCTGACGAAGAACGAATTCCCCGTGATGGATGCCATCTAGTCAATCAATTTTGTTCTGACGAAGAACCAATTCCCCGTGATGGATGTCATCTAGCCAATCAATGTTTGTTCTGATGATGAACCAATTCCCCGTGATGGATATCATCTAGTCAATCAATGTTTGTTCTGATGATGAACCAATTCCCCGTGATGGATATCATCTAGCCAATCAATGTTTGTTCTGATGATAAACCAATTCCCCGTGATGGACATCATCTAGTCAATCAATGTTTGTTCTGACGAAGAACCAGTTCCCCCGGATGGATGTCATCTAGCCAATCAATGTTTGTTCTGATGATGAACCAATTCCCCCGGATGGATGTCATCTAGTCAATCAATGTTTGTTCTGACGAAGAACCAGTTCCGTGATGGATATCATCTAGCCAATCAATGTTTGTCTTGATGATGAACCAGTTACTCGTGATGGATATCATCTAGCCAATCAATGTTTGTTCTGACGATGAACCAGTTCCTCGTGATGGATGTCATCTAGTCAATCAATGTTTGTTCTGATGATGAACCAGTTCAGTGTATGATGTAATCTAGTCAATCAATGTTTGTTCTGATGATGTACCAGTTCCTCGTGATTGATATCATTTAGTCAATCAATGTTTGTCCTGATGATGAACCAGTTCCCCGTGATTGATATCATCTAACCAATCAACGTTTGCCCTGATGATGAACAATTTCCGTGATGGATATCATCTACCAATCAATGTTTGCTCTGATGTTGAAGCAGTTCCGTGATGGATATCATATAGCCAATCAATGTTTGTCCGGATGATGATCCAGTTCCCCGTGATGTTTATTCCTAATCAATCAATATTTGTCCTGATGATGAACCAGTTCCTCGGGATTGATGTCATCTAGCCGATTCATGTTTTTCCTGATGATGAACTAGTTCGTAATTGATGTCATCTAGCAAATCAATGTTTGCCCTGATGATGAATCAGTTCCTCGTAATTGATATCATCTAGCCAATCAATGTTTGTCCTGATGATGAACCAGTTCCCTATGATGGATATCATCTAGCCAATAATGTTTGTCCTGATGATGAAAAAGTTCTCTGTGTTGGATATCATCTACCAATCAATATTTGTTCTGATGATGATCCAGTTTCTTTTGATGGAGGTCATCTAGCCAATCAATGGTTTTTCTGATGATTAATCAGTTCCGTGAATGATGTCATCTAGCCAATCAATGTTTGTATTGATGACGAACCAGTTCTGTGATGGATGTCAACTAGCCAATCAATGTTTTTTCTGATGATGAACCAGTTCTCTGATGAGTGTCATCTAGCCAATAAATGTTTGTCCTGATGATAAACCAGTTCCTAGTGATGGATGTCATCTGGCCAATCAATGTTTGTTCTGATGATGAACCAGTTCCTCTTGATGGATGTCATCTAGCCAATCAAGGTTTGTTCTGATGATGAACCAGTTCCGTGAATGATGTAATCTAGCAAATCAATGTTTGTTCTGATGATGTACCAGTTCCTCATGATTGATATCATCAACCAATCAATGTTTGTTCTGATGTTGAAGCAGTTCCGTAATGGATATCATATAGCTATTCAATGTTTGTCCTGATGATGAACCAGTTCCCCGTGATGTTTATCATCTAGCCAACAATATTTGTCCTGGTGATGAACCAGTTCCTTGTGATGGAGGTAATCTAGCCAATCAATGCTTTTTCTGATGATGAATCAGTTCCGTGAATGATGTCATCTAGCCAATCAATGTTTATATTGATAACGAACCAGTTCCGTGATTGATATCATATAGTCAATCAATCTTTGTCCTGATAATGAACCAGTTCTCCGTAATTGATATCATCTAACCAATCAATGTTTGTTCTGATGATAAACTAGTTCCCCGTGATGGATATCATCTAGCCAATCAATGTTTGCTCTGATGTTGAACCAGTTCCGTAATTGATATCATCTATCTAATGAATGTTTGTTCTGATGATGAACTAGTTCCGTGATTGATGTCATCTAGCCAATCAATGTTTGTTCTGATGACGAACCAGTTCCTCGTGATTGATGTCATCTAGCCGATCAATGTTTGTTCTGATGATGAACCAGTTCCGTGAATGATATCATCAAGCCAATCAATGTTTGTTCTGATGATGAACCAGTTCCTCGTGATTGATGTCATCTAGCCGATCAATGTTTGTTCTGATGATGAACCAGTTCCGTGAATGATGTATTCTAGCCAATCAATGTTTCTAGTTATGATGTACCAGTTCCTCATGATTGATATCATCTAGCCAATTAATGTTTGTCCTGATAATGAACCAGTTCTCCGTGATTGATATCATCTAGCCAATCAATATTCGTCCTGATGATGTACCAGTTCTCCGTGATTGATATTATCTAGCCAATCAACGTTTGACCTGATGATGAACGATTTCCATGATGGATATCATCTAGCCAATCAATGTTTGTTCTAATGTTGAGCAGTTCCGTGATGGATATCATCTACCAATCAATATTTGTTCTGATGATGATGCAGTTACGTGATGAATATCATCTAGCCAATCAATGTTTGTTCTGATGATGAACCAGTTCCCCGTGATGTTTATTATCTGGCCAATCAATATTTCTCCCGATGATGAACCAGTTTCCCGTGATTGATGGCATCTAGCCAATCAAAATTTGTCCTGATCATGAACAGTTACTTAATTGATATGATCTAGACAGTCAATGTTTGCTCTGATGATGAACCAGTTCTTTCGTGATTGATGTCATCTAGCCGATCAATGTTTGTCTTGATGATGAACCAGTTCTGTGATGGATGTCATTTAGCCGATCAATGTTTGTCTTGATGACGAATCAGTTCTGTGATGGATATCATATAGCCAATCAATGTTTGTCCTGATGATGAACCAGTTGCCCATGATGGATATCATCTAGCCAATCAATATTTGTCCTGATGATAATATCGTTCTCCATGATTGATATAATCTAGCCAATCAATGTTTGTCCTGATGATGAACCAATTCCGTGATGAATATCATCTACCAATCAATATTTGTTCAGATAATGAAGCAGTTCCGTGATGGATATCATATAGGCAATCAATGTTCGTCCTGATGATGAATCAGTTCCGTGTATGATGTCATCTAGCAAATCAATGTTTGTCCTTATGACGAACCAGTTCTGTGATGGATGTCATCTAGCCAATCAATGTTTGTTCTGATGATGAACCAGTTCTCTGATGAATTTCATCTAGCCAATCAATGTTTGTTCTGCTGATGAACCAGTTCCTAATGATGGATATCATCTAGTCAATCAATGTTTGTCCTGATGATGAAGCAGTTATGTGATGGATATCATCTACCAATCAATGTTTGTTCTGATGTTGAAGCAGTTCCGTGATGGATATCATATAGCCAATCAATGTTTGTCCTGATGATAAACCAGTTCCCCGTGATGTTTATCATCTAGCCAATCAATATTTGTCCTGATGATGAACCAGTTCCTTGTGATGGAGGTCATCTAGCCAATCAATGTTTGTTCTGATGATGAACCAGTTCCTTGTGATGGATGTCATCTAGCCAATCAATATTTGTTCTGATGATGAACCAGTTCCGTGATGGATGTCATCTAGCCAATCAATGTTTGTCCTGATGATGAACCAGTTCGGTGATGGTTGTCATATACCAATCAATGTTCGTCCTGATGATGAACCAGTTCCTCGTGATGGATGTCATCTAGCCGATCAATGTTTGTCTTGATGATGAACCAGTTCCTTGTGATGGATGTCACCTAGCCGATAAATGTTTGTCCTGATGATGAACCAGTTCCGTGATGGATATCATCTAGCAAATCGATGTTTGTTCTAATGATGAACCAGTTCCCCATGATAGATGTCTTCCAGCCAATCAATGTTTGTTCTGATGATGAACCAGTTCTGTGATGGATGTCATCTAGCCAATCAATGTTTGTCATTGATGAACCGGTTCCCCGTGATGGACATAATCTAGCCAATTAACGTTTGTCCTGATGATGAACCAGTTCCGTGATGGATATCATCTAGCCAATCAATGTTTGTCCTGATGATGAACCAGTTCCGTGATGGATATCATCTAGCCAATCAATGTTTGTCCTGATGATGAACCAGTTCCCCGTGATGGATGTCATCTAGCCAATCAATATTTGTTCTGATGATGAACCAGTTCCGTGATAGTTGTCATATACCAATCAATGTTTGGCCTGATGATGAACCAGTTCCGTGATGGATATCATCTAGCCAATCAATGTTTGTCCTGATGATGAACCAGTTTCCCGTGATTGATATCATCTAGCCAATGAATGTTTGTTCTGATGATGAACCAGTTCCGTGATTGATGTTATCTACCAATCAATGTTTGTACTGATGATGAATCAGTTCCGTGAAGGATGTCATCTACAAATCAATGTTTGTCCTGGTGATGAACCTGTTCCTCTTGATTGATTTCTTCCTGTCAATCAATGTTCGTTCTGATGATGAACCAGTTCCTCGTGATGAATGACATCTAGCCAATCAATGTTCGTTCTGATGATGAACCAGTTCCGTGATGGATATCATCTAGTCAATCAATGTTTGTGCTCATAATGAACCAGTTCCTCGTGATGGATATCATCTAGCCAATCCATTTTTGTTCTGATAATTAACCAGTTCCCCGTGATGGATATCATCTAGTCAATCAATGTTTGCCCTGATGATGAACCAGTTCCCCGTGATTGATATCATCTAGCCAATGAATGTTTGTTCTGATGATGAACCAGTTCTGTGATGGATATCATCTAGTCAATCAATGTTTGTGCTTATGTGAACCAGTTCCTCGTGATGCAAGTCATCTACCAATCAATGTTTGTTCGGATGATGAACCAGTTCAGTGATGGATGTCATATACCAATCAATGTTTGTCCTGATGATGAACCAGTTCTTCGTGATTATTTTCATCTAGTCAATCAATGTTTGTTCTGATGATGAACCAGTTCCTCGTAATGGATATCATCTAGCCAATCCATTTTTGTACTTTATAATTAACCAGTTCCCCGTGATGGATATCATCTAGTCAATCAATGTTTGCCCTGATGATGAACCAGTTCCTCGTGATTGATATCATCTAGCCAATATGCAAGTGATGCAAGTCATCTACCAATCAATGTTTGTTCGGATGATGAACCAGTTCAGTGATGGATGTCATATACCAATCAATGTTTGAACTGATGATGAACCAGTTCTTCGTGATTATTTTCATCTAATCAATCAATGATTGTTCTGATGATGAACCAGTTCCTCGTGATGGATGTCATCTAGCCAATCAATGTTCGTTGTGATGATGAACCAGTTCCGTGATGGATTTCTTCTACCAATCAATGTTTGTTCTGATTATGAACCAGTTCCGTGATGGATATCATCCAACAATCAATGTTTGTCCTGATTATAAACCAGTATCCCGATATCATCTAGCCTATCAATGTTTGTTCTGATTATAAACCAGTTCCGTGATGGATATCATCTAGCCAATCAATGTTTGTCCTGATGATGAACCAGTTCCTTGTGATTGATATCATCTAGTCAATCAATGTTTGTCCTGATGAAGAACCAGTTCCCCGTGATGGATATCATCTACTAATCAATGTTTGTTCTGATAATGAACCAGTTCCTTGATGTATGTCATCTACCAATCAATGTTTGTTCTGATGATGAACCAGTTCCTGGTGATGGATATCATCTAGCCAATCCATTTTTGTTCTGATAATTAACCAGTTCCCCGTGATGGATATCATCTGGCCAATCAATGTTTGTCCTGATGATGAAAAAGTTCCGTGATGGATATCATCTACTAATCAATGTTTGTTCTGATGATGAACCAGTTCCTTGATGGATATCATCTACCATAAATGTTTGTTCTGATGATGAACCAGTTCCCCGTGATGGATATCATCTGGCCAATCAATGTTTGTCTTGATGATGAACCAATTGCGTGATGGATATCATCTGGCCAATCAATGTTTGTCCTGATGATGAACAAGTTCCCCGTGATGGATATCATCTAGCCAATCAATGTTTGTCTTGATGATGAACCAGTTCCTCGTGATGGATGTCATCTAGCCGATCAATGTTTGTCTTGATGATGAACCAGTTCCTTGTGATGGATGTCACCTAGCAGATCAATATTTTTCTTGATGATGACCCAGTTCCTTGTGATGGAATTCATCTAGCCGATAAATGTTTGTCCTGATGATGAACCAGTTCCGTGATGGATATCATCTAGCAAATCGATGTTTGTTCTAATGATGAACCAGTTCTCCATGATAGATGTCTTCCAGCCAATTAACGTTTGTCCTGATGATGAACCAGTTCCGTGATGGATATCATCTAGCCAATCAATGTTTGTCCTGATGATGAACCAGTTCCGTGATGGAATTCATCTAGCCAATCAATGTTTGTTCTGATGATGAACCAGTTCCGTGATAGTTGTCATATACCAATCAATGTTTGGCCTGATGATGAACCAGTTCTCCAGGATGGATATCATCTAGCCAATCAATGTATGTTCTGATAATTACCCAGTTCCCCGTGATGGATATCATCTAGCCAATCAATGTTTGTCCTGATGATGAACCAGTTCCGTGATGGATGTCATATACCAATCAATGTTTGTCCTGATGATGAACCAGATCCTTGATCGATATCATCTAGCCAATCAATGTTTGTCCTGATGATGAACCAATTCCGTGATGGATGTCATCTACCAATCAATGATTGTCCTGATGATGAACCAGTTCAGTGATGGATGTCATCTACCAATCAATGTTTGTCCTGATGATGAACTAGTTCCGTGATGGATATCATCTAGCCAATCATTGTTTGTCCTGATGATGAACCAGTTCCGTGATTGATATCACGTAGCCAATCAATTTTTGTCCTGATGGAAAACCATTTCCGTGATTGATATCATCTAGCCAATCAATGTTTGTTCTGATAATGACCAGTTCCTTGATGGGTGTCATCTACCAATCAATGTTTGTCCTGATGATGAACCAGTTCCGTGATGGATGTCATCAACCAATCAATGTTTTTCTTGATGATGAACCAGTTCCTTGATGGATATCATCTAGCCAATCAACGTTTGTCCTGATGATGAACCAGTTCCTTGTGATGGATGTCATCTAGCCAATCAATGTTTGTCCTGATGATGAACCAGTTCCTCAGGATTGATATCATCTAGTCAATCAATGTTTGTTCTGATGATGAACCAATTCTGTAATGGATATTATCTAGCCAATCAATGTTTGTTCTGATGATGAACCAGTTCCCCGTGATGGATATCATCTAGCCATTTAATGTTTGTCCTGATGATGACCCAGTTCGGTGATGGATATCATCTAGCCTTTAAATGTTTGTACTGATAATGAACCAATTCCGTGATGGATATCATCTAGCCAATCAATGTTTGTCCTGATGATGAACCAGTACCTCTTGATGGATATCATCTAGCCATTCAATGTTTGTACTGATGATGAACCAGTTTCCCGTGATGGATATCATCTAGCCAATCAATGTTTGTCCTGATGATGAACCAGTTTCCCGTGATTGATATCATCTAGCCAATGAATGTTTGTTCTGATGATGAACAAGTTCCGTGATTGATGTTATCTACCAATCAATGTTTGTACTGATGATGAATCAGTTCCGTGAAGGATGTCATCTACCAATCAATGTTTGTCCTGGTGATGAACCTGTTCCTCTTGATTGATTTCTTCCTGTCAATCAATGTTCGTTCTGATGATGAACCGTTCCTCGTGATGGATGACATCTAGCCAATCAATGTTCGTTCTGATGATGAACCAGTTCCGTGATGGATATCATCTAGTCAATCAATGTTTGTGCTTATAATGAACCAATTCCTCGTGATGGATATCATCTAGCCAATCCATTTTTGTTCTGATAATTAACCAGTTCCCCGTGATGGATATCATCTAGTCAATCAATGTTTGCCCTGATGATGAACCAGTTCCCCGTGATTGATATCATCTAGCCAATGAATGTTTGTTCTGATGATGAACCAGTTCTGTGATGGATATCATCTAGTCAATCAATGTTTGTGCTTATGTGAACCAGTTCCTCGTGATGCAAGTCATCTATCAATCAATGTTTGTTCGGATGATGAACCAGTTCAGTGATGGATGTCATATACCAATCAATGTTTGTCCTGATGATGAACCAGTTCTTCGTGATTATTTTCATCTAGTCAATCAATGTTTGCCCTGATGATGAACCAGTTCCTCGTGATTGATATCATCTAGCCAATATGCAAGTGATGCAAGTCATCTACCAATCAATGTTTGTTCGGATGATGAACCAGTTCAGTGATGGATGTCATATACCAATCAATGTTTGTACTGATGATGAACCAGTTCTTCGTGATTATTTTCATCTAATCAATCAATGTTCGTTCTGATGATGAACCAGTTCCGTGATGGATTTCTTCTACCAATCAATGTTTGTTCTGATTATGAACCAGTTCCGTGATGGATATCATCCAACAATCAATGTTTGTCCTGATGATAAACCAGTATCCCGATATCATCTAGCCTATCAATGTTTGTTCTGATTATAAACCAGTTCCGTGATGGATATCATCTAGCCAATCAATGTTTGTCCTGATGATGAACCAGTTCCTCGTGATTGATATCATTTAGTCAATCAATGTTTGTCCTGATGAAGAACCAGTTCCCCGTGATGGATATCATCTACTAATCAATGTTTGTTCTGATAATGAACCATTTCCTTGATGTATGTCATCTACCAATCAATGTTTGTTCTGATGATGAACCAGTTCCTCGTGATGGATATCATCTAGCCAATCCATTTTTGTTCTGATAATTAACCAGTTCCCCGTGATGGATATCATCTGGCCAATCAATGTTTGTCCTGATGATGAAAAAGTTCCGTGATGGATATCATCTACTAATCAATGTTTGTTCTGATGATGAACCAGTTCCTTGATGGATATCATCTACCATAAATGTTTGTTCTGATGATGAACCAGTTCCCCGTGATGGATATCATTTGGCCAATCAATGTTTGTCTTGATGATGAATCAATTGCGTGATGGATATCATCTGGCCAATCAATGTTTGTCCTGATGATGAACAAGTTCCCCGTGATGGATATCATCTAGCCAATCAATGTTTGTTCTGATGATGAACAAGTTCCCAGTGATGGATATCATCTAGCCGATCAATGTTTGTTCTGATGACGAACCAGTTCTCCGCGATGGATATCACCTTGCCAATCAATGTTTGTCCTGATGATGAACCAATTCCTCGTGATGCATGTCATCTAGCCAATCAATGTTTGTCCTGATGATGAACCAGTTACGTGATGGATATCATCTAGCCGATCAATGTTTGTCCTGATGATGAACCAGTTCCTCGTGATGGATATAATCTAGCCAATCAATGTTTGTCCTGATGATGAACCAATTCCTCGTGATGGATGTCATCTAGCCAATCAATGTTTGTCCTGATGATGATCCAGTTACGTGATGGATGTCATCTAGCCTATCAATTTTTGTCCTGATGATGAACCAGTTCCTTGTGATGGATTTCATCTAGCCGATCAACGTTTGTCCTGATGATCAACCAGTTCCTTGTGATGGATATCATCTAGACGATCAATGTTTGTCCTGATGATGAACCAGTTCCTTGTGATGGATGTCATCTAGCCAATCAATGTTTGTCCTGATGATGAACGAGTTCCTCATGATTGATATCATCTAGTCAATCAATGTTTGTTCTGATGATGAACAAATTCCGTGATGGATATTATCTAGCCAATCAATGTTTGTTCTGATGATGAACCAGTTCCGTGATGGATATCATCTAGCCAATCAATGTTTGTCCTGATGATGAACCAGTTCCGTGATGTATATCATCTAGCCAATCAATGTTTGTCCTGATGATGAACCAGTTCCGTGATGGATATCATCTAGCCAATCCTTGTTTGTCCTGATGATGAACCAGTTCCGTGATTGATGTCATCTAAGCCAATCAATTTTTGTCCTGATGATGAACCAGTTTCGTGATGGATGTCATCTACCAATCAATGTTTGTCCTGATGATGAACCAGTTCTCCGTGATATATATCACCTAGCCGATCAATGTTTGTCCTGATCACGAACAAGTTCCTTGTGATGGATGTCATCTAGCCGATCAATGTTTGTCCTGATCATGAACCAGTTCCGTGATTGATATCATCTAGCCAATCAATGTTTGTTCTGATAATGAACGAGTTTCTTGATGGATGTCATCTACCAATCAATGTTTGTCCTGATGATGAACCAGTTCCGTGATGGATGTCATCTACCAATCAATGTTTGTCCTGATGATGAACCAGTTCCGTGATGGATGTCATCTACCAATCAATGTTTGTCCTGATGATGAACCAGTTCAGTGATGGATATCATCTAGCCAATCATTGTTTGTCCTGATGATGAACCAGTTCCGTGATTGATATCACGTAGCCAATCAATTTTTGTCCTGATGGAAAACCATTTCCGTGATTGATATCATCTACCAATCAATGTTTGTCCTGATGATGAACCAGTTCCGTGATGGATGTCATCTACCAATCAATGTTTGTCTTGATGATGAACCAGTTCCTTGATGGATATCATCTAGCCAATCAATGTTTGTCCTGATGATGAACCAGTTTCGTGATGGATGTCATCTACCAATCAATGTTTGTACTGATGATGTACCAGTTCCCCGTGATGGATCTCATCTAGTCAATCAATGTTTGTCCTGATGATGAACCAGTTCTGTGATGGATATCATCTAGCCAATCATTGTTTGTCCTGATGATGAACCAGTTCCGTGATTGATATCATCTAGCCAATCAATGTTTGTCCTGATGATGAACCAGTTTCGTGATGGATGTCATCAACCAATCAATGTTTGTACTGATGATGTACCAGTTCCCCGTGATGGATCTCATCTAGTCAATCAATTTTTGTCCTGATGGAAAACCATTTCCGTGATTGATATCATCTAGCCAATCAATGTTTCTTCTGATAATGAACCAGTTCCTTGATGGGTGTCATGGGATATCATATAGCCAATCAATTTTTGTCCTGATGAAGAACCAGTTCCGTGATTGATATCATCTAGCCAATCAATGTTTGTTCTGATAATGAACGAGTTCCTTGATGGATGTCATCTACCAATCAATGTTTGTCCTGATGATGAACCAGTTCCGTGATGGATGTCATCTACCAATCAATGTTTGTCCTGATGATGAACCAGATCCTTGATCGATACAATCCAGCCAATCAATGTTTGTCCTGATGATGAACCAATTCCGTGATGGATGTCATCTACCAATCAATGATTGTCCTGATGATGAACCAGTTCAGTGATGGATGTCATCTACCAATCAATGTTTGTCCTGATGATGAACCAGTTCAGTGATGGATGTCATCTACCAATCATTGTTTGTCCTGATGATGAACCAGTTCCGTAATTGATATCACGTAGCCAATCAATTTTTGTCCTGATGGAAAACCATTTCCGTGATTGATATCATCTAGCCAATCAATGTTTGTTCTGATAATGAACCAGTTCCTTGATGGGTGTCATCTACCAATCAATGTTTGTCCTGATGATGAACCAGTTCCGTGATGGATGTCATCTACCAATCAATGTTTGTCTTGATGATGAAACAGTTCCTTGATGGATATCATCTAGCCAATCAATGTTTGTCCTGATGATGAACCAGTTTCGTGATGGATGTCATCTACCAATCAATGTTTGTACTGATGATGTACCAGTTCCCCGTGATGGATCTCATCTAGTCAATCAATGTTTGTCCTGATGATGAACCAGTTCTGTGATGGATATCATCTAGCCAATAAATGTTTGTTCTGATGATGAACCAGTTTCTCGTGATGGATGTCATCTAGACAATCAATGTTTGTTCTGATGAAGAACCAGTTCCGTGAATGATTTCATCTAGCCAATCAATGTTTGTTCTGATGATGAATCAGTTCCGTGAATGATGTGATCTAGCCAATCAATGTATTTTTTCTGATGATGAACCAGTTCCTCGTGAATGATTACATCTAGCCAATCAATGTTTGTTCTGATGACGAACCTGTTCCTCGTGATTTATATCATCTGGCTAATCAATATTTGTCCAAATAAAAGGAAGAGATAATTTTTTTAAATATCATTTTCAGCATTTAGTCAACTTGTTTCCATAGTGTTAAGACTTATTTGGTCTCGATATATTAGTGACTTCCAAGAGTCATGTATTTACAATATCGTGACTCTTTTTGTTATTTAAATTGAAGCATGCTCCATTCTTTTATTCCCAAAACCTAAGACGTTGGATTCTCTCCAACAGAAGATTTCAAAACTAATCCATAAAATCTCTTGACTCTGTAGGACTGCCCCAAGATTCTCATCTATCAATCAAGAAAACGTCATCTTACCAAAAGGAACTAATCGTGTTATGAACAAGCTCAATATTTTGATCGATTAAAACTCCAGGAGCTATCGAGACTAGATTTTCCCCGAAAGCTTCAATTTTATTTCACAAACTTCAGTGACATACAGAGATAAAAAATAAAAAATGCGTACGTGGTTAGCTTTTCTTGATTCATATCCTCTCAATTGTCGGATATTATAAACCTTTTACTGTTATAAGTATATATTCCTGTAGAAGGATTTATTATACTCGAAATCTTGTAAGAGAAAAAATAAAGCAGGAAACTTATCCTTGGAGAGGCCGTTTTATATTATTATTAACATTCAGAGGGTTTTATCTTTCGAATTTATATCATTTATATAAATACTTACTGTGATCAATAATTTCCAGGAATGCTAAATATTTAAAGAAATAGAAAAGTATAATAAAGTTTTATTTCAAATTTCTTAAAATAATCACCGTCACTATCTATACCCTTGTTTCATCTTTTTTTCCAGATATCAAAACACCTCTGAAAATCCTCATCTTTCAGGCTTTTCAAAATATTCTTCGTGTTCTACTTTATTTCGGGTATTGTGTCAAATCGACGTCCCTTTAAGACTTTTTAAATTTTAGGGTAAAGGAAAAAGTCGTTGGGAGCAGGTCAGGAGAATAGGGTGGCTGGGGAAGTAAAGCAATTGTGTTTAGCGAAATAGAGTTGTACAATGACGGCCGTATGTGGCCGTGCGTTGTCATGATGCAAGAGCCAATTTTTCTGATGTCATTTTTTCGGGTCGTTTCTGAGGCACAGCCTCACTTAAACGTCGCAATACATCAAGATAGTAATGTTGATTAATGGTCTGACCCTCGGGCACGAATTCATAGTGTACCAATCCCTTTACATCAAAGAAAGTGATAAGAAGACACTTAAGCTTCGATTTGATCATCCTTGCTTTCTTGAATCTTGGTTCTCCAGGCTCTAGCTACTGGCTTGATTGCCTCTTAGTCTCAGGATCATATCCGTAAACCCATGTTTCATCTTCCGTGATAACATTTTTGAGCCAGTGGGGATCAGAATTAAATAGTTGGACCATGTTTTTGCACGTTTCTTTGCGATGCTCTTTCTGCTCATTCGTTAAGAGATATGGGACAAATTTAGCCGGGGATCGTTTAAGATGCAGATCATTCTTTATGATGGTTTGGAATGTTCCAAAAGAGATAGCCAAGTCTTCTGATAGCTCTCTGATAGATATTCTAGGGTTTTCTTTGATCGATGACTTGAATTTGAAACCTTTTCGGGGTTTCTTATCGATAAAGGTCTGCCTGTGTGTAGATCATCCTTGACGCTTGTTCGACCAGCTTTAAATCGTGCAAACCATTAAAATATCCTCGATTGTGATAGGGCATCTTATTTAAAAACCTGCTTCAACATTTGAAATGATTCGGAAGCTGTTTTCCCTAATTTAAAGCAAAACTCTATGCAGACTCGCTGTTTTTCAATAAAGTCCATATTGAAGTTAGAAAATGTGTTCTGATATACTCGAGCTAATAAATTCGAAAAAACGTGAGCGCGTTCGTCTGTGTGATCTTTTTTTTTTTTTTTTCTACGTGTTGATAAATGTTTTACCTATAAGGTCCTTATAAAATTATTTCATTATTTTGAATATTTTACGTGATCCAGTCTCATTCCTGGAAATTATTGATCACACGTTGTATCTAAACTTTCAGAGTTGACATGAACAGGTTATATGTAACTAGGTAGATGTTGTAACTGTATACAATTATATTTGGGAGGTTGGTACTTCTTTAAAATCATTCTATGTTGGAGAGGGAGTAGGCATATTCTAACTTTAAAGGTTACAAATATTTAGCTGTAACTACACTCAGGCCGTGAAGATAGTGTACCACTGAATAGAGCACCAGGGAGTTTGCAGCTCTTGCCCTCCCAACGAGAGAGAGGCTGCGGACGAAGGGGGACCATCTTGCAGCGGCCGCCTCCATATGTTCGACCAGATTGTTCTCCTGGACTGATGTTCCATGTCCAGTAGTCACTAGACAGCCCTGGACCTTCAATTGGGCTGTTGACCAGCAGATGTCCAGAGGGGAATCGAGTCGGTTTCTCCAGGCACCACACCATAGACCTTTGTTCGTGTTGTAATTCACTTGTATTCCTGATGCATGCCGGAATTCGTCGAAGATATTTTGACGAGTTGAGAAAGAGAGATTATTCCAAATTCACAACAACAACAAAAATGCTAATTTATTTATGTATTTATATATAATTTCGG